>JAKRZM010000120.1:348084-419910 GCA_036379175.1 Heliconius cydno galanthus
CCGCCCTCCGCCGCCCTCGGCCCGCCGCCGCCGCCCTCCGCCGCCCGCCCTGCGCGCTGCGAGCTACGCGCTACGGACAGAGCTTTATGACTTCAGCAAATCTCGCCGTCAGTAACTTTCGTCTTGTTAAAATAAAAAATAGACGAAAATCAAAGATAAAAAAATTATATATAGAATACGCATCAAAATAAATGTTATTTATGCTGCTGCTCATAACTTCGCTTGCGTGGACTAGATCTTTGCTATGCTACTATCATATATCAACCGTAGTGATTTAAGCTTGCAGTACTCCAACTTACTGAAAGTGCTAGGAGAACTTACTTTTTCACTAAAATAACAGTAAAAAAAACTGTTTGTATCTATTTCCCTGAATGTGTATCAATTGAAGAACTTTTGCTAAGACAACATTTTATTATTTCTTTCTTCAATTTAAGACGGCATTTCATTATTTCTTGTAGCCTAGGATTGTTACGGTTATTCATTAGATGTTCCAGATCTTGGATTTTTGTATGTACATCATGCTTAACAATTTTTACTAAGACGGTATGAAATACAGTTTTTTGTATACCTACATATATTTTTTAGCTTAACTCTATCCCGGCAGGCAGGGGAGAACCTGAGAACGTAGTGTTAAGACACGCCGTTCTCATTAACACACTTCCTTTACAAAATTTTCGTTGAATTATGGAGACTGCGTGTTGAGTGGTGCAGCTCAGCCCCGCGCTTTGCCTCATTACCAGCGAGTGATTGAGATAAAAAAAGCTGTGAATAAAAAATCGTAAAATATACGATAATTTAAATTTTATAGTAGAGTAGATAACCAGTAATTATATGAAAATACTCCTGATATCTTGCAGTATCGGAGGCGACGGCAGGCGGATGCGGAAGTATATAGAAGGCATCGCTGGGCTGCACCATCTAATTTCCTTGTGGCGTGGAATCAATTACAGTTGACTTCATGTCTTAGCAACCTATAACTGAACGGCTGGAAGTACTATTTTTATTTTTTTTATTTAATATTTTATTATACGAAATTAATAGAAAAACAAGGAAAAATATGGTGTACAAGCGGGCTTATTACTACAGGTGATCTCTTCCAGGCAATCCTTACCATTAAAAAGATTAAAGAACATAAGCCATATAAATAAAAAAATAAAAAAAATAGTGTACAAATTATATAATATGTTATATTAATATGATAAACCTATTTAAAAAAACATATTTATATAAATATGTATATCAAAATAAAATAATATAATATAAATGTAGCTACAGATAAATAAATAAACATACCTCAATTTTGACCGGTGGGACGAGCCCCTGCCAGATGGGCCGACGACATAAAGAGGTTGGTGGGAAGCGGATGGGTCCGAAAAGCTGAGGATCGAGTGTGGTGGCGAGAATTGGGGAAGGCCTATGTCCAACAGTGGACAAAAGATGGCTGTCGATGATGATGATGATGACATAAATTTTCTAATTATGTACAATTACATACATACATATTTTATAGCGAGAGCGAGAAATAGCTTTAAGCTTGCTTGATGTGAATATTTTTAATTTGATTATGTGTCACATTTTAAAATATTTAAAACAAAATTGACGAGGTACACGATAGAAATTTAGAATCTAGTGTTAAGATACTCCGTTCTCTATTTTCTGCCGTATTCTGAGCGTATTGAGTGACGAAAATATTTAATATTTAATTTCCTCGAAATGGGAATCGAACCCAAAACCTATCGCGCTTACAGTAAGTATCATTTTGTGCCCCTGCGCCACGACTCGCCTCAAAACGTCTAAATTTCATAAGAAAAAATCCTTATTCATTTTAAATTAAAAAAGAAAGCATCATTGAATTAGAGGAAACGAATGCGAATACTAATCTGCGAGTGCATAACAGCGTTGGCAGGCATCCACTAATGAAGCGGAATTAATTCATTGTAAGCGGGACCTGCCCAGGGAAGTTGACCTTCCATCAGAGTTCGGGAACCCTGCAAATCGGGTTCTACTTACTCTGGTCGTCCGTGAGACCGTAGCCGGCCCAAGAGTTGCACAACTTGGTGGTTACAATCCGTCTTGCTCTAATTGATAAAGGAGCTGGTTCATCATTACTAAACATAATTTTAGTAAATATACTATATCTGTATTGATTAAGCTTAGTTTATGACATATTGAAGGGTATATTATATTTAAAAAAATCAGCTTCACGCTGTATCCTGCAAAAAGCAGGGAAACGGAGGGAACCTAGTGCGAAGATACAAGAGATATTACATTAATTAGGGTTAATACTTGTATTGTACAGAGTTAGGTCCACATAAATGTAAAATTAGGACAAAGGCCCTAGTAAAGAAAACTTATGAAATCTAAAAAAAACAGTCGATAACATTTAAAATGATATACAATTTTAAAAATACTTAAAAAAATATGATACCTACCTGTAAAAAGTAAAACAATTAATTTCTAAGATATATTCTCGAAAATATAAAAAAGTGTTGTATTTTATGTAAAAGATATTAATACTTTATCTATTAAATGTCGTTAAATACTAGCTTCTCTTCTCTATCTTGGTTGGAGAGAGGGAGTGGAGTGTGTAAATTATTGGTACTTAGAGTGAAATACGGTCAATGCGTGAGTGAGTGCGGTCCCGTACTGCACGGATCCCGCATATACCTACCAGCCGCAATAAGCTTAAACGAAAACCTATCCTCGACTATTTAATATAGCATGAAATATTTCAACATTAAATATGGAAATATAAATATTATTAGTAAGCTTTAACTGTAAAGAGAACCAAATGTTATGACACTCTCCTCCCCACTTTCCGCAGAATTGTCGAGGTTCTGCATTTTGAGTGGCGGAACTTAACGCTGCGCTTTTGCCTTGGTACCAGAGCGAAAAAAGAAAAATGTTAATAAATAATAATCCATTCCCCCGAAGTGGGAATCGAACCCATAACCATCGCGTTACAGTCACCACGCTTTTGAGCCAAGACGGCCTCAACAGAATGTGTTTAAAGCTCACTTATCATGTAGTAGATAGGATATCTAAATAATAATAGTAATGGAACGAGTGGTTGTGGATTCGATTCCCACTCGAGGAAATGAAATATTAAATATTTCAATTTTCTTCTGGTGTTGAGACAAAGAGCGTCGTTGAGTTCCACCACTCAAAACGTAATGCTTCCAGAATTGCCGAAAAAGAGGAACGTAGTATCAGTAACTAACACTAGGTTCCCTGCCTATCCTGCTTTGTTACCATCACTGGTGTCCACGATACACCCACTACCACATCCACAGCTAGGCACTTAAGCGTTAAATCCAATATAACATGGCACTAATGCGCGGGCTGGACACAAAGTAAAACGAATTAAATTGTGACGGCCGATTGATGATAACGCGATAATGTGGAACCTAATGGAAATTGATTCGAAGCTCGTTTCGGATGTTAACGTCGATAACAACTGTACCTATAGTACTGTCGACCCAGTAGTAATGTCGTTTAGATGTTTGTATGGTATCACCGCTTGTGGTAGGAAAAAAAGATTACTATGAAAAATATATAACTTAATATTTGAAGCCTTTTTTATAATGTTTTAAGGCAATATAATGTTGATAGCATAAAACCTTAAAGACAATTATAAAATTTTTGATTTGAACTATGCTAAACTGACGTAGTTTACTCAGGAAAACGAGGTGTAAAGGCACTCCGTTCCCATTGCGACACTTCTGTTCTCCACTTTCCGCTAAATTCTGGAGGCATTGCGTGTTGAGTGGCGGATCTGAACGCCGATGAAGTTTATTATTTTATAAATATTAAGTATGTCTAATAATTTATATCTATATCAATGTTAGAACTCTGAAGAGTTTGTTTGTTTGAACGCACTAATCTCAGGAACTAGAAGTTTGAATTTGAAAAAACTTTATGTGTAGGATATTTCATGTATTGAGGAAGGCTAAATTTCAATATAGACAGAAGTGTCTTAATAGGAACGGAGTATCTTAACACTACGTTCCGAGGTTTCCACTGTCTATCCTGCTACGTGCGGTAATCAGCGTGAAACTAAAAAAATAATTATTATTACGAAACATACTCGTATGTACCTATAACGGTAAGTCCGGATGCGGAACAGAAAATGTATGATAACGATAGCGATATGATAGCAGTGTGGTAGCGAAGGTCAGTGCGGATTTGGCGGCGAGTCAAGGAGTCGGTACCCTGACGAGATACACGAGATACACGAGACACTACACGATGCACACGTGGGAACTAAGAGATACTAGAGATACTACCCACCCATGTAATCGGTATCTCTGGAAAGTGGATACTATTACGTAACACAAATAACGAATTTTGTTTGGTTCTGTCAGTTAAACTACATATAATTTCAACAGAGTAAAATTGTAGGTACTTCCGTCGTTGCACAAGATTTTTACAGGTTTGAATCCCACTTAAGGGATTAAATAATTTTAATTTCTCGCCCTAGCAAGTCTAAAAGCCCCACGTTTATTATTTTCACTCTACTTACTGTCTGGAGTTCGGACTAAAAAATCGAAAGTAATTTGAAATATGTCTCGGAGGGAAGGTACCCTTGTTTACACTGCTACATTCGGGAAACACACGAAGCTGAAACATGAGTGATTGCATTTTTTTCACGCTGTATCCCGCATATAGCAGGAGGAGGGAATCGAACCCACAACCAGTCGTGTTGACAGTCACACAGTAACTGTATGATTAACATTTATTTCAAAAAAGAGATTACAGTTTTTTGAGAGCCGAGAGAACTAAAACATTAATTAAACGTTATAATTACCAACATTACGGTGTTAGTATGCGATGGTGCAGGCGGGTGATTCAGTACACTACGGTGCTGGCCGGTGCTCGGTACCGGTGGAGTACTTACTGTTAGCTGTTCGCGTTGATTTTACTCATTAGTACTGCTATCCCTTAGTAATCTGTAGGTTCATGGTATCACGACAGCTTTTTTCATTTAATGTCTTTTTTTTGTTACCTACATTTTCACTTTTGCTTATATCTACAGTGATATATTCTTTATTTTTGACAAAGAAAAGATGTAGTTTTTTTGCTTGAGGCTGTTCGACTTTAGTTATTATTTCGGAACAAAATTACTACGATAATTTTAAGCAGGCAGAGGGAATCTGGGAACCTTGTGATAAGATAATCCATTAAGACATTTCCGTTTGCCACTTTCCAAAGAATTTTAGAGGCATTGAGTGTGGAGCGGCGGTACTCAACGCCGCGCTTTGCCTCGTTACCAAAACATTCATTTCTTTTAGCGGGAATCGAACATTTACACACACAACCTATCGGGTAGTCGTACGCTTGCACCCATTTGATAGCAAATGAAAAAAGTAGGTTCCTACATCAAGTGTAAGCGCAACAAAGCACCTAACTAGCAGATGATTTTTTATTTAAATGTGACAAATAATAAAAAGATCAAAACCCTCAAAAGGGAAGGAGTGTTTGAGTTGCCACCATTTCAATNGCGTTTTGCCTCGACACCAGAGCGAAGAAATGAACATTTTAAATATGTCATTCCCTCAAGAGAGAATCGAACCCACAACCAGTCGTATTTAAAGTCACACAGTAACTGTATGATTAACATTTATTTCAAAAAAGAGATTACAGTTTTTTGAGAGCCATTACTAAAACATTAATAAAACGTTATAATTACCAACATTACGGTGTTAGTATGCGATGGTGCAGGCGGGTGATTCAGTACACTACGGTGCTGGCCGGTGCTCGGTACCGGTGGAGTACTTACTGTTAGCTGTTCGCGTTGATTTTACTCATTAGTACTGCTATCCCTTAGTAATCTGTAGGTTCATGGTATCACGACAGCTTTTTTCATTTAATGTCTTTTTTTTGTTACCTACATTTTCACTTTTGCTTATATCTACAGTGATATATTCTTTATTTTTGACAAAGAAAAGATGTAGTTTTTTTAGCTTGAGGCTGTTCGACTTTAGTTATTATTTCGGAACAAAATTACTACGATAATTATAAGCAGGCAGAGGGAATCTGTGAACCTTGTGATAAGATAATCCATTAAGACATTTCCGTTTGCCACTTTCCAAAGAATTTTGGAGGCATTGAGTGTGGAGCGGCGGAACTTAACGCCGCGCTTTGCCTCGTTACCAAAGTATTGATTTCTGTTAGTGGGAATCGAAGTCACAACCTATCGCGTTTAAGTCGCACGCTTGCGCCCATTTGATAGCAAATGAAAAAAGTAGGTTCCTACATCAAATGTAAGGGCAACAAAGCACCTAACTAGCAGATGATTTTTTATTTTAATGTGACAAATAATAAAAAGATCAAAACCTTCAAAAGGGAAGGAGTGTTTGAGTTGCCACCATTTCAATGGGACAGGATGAGGCTGACAAAACGATGTCGTTGGTAGAATGGCTGTGATTGCGTGGACGGACAAAGGCGGCGGCACAATGGGGGGAGCGCCAGGAACTTGTATTATAGAAGACGTTTGTCGGACGCCGCGCGGGTGTCGCTTTGCTTATTGTGTGGGGCTCGTAATCGTCTCTGCTAAACCTGGTATGACGGCGCTTTGAGAATATTGAGGAATGTTACTAATATTTTAAATTTCTGTTTGCTTAACACTGTGTCCCGCAGATAGCAGAGGGAATCTAGAAACTTAGTGTGTGAGTAACGTCTTGTCACCAGAACGAGGCAATGAAAATATTAAATATTTGATAAATATTTAATTTCTTCGTATGGATATCGAACCCAAAACCATCGCGTTAATCATCGCACGGGGACAAGCCCCTACACCACGACTGATTAGAACTGGTTTCAAATAATTACTTAAAAGATAAATTAGAAACTATTGTATATAAATTAACTACTACATAGTTTAACTCTAATATTTAACAATATCACTGTAATACATTATGTTATAATACATACATATTTCAGTAAACTACATGTAATTTATGTTTATTTGAAAAAGTTTCAGTTATAATTCATAAAAGCGTCCGTGGCCGGGAGTACGGGTGTAATTACAATTTATCAAGCTGCAGAGGGGAAGCAGGAATGATGCATGGGTGCCCGCCGTGCCACACTGTCCGCAACCCCGGAGCGTACACTGCAAGCAATGACCTATGCACGGGGGACGCATAGCGGCACTATCAACGAGAGATTATTTTAGTTTTTTTTTTCAGTTTCACGCTATATTCCGCACAATGAAAGGTCGGTAAAGGGAACCTGGTCAACCTAGTTATTTACTTTCCGCCGAATTCTGGTGGCATTCCGTGTTGAGTGGCGGGATTCGAACCCACAGCCTATCTCATTTACGTTACGACTGGCCTCTTTATTTTATATTTACTGTAATTTTTCATCATGTTATATGAAAAGTAAACATTATGTCTAGCACGTCCCACATCGTCGACACTGATCTGAAGAGCCTGCGAAGAGTGTCGGTAGATCATTTGCTTAATGTATGTAGTGTCGCTCTGCGTTCTAATTCCGGGGACACATTAATCGCTGTCAGGCGCCGCCATTAGCGCCGCCCCAATTTCCCGCTCTCTTTTGTTAAATTGACAGATTTTAATATCGTCCGCGACGGCCACGCCTGGTGGCGACGTGGCTGCCTCTCACGCTTGACGATGATTCGTTGAAGAAATAGTTTTACTCATTTTAAATCACAATTCATTACAAATTATTTTTCTCCCAAAAAAATATGTCCTTTTGAATATAACAATGAGGTAACTTGACCAAAGGAAATTTTAGTTCACATTAAAACCTCGTAAAAATGGAATGCAATAAATGGATTGATTTGGCGGACAGTAGGAAGCGAAGTGTCTTAACTCTAGGCTTTCTCTGCCTACCCTGCTAAATGTATGATCCAGCGGGAAAGAAATATAAATAAATGTTTTATTTAACAGATAGCAATAGGGTATTATTCTAATAGAATATTTTCCAACGTGTCAAAGCCATCGCCGTTGCAAGCGCAAATCAAGTTAAAAGGCGGCAAACAGCGCTCGGCAACAGCCACAATACAATATCCTTTAATATTTTTCTGTACTTGTATTTTATCTAAAAAAATCTGAACAAGAGTACTGCAGTTTCTACTTTTCTATAGTAGGTATTGTAAGCTATACTTTGTAATAGTATTTTTTTACCAAACAATTCTAAAGAGCTTTTATCTGATTAAACTTCTCTCGTAGTTGACGTGCGACGCATTGTTTTGATCACAGCCTGCTCGTAAATGTAAATATTTTTTTTATTTCCCGCTGCATCTCTCGTAAATTGAATGGTAGGGAGAGGGAACCTGGGATCCTAGTGTTAAGATACTTCCCGTCTTCACTATCTGCCGAATTTTGCAGGTATTTAGTGTTGAGTGGCGGAATTCAACCACACTTTGCGTCGTTAGTAGATCGAAGAAATGAAAATATTAAATATTTCATTTCTTCGAATCGGAATTGAACTCACAACTTGTCTCGTTTCACGCTTGTATCCCTGAGCCAAAGTGGCCTAAAAATAAAAATATGTGTTGGCATATGTGTTCAACACTCATAGTAGAAAATTAACGTAATATTATATTAACCTTCTTTACATAGGAGTATATACTCCTACGTAAAGAAGTTTTACCATATACAATTTTTATCAAAAATATATAAATCGTCATAAATAGCATAAAATTTTAGATACATTTGTAAATAAAGCTCAAATGTAGAGCTTAATCCAAGCGTGTACTACGAGAGCTACGTATTACACTGTCGTAGCGATTCGTAGCGACTCGTAGCATGTCGTAGCACACTTCTCGCTGTATGTTTCTATTCTGTTGTTTCTTGTCTGTAATTGAAAAATACATAAGTCGCTGAATGAATAGGAATTGTGTGTTTTGTGTTTTGAGAACTTATGAAAGAAATTTCTATTTAACGTTTGAATAAGTAATGTTTCAATTTCTAATTTTATGGAACGACATTTAAATTCATTTTTCATATAAAGAAGAACATGCACTAATCGTCATAAATAAAGATACTGAAATTCTTTTAACTTCAAAGAAAATTGTAAATAACAAACATTCTTTATAAAATATGTTTTCGCTTAAAGATAAATAAATACAAAGTTTTACATGAAATTTCTTTTATTTTCACGCTGTATCCCGCACATATTAGGGTAGGATGTCTGAACCTAATGTTGACTTTGACCCTTCGTTCCCATTAAGCCACTTCCATTATTGACTTTCCGCGAAAATTTGCCTCAGTACCAAAGCGAGAAAGTGAATATATTTTTCACATGATCGAGTGGGAATCGAACCCACAACCTGTCGCGTTTATCGTCACATGCTTGTGCGCCATAACTGGCCTCAACGGATTGATAGACTAAATAATTATTATATTTTATTTTTATATAACAGTATGTACAGTACAAAGAATTTTAATGATACTACAAATAATGACAATTTCATTTGTACTTATTATAAGCAACAAATACTTTAATTTAAAAAGCTTATTCAGAATATAAATATTTAAAGCGAAGCGACTCGCGCCTACTGCGGCGGCCGCTTCATCGTTACGGTAACTGCATTTTTATACGAAGTGTACCGCAAAAAATATTTTTGCAAACAATTTGCTTGAGAGTTTATTATATCGTAAAAAATAATTTATGGAAATGTAATATTTATAATCAGCTTCACGCTGTATCTCGCAAATAGCAGGGTAGGCAAAGGGAACCTAGTGTTAAGACACTCCGTTCCCCACCTTATGCCAAATTTTTCGAGGCACTGCATGTTGAGTGGCGGAACTTAACGCCGCCTTAACGGCTTTTGCCTTGATGATAGGGCGAATAAATAGTACTTCATTTCACCAAGTAGGGATCGAACAGTCGTTGTGTTACAGTCACACCTTTGGTGTATATTACATATTTTTAGGTATTTCATAGAAAAAACTAAACTTATATTTGTAATTAATTTTACAAAATGAGTGCATACACCCTTAAGCTTGTCAACTTTTATAACTTTCTTCCTGTCTTAGAATTCTGAAATTGTTACGAAAAGCATAATAATATAATCTTATAATGAATAACAAAGAATAATAAATATTGAAATAATAATTTTAGCTTTACGAATAACTATATGCACAATAAGTTTTAATAAAACATGTCAATATAATCCGGATGGTGGCATCAAAATTCGCAACTGCAGAGTTCTGTGCCGCCAGCACCGCAACTTGCAAGTTGCTCCCGGCGAGTTGTGGACGTCGACAAATAGACGATCTCCGCAACTGTCGACTGTGGACTGTCGACTAACTACAAACAAGACACACAAATAGAATTTACGCATATATTGTTGATATTGCTGTTTATAGTTAACACGCAGTAGTGTTTGTAAAGTAGTTGCATGAGATAAGAGATTGTTAAGGGTAATGCCTAAAGGTGTATTTAACCTTTTTTTTACAGTTCCGTAGCTCAAAACGAAAAAGAAAAGATCACTTTGCGGTCCATCGTAAAGTTAAACTTAATATTAAATATTCAAATCTGCTGCATTTTGTATGAAATCTGCTGCGTAATAAAAATCTATAGAGTACTTCCCGTTGACCGTTGTAATGAAATTTGACATGAAGCTAGAATTTATAATACAAATAAAGGAAAAAATCCAAAAACTAAAATTGTATGTATATTTCACAATAAAAAATTTTTACAAATGTATACTTGTGGTTATTTTTAAATTGTACTTTCCATTAACCTGTAATCCTGAATCTCGGTGGGCGAATCGAACTCGCACTTGACCGCTTTTTTAAATTTGTTTTGAAAATCAGATATAAAAGTTTGTTGGTAAAACAATTTGCGCATTTTACGTTTCTTTCGTAAACTACCCTCAAAGGAATTTCTTTTATACTCTATGTTGAAGAAGAAATGTACTTTGTACGTTACACAAAGTCAGAAAATATTTTTTCAAATTATTAATTCTCGAAAGTATTTAAAAAGATTTATAGCAGAAAAAATGTTTTCAATTTAATTCAGAAGCGACAAAAAGTACAATGGTCTCAAATAATGCATTAGTATAAACATTTTGCAAAAACATTGTTTTAAATGCAATTAGATTCAGGTCACAATACATTTACCTGTTTTAATTCAACGCGCGATTGTCAGACGGTGTGCAGGGGAGCTCCCGGGGGGAGGGGGGACGGCCGCGGCGCGATACAGAGATTAGCATATAAACTGGTGCCCTCGTCACTTACCTATACATATTCATGCACCCATACCCCATTGCTATTCCTGTGTGCTTAAAAGTTTTTTTCACAGGAATTTAAATCCTTCGACGGCTAAGTGTTTTTGAAGTAGCGTTGGATATTGTCTGCTAAAACGAAATTTACTAAATTGTTTATTTTCTTCTTTCAATATACCGTCAATATGTCTACCGTTTTATTTAATACTATAAAATATGTAGAGGCCGTCGTGGCGCAGTGACACCAGCGTGTAACTGTGGATGCGAGGTTTGTGGGTTGGATTCCCATTCGCGAGAATTAAATATTTAATATTTTAATTTCTTTGCTCTAGTAAAAACAAAGCAGTATCTCAACTCAACGCGCAATGCCTTGGACTGCAGCAAGAGGGGAACGAAGTATCTTAACATTCTTTTCCCTCCACCTACTTTCCTCCAGTAAGCGAGATACAGCGTGAAAACGAACAAAATAGTTAAAAAAATATATAGAACTTAAGTAAAATATGATTTTACAATATATTTTCTGGGGATAATAGGCGGCTAAAGTAATCTTACCTTGGTATCTCGTCTGAACGGTGTTAATCAAATCTCCCTGATTCTCATTAGGTACGCCTTGGGAGAGATTCATTATTTCCTTCAAAGCGGAGAATTATTTTCTTTAAAATGAACAAATCCTGTGGATGAGGTGAGATAGGATTTTTAATTAAGATGCACTTCTATCTCTGTACATAGATATGTTGAATAAATAGGCTTCGTCTTGATTTACTTATGACACAATAGCAGCTATCTAAAATTATCTTTGACTGTCAATTATTTGTCAATGACTGTCAATAACTTGTCAATTTCACATATATTTTTAATCTGTAGTACAGTAATATTATGAATTAAGTAAATTATTATTTTTATGTAATTATATAAATATATTTTTATTTTCAAAATTGTCAATAATAAAGGCTTTGATAAGATGAAACGTAGTTAATGTGGCGTTGTATAAAATATTGCAATCGATTTCTATTTTAAATAAAGAAAGTAGGTCACAGAGGTGTTCGTTTTTCAGATGGGTCTTCAAGATATTGTTTTGAATAAGATGATGAAGCTGAAGGTCGTCTTTCTAATAAAATATTTTTTTCGATATAAAAAATTAAATTAAATCAGCTTCACGCTGTTTCCTGCACGCTGGAGGGTAGGAAGAGGGACCTAGTGTTCAGACACTGCGCTCTCCACTTTCCGCTGAATTCTGAAGGCTTGCTTGTTGCGTTGCGCAACTCAACGTTGCGTCTCGAACTAGAGCGAAGAAGTGAATATATTAATTTAAATAAATATTTAATTTCCTCGAGCGGAAATCGAACTAGATGCGCTTTCAGTCACACTTTGAGGCTCTGCGCCACGACTGCAGGTATTAATAAAATATAATTAAGTATGTCGAAAATATTATTAGATATTTTCGACATACTTAATGTTAAATAGCTTTAGTGCGCTAGTGCAAGTCGTCGTAGGCCGGAGGTGCATTCATTAGCTGCATACAATAATGACACTCGCACTATATTTTGCAAATATAAGCACAATATAAATATTTCTTATGTTCTACAATAACGAAAAATTCTGTATATTGTATTTTTTCAATATTTGAAGCAAGTTGTTTCAAATACTCTTTGTGAGTTTTAATATTGCAAGATATTTTTGTTTTGTACAATTTAAAATACGCTTTTTGTAATTAATATATAATTACAAAAAGCGTATTTTAAATTGTTCAATGTTTTAAATTGTTCAATTGTTTCAATTCAATTCTTTAATTTTAAGCTTAATTTTACAATCCCTAAACTTATGATAGATAAATTTTAATAAATTTAAAAGTGGTCGATACCTCACAGAATTAAATGTTATCTCAAGAAAATAGTATAAATTTGATATTTTAAAGTAAAATGCGATACATCGTGAGCCCTGCAAGTGCGCATCGCGTGTCGTATTTCTTGGCACAGCTTTCCTTCGCTGTCTGTGAGGGACGGCGTCAGACGTCGGCGCTGGAGGTATTTCTTAGAGGAAATTCAACTTACTAAACCAATAATTTTATTTATTATCAATATAGTGTATAAGTATCTGAGTAAGATCCAATATATACTCGTATAGGTTGTTTAGTACAGACGTATAAAATACTTCTTTACTTTACAAAAAATGGAATCTAATTTAGCTTCACGATGAATCTCTACTGGAATAGTCAAAGAGGGCGGAGCACGTCCATAGTCATCAACCTTTTCATACATGCCCTCCAGGGAGTCCTCATGCTTTTTACGTGACCTTCTATGTTTCTTTTCATAATTTTTTGTTTTAATTTTTTTTGTATATATAGTAATTATCTCCTAGTATTATTTTGCCTTAGCTGGCATCGACTTCAATCGTCACCGATGTTGAATCCTCCAGAATTAGGCGGTAAATGAAGAACGGACGGCCTTAATGCTAGGTTCGCTCTGCCTACCCTGCCGTGTATGAGACACAACATGAAGGTAAAAAAAGAAACTTTTTAGATATATACTTTCACTGAAACTTTACTGATATTTTGTTCACGGTAGTTTTTATATTTTTGTGATAGTGTTTTTCCTGTTAACATAGAAAGGGAGTGGTCGCCAGAATTTCGATGGTTGTTATAAAAAATAACATTCGTGTTACTGACTTCTTAAATATCTTTTTTTGTTTCTTGAAACTAGTAATAAAAATATTTCTTCTCTTCAATATTGTATCTTTTAAAAGTTTAAGCTGAAGTTTTATTTTAATTAAATGTCTGATTTTATTACTTTAGGGTTCCGTACGTCATATATAGAAAAGGAACCCTTGATCCTATGACCCCTTAGTTTTCCTTCGTTCCATTTGTCAAGACCATTTATCTCAAGATCGCGTGGAAATATCAAGCAGAAATTAATATCAAATATTCAAGTCTACAATCCCTTGAGGCATAGAAATAAAAGATACGTTCATTTATGCATCGTTTTTGCTGCATTTTGTATAAAATTCGCCGCATAATCAAACCGTTCCCGTGGGCCAAACAGTTGCGAAACTTGGGGAAAAGTGGGTTGTAAAACTTGTAGTACAAATAAAGAGAAAAATCCAAAAAGAGAAAAATTATATTTATATTACTGATAAAACTGTTACTTATAACTGTTTCTTATATTTAACTTGGCTTTTGATGAGTAAAAAAAAATGCGATACAAATTATAATATTTTTATTATAATCTATAAATTATATTATTTTTCTTTTTACGCATCGGTTGTGGGTTTGTTCCCAAATCAGATAAAACTATTTTCATTTCCCCACGGTAAGAAAAAAACGCGGTGTTGAGTTGCTCCATTCAACATTCAATGTCTCGAAGAATTGGGTAGTGCATGGAGAACAAAATGTCTTAACACTAGTCTCGTCTGTCTACCTGGTATACAGCGTAAAGGTATTTTTTATTTTATTCCATATACATATTTGTTTGCCTTATAGTATAAAATAGTGAGAAGTAGACAAAAAATAAAATTTCATGCATATATATATACAGAATTATTCATAAATCTACGTGAAAAACGTCGCAGCTGACGAATGCGGCAAACAATGGATTTTTGTAATAAATAACGAACGCAAAACAGCTTGTTTTACCAAAGCTTTTTAAAGCGTAAACAACAATAACTGAGTTCAGCGAGGTTTTGCTGAAACAAATTTAATTTTATTATTTCTGACCAAGCTTTGTTTATAGTTCTTACTCTTACCCTCGAGAATGTTTCCTTAGAGAGTGAAAGGAACCTGGTCTAATTTAACCCCCAAAAGATTCAGTTTTGGGCGTTGACACCTTTACGCAGAGACGTTTCCTCGCTGTGCGTTCTCCACCGCATTTATTTTAGGGAGTGTGAAATTTTCTAAAAGTTCTTCACAAGCTCAAATATAAGCTTCACCATCTGGATAAGTGACAATTCACCGCTAAGCGGTTTCATAGAAACTTTCTTCCACAAAATTGTGGAACAGCCCACCTGCCGTCGTGCTTCCGAGTCGATGCGACATGGGTACCTTCGAAAAGCACTTCTCTCTCCACCTTAAAGGCCAGCAACGCATCTTTATCACCTCTGGTATTGCACGGGGCAGTGGGTGGCGGTGGTCACTTACTATCG
Source organism: Heliconius cydno galanthus (assembly GCA_036379175.1). Classification (NCBI taxonomy): domain Eukaryota; kingdom Metazoa; phylum Arthropoda; class Insecta; order Lepidoptera; family Nymphalidae; genus Heliconius; species Heliconius cydno. Next base: position 363,416 of record JAKRZM010000120.1, read on the forward strand.
GGAGATCCGTACATTTGTTTGTCTTGTCTCATCCACTCTCTGGATCTACTCGCATCTACGACTGTTCTCATGGTATGTTTTAGGCATGTGTGATCATCCTTCCTTTAAAAGAGAATTTACGAAGTGATCGCTGTATTTATATCTGTTTATATCATAACCTGGTACCGATGCCATATAATATATGGACATTCCCTTACTGTCCTTTGAACATGTCTACTTTGAGATTTATGTTACACTATTTTATATATATATAATAAAATAGTGTGTATTACTTTACGAGCACGGCGGTGGTGCAGTGACCGCCGCCCGCCTGCAGTCCGACCACTGGCGCGTGCTAGTTTTAATTAAAAATATAAATACCTGCTCCTAGTGACAGCTCGCTCAACGTACTATATATACAGTATAAAAAATATATATTTAAGATTGAGGGCTGGTTGGTCTTTATGAAGCTATATTTCATGAGAAATGAAGACTCTTTGAGTTTTGACTCTCTTCTTTTACTTGTTCTTTTGAATGAGTCTCTCTTTTTCTGAGAAAGGGGCCATCGTAGCACAGAAATTCGAGGGTGTGACTAAGCGCGATGTTTGTGGGTAAGATTATTAATATTTTCATATCCTCGCCCCCCGGAAACAAGGCAAAAGTATGGCATATACGTGTTGAGTGGTGGAAGCCATCCACCACTCAACACGCAATACTTCGAAAAAATCGGTGGAGACTGGGGAACGAAGTGTCTTAACACTATGTTCCCTCTGTCTTCCCTGTATGCTGTATGCGGGATACAACGTGAAGGTGATTTTTTTTTCATAAAGAACTGACTTAATATAAAAGTCTCATACTACTAAATGTTCAACAAAGCATTAAAGTTTACGAGTCGCAGTCAGCGTCGTGCTTAGATAAAGCTGAGTCGCTACACTGCTATATTTAATCCTGTCTCTTGAGACGCGACGCGACGCGGCGGGACGGGATGGGACGGGACGAGACGGGACGGGTCGCACTGCAGGGACGGAGTAAACTGCATTATTAATAGCATCACGTTCCTTCTCCATGTACTGATGAGTGGAGGTCATGGACGCCTGTCGTTTCTTTAATTATACCTGAACACTGTGTTCCTTTGGGCAAGTAGACAGTTACTTGAGTTCGGTTAATTGTTATTACTGTATTAGGAGATGTCAACGCGGGTATCTCCCTTAAAACCCAAATTTTGGCTCGTACTAAAAGTTTATTCGCGACTTCGTTACGTCACTGACAAAGGCGCTGTTTTCATACAGAATTAAGTGCTTCATTTTAATGCTAATGTATAATGTGGAAAGATATATATTACGTTCCTAAGCAAATATTTTTAATAATATTGTACCTCTTTAATTACGTCTTGAGTATTAATTTTTTTATAGCTTCACGCTGTATCACGTTTTTAGCAGGATAGGCAGAGAGAACCTAGTGCTAAGACACTTCGCTCTCCACTTTCCGCTGAATTTTCGAGGCTCTGCATGTCACTTTACTTCGACACCAGAACGAAGAAATTTAAATATTAAATATTTAATTATAATATTCATAAATATAATTTTCCATTATACCTATATTTTTAAAAAGAAATAACATGTTTTCATTTCATTTTACAATATCAAACTACATTTCACACCGACCGCAGGAACTACAAATATTACTTTACTTATAGTAACGAAAACTCTGAGCGTCTAGCGCATTTCGCTATAAAATTTGCATATCTCTAACGAATGCAACGTATAGTGCAAAAGATAGCGAGTACTCGACGCGTGTATGACAATACTCTAGTGTAATTACAGTACCAACATTATTTTTCGCTGTATCTCACATATAACAAGGTAGGCAAAGGGAAATAGGCTCCCTAGGTGTTAAAACACTCCGTTCCCCACTTACCACCGAATTATATTTATTTTCTTCTGGATTATAATATTATTGCCTTCATGAACAATATAAAATAACAATAAACATTCTTTGTAAAGAAAAAATACAAAAAAGAAACAAAGCGAATGGAGTCGCTGTTTATTTTCAATTTTCTTGTAATCCCAGCAGCAAACGGCGACTCTATACCAAAAGTAGCAAAGACGTGAGATCGCCGGTCAGAAATGACTTTTCTTAAATATGAAATGTATTCGTGTAACTACATTAGGTGATTGTTATACAAAAAATATAGGCCGATAAGAATGATGAAGGCTGTGGATACTACCGCGGGGAATATTTACAGACACCCAATGTTTTATTCACGTGTAATTTTTCACATATTACATAATGATTGATTGAGCATTATTTTACCCTCGTGTGAGATGTGGCGTCGTTATGGATATTATTTTACTTAAATGTGTAGCTGCCGCGGCTCTTATAGAAATGGAAAATATAATATATATACAAATTTTTTTTAGCTTCTCGCACGCAGCAGTGTAGGCAAAGGGATAATACACTCCGCTCTCTACTTTTCACCGAATTTTAAGGTATTGCGTGTTGATTGGCGGAACTCAACGCGGCGCTTTGCTTCGACACCAGAGTGAGTGTACAAATGAAAATGTGTAGATAATATTTAATTACCTCGCGTGGGAATCGAACCCGTGACTGGCCTCAAAATACTAATTCGGCAAATTTATCTAGGGACATTTCATATAATAAGTCACACAAATTTAACGAAAGAAAAATATATCCTTGTCTAATTAATTTTCTTATTCATAGTTACTTTTATATTATAGGTAAATTTGTATTCTGCTTTACTTTTGAAATTAAGTTACTTCTCAAAGTATAAACAAACCAATTATTATGATTTATTCATTCAGTAAGTATAAGTAAAACAAAATGTTATTTAAGATAATTTCTATGCAAACTGTTGGAGTGTAGGTGTATATATCCGTGAGAACAGCCCGAGCTTTTCATGATAATGCAATAAAGAGTAATTTAATTCCCGCTATCCGACAGATGAGGTCCACTCTCCGCTCTCCGCGCCCGCGCCGTCGAGCCTCACTAATTGAATTCGGAGCCAACGCCGCCCGGTGATTGTAATATAAGCGAAATGTAATATTAAATATTTGCTTACAAAGGTAGATTTACTTAGCTTGTGTTGGGCTTAGTTAAATAATCTTAAGAAATTTGATTTTGTACTTAGTAAAAAATTAAGCATTTATATCTTCGGTATTTGGGGTTCCCTTTGCCTACTCTAATGTCATGCTATGTCCCGCACACAGCAAGGTAGGCAGATGGAACCTAGCGTTAAGACACTCCGTTCCCCATTTTCTGCCGAAATCTGGATTGCATGTTGAGTGGCCTAAATCTGGATTGCATGGTGGAATAAAACATATTTAATTTTCTCGAGTGGAGATCGAACCCACAACCAGTCGCATTTAAAGTCATGCCTTGTGCCGCTGCGCCATGAATGGCCTCAGTATATTATTGGTGGTAAATATGCCAAGTAAACCATAGTCTATACGAAGTACAAGATTAATACTGATTCGTATACGCTACGTTCATACATGGGCTGGCATACTCCGCCGTACATGGCGGGCCCGGAGCGCGCTGGCGCTGGACTCAGACGAAACTCGGTCAACAGTGCGACCCACTTTTCTATTAAAATAGAAATCGATGCTCCGGAGTGCATCGGTGCACCTGCATGCACCTGTATGCGCCACGCGTTATCTCATACTTAGTTAAGTATTGCTCGTTCAGGTGACACTGTAGTAAATATTATGTATAACTAGCGGCCCGCCCGCGGCTTCGCCTGCATGAACTACGTTTTTATTAATTTCTGTCTCCATGAGTACCTATGTTCTATAAGTGACGTCTATGCAAAATTTGAGACTCCTAGCATTTGTAGTAATGAACTTTCATACAAACTTTCAACCCCAAAAACAACCCCTTAGAAGTCGAATATTGCAAATTCCCGTCTTAGCGTGCACCTACGTCCTATAAACAACTCCTATGTAAAATTTGAGATTCCTAGCACAGCTAGCACATGTAATTTCTGAGATTTCGTGATGAGTGAGTGACCTTTCGATTTTACATATATAGATAACGATATTTGGTGAGAAATATTTTAATTTTTAAGTTATTTTACACTTTTAAATTGTTTCACACTTAGAAAAGATTTTTAGAAAGAAAAGAAAAGATTTTTTTATTGTTTCACACTTAGAAAAGATTTTGTATTAAATTTTTTAACGTAGTTGGATTAAATCCGCGCCTCTTAAAAATCATCCAAATATATATAAAAATATTCAAGAAAAATATAAATAAATTTAAAACTGAAGTGCCCACCATCGCCTACATAATATAGCTAGTAGCATAGTAGTTAGAGTTAAGCACCAGTTAAACGCTCCGTGAGTGCGGGTTGAGTGAGTAAATGTTGACGTTTCTCGTGGGCTTTGAACGACATTTTAAAAAGCTCTAAGGCCTGTGGCAATGGCAATAACATTTTCTGTTGCGATAGTAATCTCTTCATAATACCTTTAAATTGAGCACCGCGTTCATTTTTAAACGAAATGAAATTTCAGCTTTATTTTCAGTAAATGTTTCCTTTGTTTCCTTTTTAATGAAGTCATATTAAATGTATTTGACATTAAACATAGTTTGTCTGATTTCTAAATGTTGTTAATCTTTGAGCTTTGTGAAAGTTTAATATTATTATATTACATAAAGTAATGGTACTATGTTTTAGCTTTACGCTGTATACCTCTGCAGATAACAGGGTATGCAGAACTTAGTGTTAAAACACTCTGTTCTCATTAAAACACTTTCGTTGCACACTCTCCGCCGAATTCTAGAGTCATTGCGTGTTTAGTGTTAGTTATTGCAAACTTAGTGTGCGTGGAATATCCAACAAACCTATTAATATCCAACATACTTAGGTTGCCTCTAGTAGGTTACCTCTCTTGTTTGTGTCATCCGTGGCAAAGCCGTCACCGACACACGCGCGACGTGACAAGCGAGACGGTTATTACATTCCGTGACAGAGATAAGCCGTTCCGGAAATTCCTTCTCGGAGTCATCTGATCGAAACATCCTCCAACTGATATTAGATATTAATCTTGTAATGCTGTATTTAAACTTATTTTTATGACACGGATAACAAAATGGTTGAAAGGTTATTTCTTTATATAAATATATAAATTAAAATTATACGTATTCTAAATGACTCTTTTCTAATATTTTAATTTTCAACTTTAAAAGATAAAACTTTAAAACAACAAGTATTTTAAAGTAGTAAAACATGCATGAGGTGTGCAATTAACAAACGTTCGACGCGAGAGTGAGGACGTACGGAATGTGAACATTATACGTAGCCGAGTGTGTTGAAGCTACAGGAAGAGCAGTGTGGAATAAATGCACAATCTTTATATTAAAAGTTTTATAATAAACCTGGATATTATAAATACAATTAGAAGAAAAACTAAATTGGAAGATCAAAAACTTTTTATCTCTTATCAACTTACATTAATTTGCAATTAAACTGTCTACAATAGAGACCATCGTGGAGCAGAAGCAGCGTGTGACTGTACACGCTTCGGTTGTGGGTTCAATCACGAGGTTTTAAAAAAAATAACAATTAAAGTTTCTGAAATAAAAAAAATAATGACCTAATAAAAATACTTTTTACTAATCCTAAATAAAGTGATTTATTCATTAATCCATACTTGCAAACGAAAACTAAATACAACCAACCCAATGCGAGCACAAAATGAATGAATATTTAGTTAGACATGCACAGTGCACAGTGCACACAGCACAGACAGACGCACAGACAGCACAGTGTTGTGTCGGTGACTCCGAGACGAATGCTCCCATTAAACATTAATTGCACTCGAGTCGCGTCGTGTCTAAAGGCGAGCTTAACTAGTTAGGTGGCATCTGTTAAAGGCTTTAGATATGCGAANCTTAGGTTGCCTCTAGTAGGTTACCTCTCTTGTTTGTGTCATCCGTGGCAAAGCCGTCACCGACACACGCGCGACGTGACAAGCGAGACGGTTATTACATTCCGTGACAGAGATAAGCCGTTCCGGAAATTCCTTCTCGGAGTCATCTGATCGAAACATCCTCCAACTGATATTAGATATTAATCTTGTAATGCTGTATTTAAACTTATTTTTATGACACGGATAACAAAATGGTTGAAAGGTTATTTCTTTATATAAATATATAAATTAAAATTATACGTATTCTAAATGACTCTTTTCTAATATTTTAATTTTCAACTTTAAAAGATAAAACTTTAAAACAACAAGTATTTTAAAGTAGTAAAACATGCATGAGGTGTGCAATTAACAAACGTTCGACGCGAGAGTGAGGACGTACGGAATGTGAACATTATACGTAGCCGAGTGTGTTGAAGCTACAGGAAGAGCAGTGTGGAATAAATGCACAATCTTTATATTAAAAGTTTTATAATAAACCTGGATGTTATAAATACAATTAGAAGAAAAACTAAATTGGAAGATCAAAAACTTTTTATCTCTTATCAACCTACATTAATTTGCAATTAAACTGTCTATAATAGAGGCCGTAGTGGAGCAGAGGCAGCGTGTGACTACACGCGTCGGGTGTGGGTTCAATCACGAGGTTTTAAAAAAAATAACAATTAAAGTTTCTGATATACTCGTATTTTTGAATAATGAATTAAGGGCTTATATGAGTTTGTTTTGCTAAGTTTTTGTGAGAGTCCAGTTGAATTTCGCTTGATAATTATGTATAGATGACCTAATAATATCCATATAAATATTAAATTTATCCAAAGAATTAATCCATACTTGCAAACGAAAACTAAATACAATCTACCCAATGCGAGCACAAAATGAATGAATATTTAGTTAGACATGCACAGTGCACAGTGCACACAGCACAGACAGACGCACAGACAGCACAGTGTTGTGTCGGTGACTCCGAGACGAATGCTCCCATTAAACATTAATTGCACTCGAGTCGCGTCGTGTCTAAAGGCGAGCTTAACTAGTTAGGTGGCATCTGTTAAAGGCTTTAGATTTGCGAATAAACTTTATTCAGATTCTAAAATGAATGAGAAATATTTTAATTTGTATTAAACAACTTTGATTTGACTTGAGGCCATTTGTGGCTAAGCATCACAACGAACGTTGTGGGTTCGATTCCCAATCGAGTAACAGTATAGGCAGAGGGAACCTAGCTAGGGGAACCTGTGTTAAGACATTCCATTATTATTAAGACACTTCCGTTCCCCATTTTCCATCGAATTCTACAGATATTGCGTTATAAATGCGAAAGGCGAAACTCAACGCCGTAACGCCGTTAATTTGAACACTAAAATATCAAAATTAACATAAGATATAATTGTAAAAGTAGTATTATGCGCACAAAAAACAAATGAGTATCGTAACCGCTTTTCACCCAAATTACTGGATATTCCGATTTGGCGTAAACGAGTTTTAATGGACGGCTTAGAAAGTGATAAATCACTGCGGGGCCTTCAGGCAGCGGTGCAGCCGCGTATTGTCGCGTAAATTACCTTCATTACCTTTTAAAATGTTTCTTTACCGCTTTTCTCTATAAAAAATATATTTTAGTTTCACGCTGTATCCCGCACATAGTAGGATAGGCAGAGGGAACCTGAGAATCTAGTGTGAAGACAACATCGCACACGCCTCATTCACGAAATCGAATCGTAGGTTTGTTTAAAGTAATAATCTTACGTCTAAATTGTTGAAGAACCTTGATAATTTTTTATGTATGGATTTAATATGATGAAATATTTTACCCTATATGTTGCTCCCGTAAAAGGACTGCAGTCGCTTCCACCCTATATATTAAGTAAAGATATACAAGATTAGTTAAGAAAACTGACTATAGCGATCAAATCTAATATTTCAAAAGCGTTGCAACATTATCTTCTCTACGTTCGGAGTAAGCCTGCGAGGTTTTAAAACAAAAGGCCGCGAGGTCGCTGACAGCCGCCGCGATGAGATGCGACGGGAGCTTCAATCTAACAAATAGAGTTTGAGTGCTGGCGATGACGGCTGACGGGTGACGGGCGACGGGTGACGGCTGAGAGCTTTATTCGGAGGAAAATTTTCATCTTTAATAATATTAATCTGAAGAGTCATTGTGTAGAAATGTCTTCATTATTTATTACTTAACGCAATAATTAGTTTTCATTTCGCAGATATTAGTTTTGTTGTAAAAAATAAATATCTCAGGTTTGTAGATTGTAGACTTTTGTTATTGCTCAAAAAAATGTTTAACATAGTTTTAGTATCAGAATTCCGTAAATAGTATAAGAAACTCCATTATATACTCGTCCAATACAATATAAAAGTATTATATAACTGCTAACGCCCTGTACATAACGTCGTTATGTCGTTACGTCGTTACTCGAGGCCGCCGCCCTACCGCGTCCTACACGCACGCACGTGAAGAACGGACTCGGACCGAAACTACTTGATATTCGGCACTCGTCGCCGCGGCGTTTTAGCTCAGATGATTATTATCATGGACCATATTTTATAAGGAGGAAAACGACAACTCAGTCCAGGATTTATCGAAAGCCTTTTGAACATGCCGTACGTATAACGTAGAGACTTCTATTCCGTATTATCTTCTGTTTCATATCTAGAAATTTTGGATCCATTGCTTACTTCGAAAATATAATAAAAATATTAATTATTTTATTACAAGAATTTTATGTATATAATACGTAAGCTATTATTAGTCTACATCTGTTGGGCTACTAAAATCCTTTATATATTTAAATTATTAAATACAAGGAATACAAAAATTACAAGAATTATATTTCAAAGCGCGGCCTCAAGTTCCACCACTCAACACGCAATGCCTCAAAAAAAGTAGGGAACGAATCTGAAGACTAGGTGCCCTCTGCCTATCCTGCTATATGCGGGATATAACTAAAAGCTGAAAACACACAATGTTAATAACAATATAAAACGTACACTTAGGTAGTTTATTAGGTGCTAATAAGCTCGAGCAAAAAGGAGGGACGAGGCCAGTTTTAAATAAGTAAAGAAGGTGATAAGTGAAAGCCGCGGTCTCTCTCAGTCCTGCATAATGGAACACTACTCCTGCTTCTAAAGTGTATCTCGAAACAACGTGACCTAAAAATGCTTGTAATATAGTGAAGATATATGTATTTATATTTATTTACCGTAGCCACACATAAGGTCGACTTTATTTAAAAAAAAAATATTTACCTTTTCATTTAATTTCTATTTATTTTCTTGTGAAAATACTTACGTTTTTAAATACATTGAAAGAAGTGATCAAACAAAGGGTGGCCACTCGACATGCAATAATTTGAATATGGAAAAAGTGGTCAGTGAATTGCTTTACTTTCAACGAATAACTTAAAATCGTTTTTATATATCTACAAATTTAATTTTTTTTCAGCTTTACGTTGTTTCCAGCATGAAGCCTAATATAAAAACACTCTGCACCTCATTTTCCACCGAATTCTGGAGTCATACGTGTTGAGTGGCGGAACTCACTCTTTGCCTCGACACCACAGCGAGGAAATATAAATATTCAATATTTCATTACCTCGAGTGAGAATCGAATCCACAACCTGTAGCATTTATAATACGCTTGTGGCTCTGCGTCGCGATTGGCCTCATACAAGTCTTAACGTTATATATATTAAATAACGTTTGGAAAGCCCCAAAAAGTGTATTTAGGAAATTTCTCTTCGTTAATCGAAGTTGTGGTAACTTCAGTTAATTGCTGTCGTTCCAAGAGCTATCAAACCAAATGAAGACGCGTGCGACGTCTGAATTGATTGTGGAATGTTACAGTTTAGAAGTGGTTCTCGAGATTAACATGTTCGCTCTACGCTGTCGGTGAGAGCGCGACACGCGTCGTTAAACACCGCGCACAAAGCGAGTATGTAGGTGACGCCGTCGTGAGGCACAATCAAGGGGAAAAACGAGTCATTACGTTCCTTTGAAAATCAATCTCGATAAATCTTCTCATTTAGACACATTTGAGGAAGAACGTTGTTTGGAAACGTTATTTCGTAGTATTAATTCAATGATGGAGTTTATTGAATTGGACCATATTGAAAAATATAAAATATTTTTATTTTGTATTAAATTAAAAATTAAATCAGCTTCAGGCTATATCTCCCATAGAGCAGGGTAAGCAAAGGAAACCTAGTGTTAAGACACTCCATTCGCCATTTTCCGCTGAATTTTTCGAGGCGTTACGTGATGAGCAGCGGAACTTAAGCTCGGCCAGAGCAAAAAAATGAAAATATGAATAAATAATATTTTATATAAAAAAAATATAATTAAATAATATAAGAGATAATCTTAATTTGCCATTCAATATTAACAATGTGTGGCGCACCGCCAACCTTTAAAAAGGAGGACCACGACCGTGTCAAGAGTGAAACGACAAAGAAGAAGAAGAATTAACAATGTTGACAGTTCATCACCATGTTAATTCCAAAGTTTCCACATCATAATATCCAATCTACTTAGGCGAACGTGAAAATGGGACATACGTCGGGCCAATCCAATGAGCGAGTGGCTCAGAGCTCGGATTCAAATCGCGTTATTACCAAGCTGCGAGGGGAAACGACCGACCGAGTTTGCCGAATTATGAGGGCTCCGTGTAATTGTGTAGTAAACATCTATCTTCTTACGACACTGTATACGTATATTACTTTTCTTTTCAGCTTCACGCTGTATCCCACACATATCAGGGAGCCTAGTGTTAAAACACTCTGTTCTCCATTTTCCGCCAAATTCGGGAGAGGCATGTGTGTTGAGTGGTGACATTAAATCAAAGAGCATTAAATGAAAGTGGCGCGCTTTGCCTCTGCAGCAGGGAGAAAAATGAAAATATTAATTTATTAGAAAATATTATTTTATAATTAAATATTTCATTTTCTCGAGTGGGAATCGAACCTACAACACACAAGTGACACTTTTTGCCCCTGCGTCACGACCTTTAGTTAGATAACGGTTGACAGTTTAAATTTTAGTCATACTTTATATTATTTTACAGTAAATTACAAAAGTACCAACTCAATGATAACTACAATTACAATCCAATCAGGACAACAGTAACTAGCAAAGTCTATATACTCTTAGGAATAATTGCTCGAGAACTTCCTCCCTCCTCCCGAACTGACAGAGGTCTGTGCGTGTGTGCGTTTGTATTGCGTTAACTCCGGAAGCGTGTTTGTACGTGAGGGATGTGGCGACGCGTATTTCATTATGATAAATAAGACACAGTACGCTCTGTACTGAATTGAGTCGTACATTATATTATAGAAAATGTTCAAGGTTTTATGGCTGTGTAACCGTTTTCGCGACAGTTGTGGATTCGATTCCCACTCAGAAGAATGAATTTATTTAATATTTTCATTTCATCGCTCTGGTAACAGGTAATACCTCGAGAATTTGAGGGATGTTAGGAACGGAGTGTTGTAATACTAGGTTTCCTTTTGCCTAGCCTTCTTTATGCGGGATACAGTGTGTAGCTGAAAAAATAGGGTCCCAGTCATTTTTCGTAAAAAACTTTATTTAATCATCTACTGATACTATCTCTGGCATTCTAGAGACTTAACAGGCTAAATAATGAAACTCGGTGTGACTTTATATAAAGTAGTTATATATTGAAAATCATTATTATTTAATAATTTACAAAGATATGAAATTAACACAAAAAAATATTGAATTATTTAGTATATATTTTTATGTAGGTACTCTAACCAGTACCAATACAAAATTTATTTACTATAAGAAAACGTCTGTTACGAATAACTCCACACTTTCAAGTCCAAACAAGTAATTTGCCGTTCATTCTCGTCGAAGCGTAGTTCATTGCACTGCTTAGAAAATTACACCCAATAATAGGACGTTTAGCCTGTCTATAAGCAGCGCTGACGGCGATCGAGCTGGAGGGCACTTGAAGGATGTGTTTGTTCTACAACTGTACGAGACTGCTGGGAACGAACTAAATAATATATTTAGTTAGTTTAATTTTCTATTTTATATTAGATTTAAATTAATTATTTAAAGTTAAAGTTTAAACTACTACTAAGTTTAAAGTTTGTGTTTCTACAATATTATATGGAGGCCAGTCGTGGTTCATGGTTACAAAGTGTGAATGTAAACGTGACAGGTTGTATGATCGATTCCCACCAGACAATATTTAATATTTTCTTTTCTTCGCTCTGATGGCGAGGCGCAGCGTTGAGCTCCGCCACTTACACGCAGTACCTCCAGAATTAAGCAGAAAATGGGGAACAGAGTATTTTAATACCTCTCTGCCTACAATGCTCTGTACTGGAAGCAGCGTGCAAAAACAATGAATCGCGAAAAAATAAAACAATATGTTTTGGTTAATGACTTTCAAATTCTTTTATTAAAATAAAAATAAATAAAAAACTATGTGTTGACATAACAATATAAGATATTTCATGCTGTGGCTTAAGAAGCTAGACAGGCGTGTGTACAGAGAGAAGGGGTCGACACTAGCGCAATTAAACATTAGCGGGGGCTCGTCGCGGGCGTCGTAACAACGCGTAATAACGCTGTCAGCCTGAGTGACAAGCACGCGATCTCGTAGCGCTGAATTATACTCGCTACGTAGCTACGATAAGAATTTACCTTGTGTAATGATGATATTACTTTATAGTATGACGGGTCCTTTGGGTGGTATGTGCTTTAATAGAGATTACGGAATCAATTTCGAAAATTTCATGTTTTAACAAACTAAAAATATGTATATAATAATCAGCTTCACACTGTATCCTTCACACAGCAGAGTAGGCAGAGGGAATCTAGTGTTACGACACTCCATTCCCCATTTTCCGAAAATTTTTCGATGCGTTGTAGATCTCAACAGCAGGCTTTTTGCATTAGTGCCACAGTGAAAAAAATGAAAATATTAACATTATAAAAATAATTATTAATTCCATTGAGTGGGGATCAAACCTATGGCATTGAAATATATGTATGTAGTATGCTTATTAACATTAAATCTTTAATACCACTAAATAGCCTTCTAATTGATATTTTCTTCTTAATATCCATTAAAGGAATAACATAAAAATGCAAGAAACCCATTAATTTATAGACTATAAAAATGTCACTTCAATATTATTTGTAAACGGAGACAGAGTGAGGTTTTACGACGACTCGTAAAACAAACATAAGTGTCGTAAATGAACGTCCGCCCTTACCTCGCGTAGCGCCTTATCTCCGCTACGGCGTAGCGCCTTATCTCCGCTACGGCGTAGCGCTATGTTGTGTTATGTTAGTTGCAATTCTTTGATACTCCTTTCAAGTGTCATTAAAAAGTATTTCCTTTTTTAGCTTCACACTATATTTCGCACATACCAAGGTAGGCAGAGGGAACCTGAAGAACTGGAAACCTAGTGTTAAGAAACTCCGTTTGCATTTAGATGGTTCCGTTCCCCACTTTCCGCCGAATTTTGGAGGCATTACGTGTTGAGTGGCGACTGCCTCCTTTTCTAATTTTCAAGAAATTGTCTGATTAGTGGCGAAACTTAATGTGAAAACTGTTAATGCTTTGTCTACCAGAGTACTTAGTTAATATGTACTCATGTTGAGTTTTTAATTTATTACATAAATAAAGTCATTTTAAACTGAGGTTTGGCATTTCATTCTTGGTATATACTCGTAGAACTACAGTTACGATACTGAAAGTTACACTCAAAATTCACCAAAAATGTTCAGAAAAAGAGCAAACGGTATATGGTTTAGTGCAAGAGGAGATTGGCCACGCGGCGCGACGGGACTCTTATCTCTTAGAAATAACTAGCGCGATGTCTCGCGGGTTTTCGAGGGCTGACGTGTCTAAGAGCTTTTACACGAGACAGAGGAAATTCGTGGCTAAAAATAAATTTATTTCACTAAAGTCAGAAGTGACTTGAAGTGGATACACTTCCATGTCTTTCCAGTGCCACTTTAGCTTTTTAAAAGATTCTTCGGCTGAATAAAACAATATCGTGTACTTATGAATACATTGTCATCTCTACCTATGTATGTATAATTTTATATAAGTTTATGTTTTTTTAGGGTTCCGTACCACGAAAGCAAAAACGGAATTGTTATAGGATCGCTTTTTTGTCTGTCCGTCCGTCCCGTATGCACTTCTCATTAACGTCGCTGAAACTTGGTAATTGTTGGTAATTGTTCATATCTATATTTTTGTTTATTTTTTCGATGTAAAATTTAAAAAAAAATGTAAAAATAAAGCGAGTAAAGTAAACATGTGTAATTTCCTATAGATATATAATTTATGACATACGATATTATTCAAGGAGCAGCGCTAGTAAATATTTGGCGGTAGGCAACTTTAGCAGCTTAAGTTCAGATGATAAATGACCGTAGCTCGAAAAATAGAACTGTTTTTTACTATATTTTATATTGAGATGATCGTTTTCAGTAGATTCCTTTCCTCAAAGGAATATATGTATGGGAAAATACACAGGTCATGTATATAAGAAAAAACATGCTTATGTAACTGCAAATGCTACATATCGTTCTTAATAATAGACATAATTAATGTTAATGAAAAAATGTCTATTATAGGATCAAATATCATTTGTATTATAAAAAATAAGCAATACATATTTTTACATGTAAATCTACTTCTATTACTTTTATTTCTTTTCATGAATCCACTAATATCTTTCTTAAAATGAAATCCAAATGAAAATAGGTGACCTGAATTGAGTAAGCTAATGTGGTTTTTGTGTACGTTATTCTCAGATAACCATTGTATTTCTCAAACAATCTCAATTTGAAAAATAATAAATCTAAATAATAAAATAAATTTTATAATCTTAGATTTATATTTATTAGGTTTTAGGCTTATCAATTACAAAGAAATAAAATAAACTCTTTAATACATATAAAACGAAAAAAAAGATACCAAATAACCAAATAACAAAGAAACGAAAAATTGGTATATCGAATGTTATACAGAAAAATACTTTACATGGAAAAACTCTCTAAAATTGCTCGTTACATTTAAGGCGCTCTTAAATAAACTTTACATTTCCACTTTCTCATAATAACTTTAAAATTTACTTTTAACTTCTCGTTTCGTAGAGCATCTACAAGTTAAATATTTATAAAATAAATACGATACTTTTAAATGAAACTTTTTAACCGGATTAATCGTGTATATTTGGTATTATACTTTTCAGAAACCCGATGTTTCGGACACCTAGCAGTAGTCTATGTCGGGTAGACTGTTTTAGACTTTTAAAAGAGTTTCTTTTAAAATGTATGACGGTATAGAATTGGAAATTAAATATTTAATATTTATTTACTCTGTCCTTCGCCAATTCAGCGGCAAGTGGAGAGTGGAGAGTGGAGAGTCTTAATATTCGGCTCCCTAGTGAAGCCGGAAAAATCAAATCTCATCAAAAATCTTTTTATGAGTATGATATTTTATTATTTGATAAAAGTATCTCCGAAATTTCTGCATAATATGTTGATCATATTTTCTCTTGTCTTGTGTGGAGGTTATTAAATATGCATTTTGCCAGTATTTACGGCATGCGGCCAACATAATGTGTATGACAGTGACGTCACGCTACGTACCGAATTATGTAGCGCAGTAACCATAGAGAAACTATAGAGAAATTCAATTAATTTTGACTATGAATTAAAAAAAATCTGCTTCACGCTCTATCTCGCACACAGCAGGATAGTCAGAGGGTGGAACACTAGGTAGTGTTAAGACACTTCGATCCCGAATATGAATGTATACTTTTTTATTATATAAAGTTTTCTTCTACAACTTAAAGTAACATATTTTGATATTTTCTCAATATTTACATTTTCCTGGACACACAAAAGGAAAAGCTAAGGAGATGACGTAATATTGTGCAATAAGTCAATATCCGAGCTCTACGCTCGTGTCGCGCTCGCAGGCGGTCGGGCGGTGCGGGGCGTGAGGCGGGCGGGGCAGGTTGTGAACGGACACTTTATTGCTTTCTTCTGTTGAATATTTCATACAAGTTTGCAAATTTAACAATGAAGCGTCGTTGTTAAACTTTTTACTAAACACCGTCGTTATTTCGTTATTTATTATTAACTCTATGTGTGGTGACAGCCCCGACTGTATAAAGTGCTAAATTTGTATATTAAGTACTAAGGCCATGTCGACAAAGCAGGACAGTCTAGCTGTAAGCAAGATAAGATAGGCGGTGATTTTAAGGTCCCTATCCTTTGTCCTTATCGGTAGGTAGGATATATTTTAATGAAATAACTTAATTTTAAAAATATAACAAAACAAAGCAGTGCGTTGAGTTCCGATACTCAAAGAGCAATGCCTCCAGAATTTGGCGGGAAATGGCTAACGGAAGTATCTTAATGGGAACGGAGTATCTTCACACTAGGTTAGCTCTGCCTACTCTGCTATATGCAAAAAGACTTTTATAAAAAAACGAAATCTTAAATGAGTGACGTATTGTAAATTACAGAAAATGTCTGAATGAAATAACGATAAAAATAACGATTAAAACTCATTTCCAACAAAAACTAATTTAACGACTGCTCTTTCCTCACTACGTTATACAAAGGAATTTAAATTTCTGCCTTTAAATAAAAGCTGAAAAGCGCAATATACGCTCCGTAGCACTATCGTAGTACACCGCTACGCCGCGCGCCGCTACGAAGATAATAGATTACAAAATTCATACTCAGTGTACCGTCTAAGTTAATAATTCAAAGTTTCAAATAAGTGAATGACTTTTGAGTTGAATTACATATAAAGTTTGAGAGTTTTTGTTAGAGTTGAGCCCGTTTAATCTGTTCATGAGGCGTTTTTGGCGTTTCCTTAATAACACATTGAGTTAATAGGATTTCTTGCTAAGTTTCTCCGTAAATTAGTTTTTACTGGCGGTTTCTTTTTTTTAAGTATTACGATCTGTAGTAAATCGAGTTTTTTATTTTAAGTTATATTATCATACTAAATATTATAAAATGTGAAAACTTCTCAATCGATATCATGAAACATTGTACACATATTCTTAGACGTTTTTTTACTAAAAAACTATACATTTTTCAAAAGTTTATCTTGTTATTCGATTCCCATAATGGTAGAATGGGGATCGATATTCTGGTCGAACCTCCAATAATGACGTCCTTTCTATTATCTATATAAATATTCTGCACAAATCCATTAGTAAAAATAAAAAAAATAAAAAATATTAACATTAGGGTTATTGGAATCTTATTCTCAACACATTGTCACGTAACATCCGCCCTCATTCAAAACTCAAGAGGATATAACTAAACTAAATGCTTAACGTTTAAACTTATCTACGAAGCAGAGTGCATGTTCTTTATGTACATACATACACACATATATAACTACTAAATAACACACATGCACACTCTCTTAACAAATTTAATACTGAGAAACTCAGATACATAAATTTGACATTTTGAATATTTGTGAGCATGGAAAGAAATTTAATAAATTTATTTACTTAAATTTCTTTTTAAATGAAAATTGTAAAATATAAAAATATAATTTTGTTGCATAGAAACTAAATATTGTAAGATGAATAATATAATATTTATATGTAAATATATATGTTAATTAAGTTGAAACTCTTCAAGTTGCTAATTGTTATAAACTTTGAAACTTATTATTATACCTTACCCAACAATGTTTACCTAAGAAGAGTTGCTCGAGTGTTTGCTGCTTAAGTTTCCTTATTATAATAAAAAAATAGCAAATTCGCTTTATTTGACTAAAACGTGTACGTGTTCAAATATCAATTTGGGTATTTTTTATAATATTAACAAGTAACTCTAACAAAGTAAAAGCTAATTCGGATTTCTATCCAAATTAGCTTCTAAAGAGACACAAAGAAAATACTTAGTGTCATAACACTAAATATTCTCTACTTGAACCAATGAAATACAAAATATGTTATGAAATGATAAATTATAAGAATAATGGCAGGTTGCTAAATTTCTTCGCCAACCCAACTAAAAGCGTGTGCATTTTACCTTGAGACACAATCGGTTAAATCTTGTATGTACAACCAGCAATAACTCAGTACATTGCCCCGTCATCTAATTACCCTAATCTAGTCAGTGCGGCGTGGCGGTGTGTTTATAGCGTTCCAACGTTGAATTAAGTTATCTCGTTGTCTCGTGTATGAACGAAAATAAATGTGAAAAATAATATATTCCATAAAAAATAAGTGTGTGTCACATATAATCTAGAAACAAATTTAATTTTCTTTAAAAATTTTACCATTTTACAAAAAAACAAAGTCATCCGTGGTTCAGCGGCACGTCTGACTGCAACTGCATGGGTGGTGGATTTCGTTCTCAAGGGAGTGCTTATTTTCATTTCCTCGCTCTTATAATAAGACAGAACGCAGCGTTGAGTTACGTCAATCAACACGCAAGTTAGGCGCTACGTGAGGAACAGAATTAATAAAAAGCTTTCCTTTAACAGCAAAATATAGCATCATATTTTAAACGTATACTTTGGGTACATTCAAAATTGAAGTTCTATTTATAGATATAAAATTCTATAAAGGGTTTCGTGAAACAAACAGGCGCCGTCCTCGCGCTGCCGGCGCAGGTGAGGGCGGTCCTAAGCAAATAAAGGAGCTATTGTGAAAAACTTGGAAACCCGAAAAATAAGCGGATCATTTACTTAATGCCTTTCTCTTTCAATACCAGGATAATGCTTTCAAAATTTTCCATTTGAGAATTTTAAGAGATTAATAGCTTTTTGTTTGTAGTACCTTAGTAAATAAAAAAAAATGTTTTTGAAATTTCAATTTGAATCTTTGTTCATGACTCCACTTGTATACCATTTTTATTTCACTCTTCAAAAATATACAATACTAGCGGACCCGGACGCGGCTACGCCTGCTTGAAATATAAGAATATAATTTCTATAGAAATATAATTTCAATCTAGATGAAATGCTAAAAGTGACTATTATATTTATTTTCATAAGGATGAATATCAAAATGACGCGGTAACGAACGCGGTCGCGTAGCGACGACGTTTGTTATTAACATGGCAGAATAAATTGCATGTCAAATTATAAAGTATTTTAATATATTAGTATATATGTATAATGTAATGTTATATAGCCTATAGCACTTCTGAAGAATGCAGCTTTCATACAAAACAAAAACAAAGTAAATCGGACCAGTAGATCCAGAGATCTTAGCGTTCAAACAAACAAACAAACAAACAAACAAACTCTTCCGCTTTATTATATTAGTATAGATATCGTTAATATATGTAACTAATATAGTATTTTTTAAATACATAAAAAATGTAAAAAAAAAGTTTTCCTTACGGAGTGTACAATTTCAAATGGTATCAAATGTCAAATGAGGTCTAAGGTAAGACATAATTCTATAGTGCTACCTATTTGGATATTAAATTACTATAAAATGTTATTGCTTACATAGATCTCTCTTGCTTAATTATTATATTTTTTATTGCAATCGAAGTCGCGAAGTTTTCTTAAATTTTTCGAACAGAGATTCTAATTCATCTACAGTTTCTAGCTCTCTAGTCTCGTTAATCGTTAATGGAACATTCAATGTAGGACTTGGTCAGGTCTAAAGAGATCTCTCTTTAATATATAAAATAAGCTCACAATACAGTCCTATTAAAATTTAAAAAAAGAATAACTGAATGTATTCGTTAAATAACTTGAGATGCAAGATCCAAGAATTGAGAATTCAATAACTAAAAGAACATATATATTGATTGTTTATAACGTATATAGTTATTGTACAATAAAAATATACTAAGGACATTCGAACCTGCGTCTGCTTTATCTGGCTTTATTCGGCAGATGTTCTGTTCCGAGTCTTATCTTTGACGTTTATGCAAATGTCCCACGCCCGATGTGAAGGCGAGCTTTCGTAATATAATGCGAGAAGTATCTCCAAACTAAAAATTGGTCCTCCCCTCTTGACATGTCTGTTGGAGACTTTTACGCATAATTAGTTAATTTAAGTTCAGCTTCTTAAAGGTATAAAAACTTAGAAAATAATAGATAAAGTTAGAGCAAACCTGTAAAATTAAGTGGTTGTCTCTAAAGTCAGCTTACGGGCGATAATTTTACGTAATAACGCCATAAGAAGACATTGATGAAAAATTGTATACTTTTATGAATTGAATTATTT
This sequence comes from Heliconius cydno galanthus, assembly GCA_036379175.1. Classification (NCBI taxonomy): domain Eukaryota; kingdom Metazoa; phylum Arthropoda; class Insecta; order Lepidoptera; family Nymphalidae; genus Heliconius; species Heliconius cydno. The sequence continues at coordinate 383,577 of JAKRZM010000120.1, forward strand.
TCACTATTCTATCATTATTAGAATTATTATTATTTTGTATATTGCGAAGAAGGGAAATGAAAATTATAACTTTTTCGATAACACAATGAATTATTTACTATTTTCTACTTCTACAATTATTTACAAGTACCAATGACTGGATAGATGCATCACAAGCCGGCCGTTTAGGAAAATCGTGCTATCGTTTGTTCTGCGCTCTCGCTTGCACGCTCGGCTCAGGTGGAACGTGACAATAAATCACGCGTGCAGCCAGTGTTCATCCTTTTATTGACGTGACAACACGTCAAAAGAAAACACAAACGCATAAACCAAGTAACATGTCTTTCTTCTTTAAATTGTAAAAATGTATTTTAAATAAAATTACCATTCTTGCATATAAAATAATTTATTTGTGTAATACTGCGAGGTCTCCGGGCTGCGTGTGGCGGCGCGCGGTGACCGACTGCGACGCGGAACTTTAAGCTCCACCGCAGTCGAGTGCTACGCCGCGCCCCACTTCGCTACTTTGTATTTTTGTACGCGGTTACACGTGATTTACACACCGCTTTGTAAGGCTTATCTTTCAACAGCACTACGGGTGTAGCGACTCTAATGCTACGGTTGAATTATGATTTACATACTTATCTCCACATAGTTATATGGAGGTAAGTATGTAAATCATTTATATTTTCCACCTATATACTTAGATTCATAGTTTTAGACAATAAATACTCGTTAAAGTTATACATTAAACTAAATCAAACAAAATTAAAAAAAACCGGTTAAGTGCAAGTTGGACTTACCCATCGAGGATTCCGTACCAATTTCAAGATTGTCATTGTGATCGCATTGACCTCAACAGGAAGTACAAGTTATATAAATCTACAAATTTAAGTTTTCGAACATATGCACTCATTTTATATACAATACACATAAATATAAGTTTGTATTTGCTTGTATGATATTTTTCTATGAAAAAAATGCCTATAAACCATTATTTTTCGAATTATTTCCTTTATTTCTATTGTCCTCACTTTGTGTCAAATTTTATAACTAAGACCCCGGGAAATACCCTGTAGGTTTTGATTATTTAATAAAAAATGCTGCAATTGTATCTTTTGATTGAGTTTACTTCGAGGCTTTATGATATTTTTTGTGCCTCAACGAACCATAGACATGAAAATTTGATATTAATTTCAGTTTGATACCTCCTCCACGTGATCTCGAGATAAATGGTGTTTAGAAACATGCAATAGAGTGCATCTATAAGAGATCCGTTTTACCTTTTGAGCTACGGAACCCTAAAAAAGAGGACAACAACAAGTATGTCAAATGAATCAGTAACGCTTCTCTTATGTCCGTAAAGCTGGAAGATGTATGTAGGTTAATCCTACTATAATAAATGTTGGTAGGGCTTCCACCAGCGCCGGCAGATAGCGGACAGGGCAGCAGCCCGCCGCAATTAACGTTTATATATCGTCATCATATTTATCGTACGGACTTCGGGTTTATATATGTGTATCATGTTATATTTGCCTTAGAAAAGGATTTTTTAGTAAAACATAAAGCACGAAACACACACGTTATATAAATTTTACTAGAAATTTACGTTTACGTTTTAAAATTTATATTATGTAGTTTTACCAGAGGCCAGTCGTGTCACAGGGGCACAAAGTGGGACTGTAAACGTGACATGTTGTGGGTTCGATTCCCACTCAAGGAAATGGAATATTTAACGTTTTCATTTTTATACGCTGCTGTCGAGGCAACGCGCGGCGTTGAGTTCCGCTACTCAACACGCAATGCTTCCAGAATTTGTCTTAATGGGAACGGAGTGTCTTAATATTAGGTTCCCAGGTTCCCTCTGCATACCCTGCTATATAAAGAATAAAGCTGAAAAAAATGTAATTACTATAAAAACAAAATATTTAGCCTTAATTTATCCGGGACAGACAGACTCACAGCGCTCTACAGTAACATCATTAGCGTACAATCCCGGGTAAGTAGTATTTACGGCGGTGGCCTCGTCTCATTATTATGTGAAGCGGCCCCCGAACTTGTAGATGTTAAAAAGTAACCGGCGGCGGCCCGACTCGCTCGTTGCGAGCTTTCTCGAATGAATAATGAAAAAAATTTTGCGGCACATTTCACCGTTTTGCTACTTTTATGAATTTTATTCTACGTACTGTGAGTGTATTGCGGTATTTAGTGCAAATGTGCTTTAGTTCTACAAAGTTATATTGCTTTTGTTATTTTTTTAGGGTTCCGTATTCTTCATAGGTAAAAACGGAACCCGTATAGAATTATTTTGATGTTCGTCTGTCTATCTCACAAGATTATTTAAATCGTGATCGCATAAAAGTGTCAAGTTTTTAATAATAAATATATATATTAAAATATAAAATATTCAGTTCTATGGTTTCTTTGAGTACAGGAAAAATCAAGCTTCCAATTCAACTCATAAAAAATATTAATATATACGGGTATTTATGTACCGTTTTTACAGCATTTCATATGAAGTTCACCACGTAATCCACCTGTGGGACACTTTTCGTGCTAAAATTGAGTAAGAACTTATATTACGAATAAAAGATACAATAAAAGATATAATTCCAAAACTGGTACAGAACCATCGGTACTCGAGTCCGATTCGCACTTGACCTGCTTTTATATAGACTACAAACAGTAAAAGTATTCATTTACATTTCTTTATAACAAGCAAAAAGCTTAAGTTCTATTCGTACAAAGAAAGCGAAGACAGAGNAGACAGACTGACAGCGCTCTACAGTAACATCATTAGCGTACAATCCCGGGTAAGTAGTATTTACGGCGGTGGCCTCGTCTCATTATTATGTGAAGCGGCCCCCGAACTTGTAGATGTTAAAAAGTAACCGGCGGCGGCCCGACTCGCTCGTTGCGAGCTTTCTCGAATGAATAATGAAAAAAATTTTGCGGCACATTTCACCGTTTTGCTACTTTTATGAATTTTATTCTACGTACTGTGAGTGTATTGCGGTATTTAGTGCAAATGTGCTTTAGTTCTACAAAGTTATATTGCTTTTGTTATTTTTTTAGGGTTCCGTATTCTTCATAGGTAAAAACGGAACCCGTATAGAATTATTTTGATGTTCGTCTGTCTATCTCACAAGATTATTTAAATCGTGATCGCATAAAAGTGTCAAGTTTTTAATAATAAATATATATATTAAAATATAAAATATTCAGTTCTATGGTTTCTTTGAGTACAGGAAAAATCAAGCTTCCAATTCAACTCATAAAAAATATTAATATATACGGGTATTTATGTACCGTTTTTACAGCATTTCATATGAAGTTCACCACGTAATCCACCTGTGGGACACTTTTCGTGCTAAAATTGAGTAAGAACTTATATTACGAATAAAAGATACAATAAAAGATATAATTCCAAAACTGGTACAGAACCATCGGTACTCGAGTCCGATTCGCACTTGACCTGCTTTTATATAGACTACAAACAGTAAAAGTATTCATTTACATTTCTTTATAACAAGCAAAAAGCTTAAGTTCTATTCGTACAAAGAAAGCGAAGACAGAGCTTTACAAGATTATATATTTTACAAGAAACAGTTTTATTTAATAGTAGTTTAGATCAGAACGGCGTTTTAAATTCATATGATAAGAATAACAAATTACCGCACTTCGCGACGCTTACGTCGCCATTTTATGTTGATGACATTTTTATTGCGCACTGAAACATCACATGCCGGAGACAAATGAAACAGAATACACAAATATTTGGTGGCACTTTTAAAGGCAAATGTTTCGCCAGGTGTGAGATAAGCACTATGGCTTAAAAGCCAAGCCTCATTAAGCTTGCACGGCTATCGCTCACTGAAATATTCTGACATAAAAAATTGTGATACGAATATAGATCGTTCACGGTAACTAAAATTGTTTTTTTTTATCTTCACGCTGTATCCCGTATATAGCAGAGTAGGCAGAGGGAACCTGGGAACCTAGTTTGGACACTCCGTTCCCGTTAAAACCGTAGAATAGGTTCCGTTACCCACATTCTGCCGAATTATGGAGGTATTGTGGGTTGGATGGCGGATTTCAACGCCGCACTTATTCTTGTTGCACACTTATCGCGTGTGTGTGTTCAGGCACTTTGTAACTACACCATATAATTTTTTTTAAGAAAAACTTAGCCAATTGTTGTGAGATAAAGTCAAAGTTTCATTTTGTTCTTAAAAGATTTTGTTATATCTTGATATTAAAAAAGAGAATAAAATGTACAAAGCGGACTTGATGCAGGTAATGTTAAGCGAAGAAAATATCTGCCCTCGATCTGACTAATCTTCATTGCTTTTCTTGAGGAAAATTCCAGGCTTTTTGTGAATATAACATTTTTGAATTATTTATCTTCTTAAGATCATTTTTAAATTTTGCTTATGAAAATGTAATGGGAACCTAAAGCCTCATTAACAATAATGAAAATATTATTGGAAAAATATTTATGTTTACCAAATTTTACTTAAAATGTTCATAGGTTAGGAGTTTTTTTTTTTAAATATTGCCATACTAATTCAAGCCTGTGCAAGGAGTTATTCTACTATACACATATCTGTACATATATGTATTAGAAGTTCAACATTTATTTTTTTATTTTTTAGTAAAAACATTTAATAAAAACTTGTGTTTAATTTTTTTTTACTTTTAATTAATTAACATATATTTTTACTTCGTCTCGCCAGAGCGCCGAATTGGAAGTAACAGCTCTAGTGGTATAATCAAATACACAAACGAAGACATACGAGTATACCCTAATTTAATAAATATTTTAACAAGCATGACTTTTATTTTAAGTAAATAAATACTTAAGTAAAATATTTTATATCTTTAATAACAAAACTAAAAGTGCAACACTAACAACAATTAAAAACACAATTATAATATTCCACATCTAAATACTAAAAACACATAACGTAACAAAAATCATTTAATCTATCAAAACTATACGAAAAGTAATTAAAATCTAACAATGTTTTAGAATTCGAGCATATCCATTTCAAATAACGATTGGTTATTTCAGTCAGTTTCAGTTTGTAGCGGCGGCGGTGAGAAAGCAATCGATGCTGGCGCGACTGCGGTCGGCTGTCGAGGTACGGCGTACAGTACCGGTACACCTGCAGCTGGCATTGTGGTTTTAATCTATATCTAATACCTAGACGAGGTCTCAGTAGTTTTATGTATTAAAATATTAACAAATAATTATTAATTTACGTCGATTGGGAATCGAACCAGCGACCTCGATGACTGTGGTTGTTAGTTCGTTATAAATATAGATGAAGCTAAAAACAATGTCAATTAAATGTACAAACTATGTTTCATAGAGAACTCGTCGTGATTATAACTCGAGATTTGTAATTTCAGAGGAATTTACATATTTCAAGCTACAAACGTAGAAAAACATGTTCAAATTTATAATTCTTTCATTTTAAAGTTTCGCTGAAACGTCAAATATAAGTGAAAAATGCACAAAATATGCAAAATTTAATGAGTGAAACAAAAAGTTACGTTCGTTTTCCACCAGCGCTGGAGAGACACTCGAGTTTCTCGCCTAATTATCAATTTTGATTTAAAAGTGCTGGCCGCGGCCACTTTGACTCGATGTTTATTTAAGTAGACGCCTACGAGATATTTATCACCGTCTGCCCTCCGTCTTCCTCCGCCCGNAAAAAATCTCAATTAAATGTATAAACTATGTTTCATAGAGAACTCATCGTGATTATAACTCGCGACTTGTAATTTCAGAGGAATTTACATATTTCAAGCTACAAACGCAGAAAAACATGTTCAAATTTATAATTCTTTCATTTTAAAGTTTCGCTGAAACGTCAAATTTTAGTGAAAAATGCACAAAATATGCAAAATTTAATGAGTGAAACAAAAAGTTACGTTCGTTTTCCACCAGCGCTGGAGAGACACTCGAGTTTCTCGCCTAATTATCAATTTTGATTTAAAAGTGCTGGCCGCGGCCACTTTGACTCGATGTTTATTTAAGTAGACGCCTACGAGATATTTATCACCGTCTGCCCTCCGTCTTCCTCCGCCCGCCGTCACGTCGGCCACCGCGAACGCCTTAAGACACACTTTGATTAATTGAATTTAATTCATTTAGACATGACATATTTTTCATTCTAATTAAAACCTGCTTATAAAGCTCTAAAGGAACAACCAAAATGACTGTAAATATCTTCTCATTGTCTAACATAGATATAGCCTTAAATGGAATTGGAACGTAACGCGATGGTTGTAGGTTCGATTGTCAACCGGGGGAATGGATGTTTATTTTTTAATATTTTCATTTCTTCGCTACCAAGCCGCAAAACGCAGCGTTGAGCTCCACCGCTCAACACGCAATGCCTCGAAAATTCGGTGGAAAGTGTTAAAGGTGGTCTTAACACTAATTTCCCTTTACCTTCCCTGCAATATGCGGGATACAGCGTGAAGCTGAAATAAATATAAAAAATTAGAACATATCTAAATATTTTGTTAAAGCAAATAATCAAATTTTCATAAGACGTGTGAAATATTAAATCTATATTATGTAGATCTCAGCCGCGAAGGGTGCAGGTGAGGTGAGACATGTCACTATATATTATGTATGCTACGAAAAAATTTCTACATACGTCCCCATCTTGTTGTCAGCAATATATTTCCAGCTACGACGCTACGACGCTGCTACGGTGAGGTCTACGAAAAGATATTGTTTGTGATAAATTTTCGTCTTTTCGTATTTGTGAGAGGGCAAATGAAGTAAATATTATATTATATATCGCGTGAATGACATGTAATTAGTTTTTTTTTAATAATGTCTTTAACTTGGTGTTTTTTTTTGTATGTTTCCTTTTGCTAGTACGTTATGAAGGGAATTATGTAAATTTCTGTATATTTTTTAGCTTTGACTTTCGACGCTGTACCTCGCATATAGCAGGCAGGACGTTCCCATTAAAATACTTCCGTTTCCCACTTTCTGCTGAATTCTAGAGACATAGCTTGTCGAGAGGCGGAACTTAACGCTACGCTTTGCGTCGTCACCTGAGCGAGGAAATGAAAAGATTCAATATTTAAAAAGTTGTTGAAAATTTGCTTAATTATTGTGTATTAAGTTTGCCAAATTAAGTACAATTATAATTAATTTTACTGTCAATGAGTATAAAATGTCAGGGTCCGGTTGACGTTAAAACACAGGTTGGACTTCATTACGAAAATTTTTGAAAATATCAGCAACACGCTTCCTTCCTCGTAATTTATGTAAAATTCTTAATATAATATTAAAAATGAATAATGTTGAATTTGCAAGTAAGTAACAATGTGGAAAAATATGCAACATATTTTTTAACTTATTTAAATTATTTGAGATGATTATAAGGACGTACGCAATATCATTGATTACCAGTTCCCCACACATCACCAAATATATACAGTGCTGGTTCAGCGGCGAAACTGAACGAAGCTTTAAATACTAGTGTGAGAATATAAATATAATTTAAATATATTAATTCCTTTGAGTGAAAATCGAACCTACGAATGAACTGATTAATAAAACTAGAAATATTTTTAGTTACGAAATTTCAGATCCAAGGCTAAGGACAGGATATGGTTAAAGCATTTTTCCAATTTCTTTGTATATAGCTCTTAGAATGCGGAAGAGGAAAGCGGGAAAGTAAAAGTAATGATAAGGGGGGTAAGAGGGGAGGGGAGTGTATTACAGTAGCATGTACTATGCAGTGGAAGGAGGAGAAAGGTCCCAGTTATTTATGTGTAGGCCGGAGCGGGCCGATGTTGAACAAACGTTTACTTAGGACCGCGCCGTGTTTGTTTTAACGACTTGCCATAAAATGTTCACTTTCCTTTCGATTAGAGTATTATTGAAATTTGTTATATGAAAATTATATATTTTTGTTTGTAAACTCCGAACAAATAGAATATGTTGTTTTATTTACTTAGCAATTCCTTTTGCTAGTACGTTATGAACGGAATTATGTAAGTTTTTGTATATTTTTTAGCTTTGACTTTCGACGCTGTACCTCGCATATAGCAGGCAGGACGTTCCCATTAAAATACTTCCGTTTCCCACTTTCTGCTGAATTCTAGAGACATAGCTTGTCGAGAGGCGGAATTTAACGCTACGCTTTGCGTCGTCACCTGAGCGAGGAAATGAAAAGATTCAATATTTAATTTCTTCGAATGAGAATCGAACTCATAACCCGTCGCGGTCACAATTACATGCTTGTGCCCCTGCGCTACGACCGACCTCATAATATATTATGATATAAGAAAATTTAGTTTTATTTACAGTCCACGCTTCAACTAGCAAACAGTACTGAGATGAGCACGTAGTGAGGCTTCCAAGGCATTTACATTATGAGTGGGTCGACGAGACCACCAGAGACCAGAGACAGATGCTGGGGATAAAAACTATGAAATCGCGCTTCATAGTTAAATTGTTTTATTTTGTTTACACAAATGAATGCATTGTTTGAATGTTCTGGTGTAGGACATGTGGCTCAAAACAGAAAATATTTATTTTACCGGAATATTTATTCCGGTTTGTCATTTGAACCGTAATGAAAACTGTGACTTTAAATACTACAGCTTGTATATTTTTAATTTTTTTAGGTTCATGCTGTTTTGTTTTTCTGTGTATAGCAGGGTAGGTTAGAGATAATGTAGTGATCAGATTCTTCATTTTCAACTTTTCGTTTTGAGAAGTGAAACTCAATGTCACGTTTTATCTCTTTTCAGGAGCGGGGAAATGAAAATAATTTCCCTGAGCGGGAATCGAACTCACGAAGGTCGCGTTAACGGTCAAACGCTCTGCTGCTACGTCATGATGACTTTTACCTTTATTAAATTATGTATATAAATTATGTATAATATCGTTGGACGCGACTTAACTAATGTACTCTTATTATAATAAAATAATACGAACATAAAGTAAACACCTTCAGGTCTTTATAGAATTAATGTATATAAAGTGAAATGCATAGGAAACATTTAAAAATTTCTTAAATATTTAACATTAAAAGTAATAATTCGTATACTACACACCCATAAACATGTTCATTATTCATTTAGTGTACCTTTTTAGTTATTTTCACTAACTCCATTATATGACGAAAAGGATAAAAATTAATCTAAAAAAATATAATATAATACAATATTTCTATTATGAACCACATCTGCATAAATAAAGTTATACTTTGCAGAGCTGCCTCGGTACCGTCATTATCAGTAGTTGGAAGGTTTTTGTAGGATTCCACCTAACCCTTTCAACGACCCTTCGATATTGTTCGCCTTCGCCTTATATTAAAGAATGAATAATGTCTCACATTCTGCGGGACTCCTCCGCTTTATTAAGCGATGCCGCGTTTTATCAGCTGTCGGTTGCCAGATAAAATACTTTGGGTACAATCTAACTTCGTTTGGGATGGTAGCTTTTTTATTGGAAACGCCTTTGAATATTTGTTTGATATATATTTTTACGAATATCGTCACCCCATCTAGCTGGAGGACGTCCTACATTACGCTTGCCGAGGCGTGGTCTCCACTCGGCGGCGTGGCGGGCAACGGCTGGATGCGAAGAGCTGAAGATTGAGCTCAGTAGCGTGCCATTGGAGAGGCCTATGTCCAGCAATGAACGAGGACAGGCTGATGATGATGATGATAATGATATATTTTTAATCACGCTGTATCACGGACATAGCGGGGCAGAGAGAAATTAGTGTTAAGACACTTCGTTCCCCACGTTCTGCCGAATATTTAAGTGATTTTTTATTCTGTACATATTTTTTTACAATAAGCTTTCACATTATTGGGAATCTCTTAGGACGTCATCATACTTTTTGTTTTTAAGCTTCAACTGTATTCCATATATAGCAGGGTAAGCAGAGGGAACCTAATATTCTCTACCTTCCGCCATTGTGTGTTGAGTAACGGAATCCAAGGCCGTACTTTTCTGCCTTGGTACCAGAACGAAGAAATGAGAATATTAATAAAATAAATAATAATTAATTTTCCTGTGTGGATATCGAACCCCCAACAACCCATGACCCCATAATTAAATTCACATAAACCTATACAAAACATAATATTCCTCAGCACATTCTCCAATTCCCACTATCACATATCCTCTTACATAATACACGCGGCGCTTAGCTCTAAGGAATGGAGGCGAAAGTAATAAATATTTATAGAGGTCTCACGCAATGCGAGATGAGACGAGCGAATAGCAAATTTTGCTGTTAAGTATTATCCTATAATGTACAATACGTATTGAAAGCCTTTAGGGGGTTTTAGTATTGGTGTATTTTGAATTTGGTGGATAATATGCTATAAGGATCGTTATATATATTCTATTAATAGGAAGTGATATTATTATTATTTTCATATAATGTTAAAATTATTTCTAAAAACATAATATTTATAAAGATACACGTGTATATATTTTTCAGCTTCACGCTGTATCCTAGCAGGGGGAACTTGGGAACCTAACATTAAGATTGTCCATTCTGTTCTCCACTTCCCACCGAATCCTGGAGGCATCGCGTGTTGAATGACGGATGTTGAGGCCACGCTTTTCATATTTACTATATTTAAGCATGGAATTAACTAATAATTTTCGTATAGAATTACTATATTTTTAAATAAAATCAAAGAATAAATATATAAACATAGTGTGTGTTTCCTAGCTCTCCTTGTAACCAGAAAGGTCAGGAAGTAGAACAGTAGAGATAAGAAGACAGTGTTATGGCTGTGGCGATTACCGAAGGGTTATCAGACCTTATGTAGTTCCGCTTTATTACTGGCTATACGTCAGGGTTGTCATATCGTCCCCGTCACATGAATGGATAAAATATAGTACGGGATGATAGTAGATTATTACTATGTTAAGCAATAACTATGTGAAGCAAGTTGCTGATGTCAGTTTCCCATGGAAGCGGGAAACGGAGTGTTTCAACACTACTCTCTGCCTGCGTGAAGCTGATTTTGATTTACTGATTTACTGATTTGATTTCAGGTAGACCTGAAGGTCATACGAACTAAGTGGCTACTTGAGAAGTACGAATAAAAAAATTTTTACAAGCGTGTAGGAACTTCGATGTAAGTTGATAAGAACGTGTGGCTTAGTAGTCAAAGGATTTGGACGGTAAACAAGGGGCGCAGTTTAAAATCAAGTTTCGTTAAATTTTTTATATCTTTTTTCAAAAATTATAAATACAAAAGAAGCAACCGATGATTGTATGTCGAGATAGAAACTACGATAAGTACAACGTCACATATTTATAGAAAACAACTTTCGAGTGGTAACTGCAAGTTGCTAAAGTTCCTTGAGAGTAAAGCCTCGTTAGGGTAGATAGAGCCGCGGTCACACACTAGTCAAGATTTAAGAGTTTATACGAACAGTATAATTAATGTCCTGGAGTTCTAAGTAAGTAATCTACTTTGGGGTACGCTTTAGTGCTTACTGAGCCCCGCTGGGATTCACACGTACGATACGTCTTTTATATATTTCTTCTTATAATAACGAAAAGAAAACATCAAAACTTTATTAAAATCTGAAAAATAAAAAATATTACAACGTCGTTGTATTTTTAACGTTCTTAAATAATTATATTTAATATTTTCATATTTATATATATATAACAATTTTTATATATTTTCACTTATATGACATTATTTAGTTAGCTTTATATATGGAAATGTTTCTTTATAAACACTACAATATAATTTGCAGTGTAATACCGATAAAGACATCGATCAATTGTACTAACATAACATTCGTCCCTCCCTGACCTCCCAGAGGGACTGAGAGTGACCGTAGAGCCAATATCTTATATATATAAAATCGAAAGGTCACCCACTCATCACGAAATCTCAGAAACTACAAGTGCTAAGAATCTTAAATTTTGCATAGGAGTTATTTATAGGACATAGGTGCTCGATAAGACGGGAATTTGCAATATTCGACTTCTAAGGGGTTGTTTTTGGGGTTGAAAGTTTGTATGAAACTTTGTTACTACAAATGCTAGGAGTCTCAAATTTTGCATGGACCTCACGTATATGACATAGGTACTCATAGAGACAGAAATTAATAATAACGTAGTTCACGCAGGCGAAGCCGCGGGCGGGCCGCTACTATATTATATATAGATAATACGTTTAAGTTTACATCGCATCGGGCGGAGGGCAATGGTCGAAGTATAAATATCTAACATATGTGCCCAATACCCGCGGTATATTGAGGCGATAAATCACAATATATGGACGCGCTGACGAATCCTTGGCGGAGCGAACCATTTGTAAAAATATTTAAAGTTTTGCTGTTTTTTTAATATTTCTTTTCTTTAGCACGATGTATTATTTGTAAGTTTTTTCAGCTTCACGCTGTATCACGCACATAACAGGGTATGCAGGGGAACCTGGGAACCTAATGCTTAGACAGTCCATTCCCATTAAAACTTCCGGTTGCCGCTTTCTGCTGAATTTTGGAGGCATTGTGTATTATGTGGCGGATTTCAATCATTCGGATTCTTTATTGATTTGGATGGGATTTTGCTGCACTTTCTCTCGTTACCAAAGCGAAGTAACGAAAATGTTAAATATTTCACTTTGTCGAGTGGGAATCGATCCCACAACCTGTGGCGTTTACAAACGCTCGCTTGTGCCTCTGCGCTACGACTGGCAACGACCGATATATATCGTATAATATGTCGTACATGCAAGAACTTTCCCAGTAAATCTATTCTAGTAATAAATAACATTAAAGTATATCTTTAGTGGGAGATACCATAAATCAATAATTTCTCTGCTCGTAGTAGGTTTATTTTGAAGTCTTAAAGATATATGGTAACAGATTTTTTGTTCTCATTTAAATAAGCTTTGATAAAATGATAAAAAAATATCTAAATTTATTTTTCATGTGTTCTCCTCTTCTATATACGAGTAAAAAAATGTCCTATTAGATTACATTTTTTTCACTAAAACCAACTAAATAATATCAAAATTTTAGGAACAACTTCAGTGTGATCATAAGCACAGATTTTGGAGTAAATGTGAGTTGAGTACTTCGCATCCGGTAGAGTTGGATAGCGGCGGTCGTTAGCCGCGAGACGCCTGCAGCCCGAGCTCAAGAAAGTCATTTTCGATAACAGTGATTACCACTTACTAGGCACTTGTAGTCGCTGAACTACGTAATATTTAATATATTAAATATTTGGGTTTTAATTAAACATGAAAGATTAACATATCTTATTTAAAGTTTAAATATGTCGATGACAAGCTAAATTGTTGAAATGAAGAGACTAACTGACTATTGTTTTATAACTACTAAACAAGTTGTGTAGAAAATTGCTTATTATACTACTTTTTTTCAGCTTCACGCTGTATCCCGTACTCAGTAGGATAGGCAGAGGGAACCTAGTGTTAAGACACTCAGTTCCCCTCTTTCTGCCGAGTTCGGGAGGCATTGCGTGATTAGTGACACCAGAGCGAAGAAATGGAAATATAAACATAAATAAATATTTCACTTCCTCGAGTGGGGATTGAACCCACAACCGTCGCGTTACAGTCACAGTCTTGTACCGCTGCGCCAAGACGGCCATCTATACTATTTGAAAATATTAATATATTCCTTTCTAAATGTAGCGCATAAAAAGAATTTATTGTACAAATAAATTTAACGACGATTTACGATTTATTACGATTAAAATTATTTCAATTCAAGTAAAAGATAGTAGTAAGTAAGTGCCTGCAATATAAATATTCTAAGGAAACGAGTACCAGCACTTTGTCGTAATCCACTCACATACGTACACATTGCGCTGCGTCACGCGACTGCTTGCTCCAGCTTCTTAAAATGGACAAACATAACATATTCGTTTACTTTTTGTGAAAATAATAGCAAATATACTTAAAATCCTATACATATTTATTTTTAGACAATTTTAAAGGAGTAAATTAAACGGTCGTTCTATATGAAATAGATAAAATAAAAAAGACTAGTTGCGGTCCGTAACTTCGTTTGCGCGCCCCGCGCGCGGTCCAATTTTTGAGACATTAAATGTTGAGACATTAATCGCGCTTGTGTTGTTACCATAGCGCAGAAATTAAATTCCCCGAGTGGGAATCGAACCTACAGTCATTGAGTTTACAGTCAGGCGCAGTGCACTGAAGGTCTCAAGTGATGTATTTTATTTAAGCAATGCTTTGTTTATCAACTTGCTGTGTTAATCTTTATCAGATTTTGGTTCCTCATGATTCCTCATATCCTCCTATATGTATAGACAAGTCAGTATAAATGGCAGTCCTTAGTCCTATTAAATATTTAAGTAGGTCACATTTGAAAGTTATGCGAGGTCGGATTTCCACTAGGACGTACATACATACGTCTCTAACATCTCCGCGGAATTAATATGCAAATACTTTAAGAGTTTTGTGCCTTCATTATATATGTGGGTACTTCTAAAGTCGTTCTAACTGTTTGTACTTGCTAAGTGTCAGGTGTCAAACCTGGAAGAATTATTCAGCTTATCTTGTTAAAAGTAAAGTCGATTTGAATAACTGACGGTATCTGTTAATCCCAAACAAAAATATAAATGTGAAATAAGAGCTAAGTTAAATGTTAAATAATGCATAGTTCTCGATTTCAATGACAGAAGATATGGGTCCCGAGCTCTGTGTTCACATGGGATAAAATTGCAGCTCTAAATTTTACTCGTAAATTTTTCATGTATGTACAGGCTTTACTATTTCAAGTTAGTGTAGTTCTAGCTGGTACTGGACTATTAGGTCAATATTTGGTTTGATGCCGGGTGGTAAAAAATAGTTAAAAATAGCTGGAAATACGTGTGAAAGGCACACTGCTTGCAACTTTTTAACTTGGTTGGAAAGGCTGGCATGCGTCTTGATACATATTATTTTTTTTTCTCGTAAATAATTTTATTTAATAATATAATAACTTATAGTTGCTATAATAATAAATGTGAAGTCTGGTCGAGTAGAATGGATGTTAATCAATTTGGTGGTCTTATCAAATGTTAATATTCTCTTAACAGTCTTACGTTGTAACAAAAGTAAATGACAATTATTATTTTGTATATTATTTTAAAATATTAAACACATGCAAAGCCTCCGATATTCGGCGGAAAATCGAGAACGNAATGTGTACAAAGGATAACTTATCTCTAATAGAGATCTCTACCAGAAACCCTTGATTGTAGGAGATGTATATTATTTTAAAAAAATAAATATATGCAAAGCCTCCGATATTCCGCGGAAAATCGAGAACGGAGTGCCTTAACACTAGGTTATCTCTGCCTACTCTGCTAAGTGCGAAAAAACCCATAGAATATCACATTAAAATGCTAAAAATAAAAAGTACATATTTCGTATGCAAGAGAAATCACGTGAACACTACCATCAGTTCGCTATGAAACAATGAGAGTAAACGCGCGCCGCTCGCTCCAATGATCAATTATTTGGTCTGCACTTCGCCGATGAAACTGTAGACGTCCGTCCTCATCAAAATATGAATACGTTTTTAATGGGCATATCGTGTTGCGAGCTGCCGAGATAATGTTACTTAATGGGAATAGTTCATACTGTTTAGTTATGTTTATATTTGCGATACAAAGTGATCCCTGAGATATTTATATTGAGATGTCGAGTGGGAATTGAACCCACAACCCGTGGAATTTACCCTTGTACCTCTGAGCAACGACCGGCCTCAGATTTTTTTTTTTTATGGAAAAAGGATAAGGCAAACGAGCGTTCGGGTCACCTGGTGGTGATCATCGCCGCCCACGACCCCGTGCAGCACCAGAGGAGCTACAGGTGCGTTGCCGGCCTTCGAGGTGGCGATAGACGCGCTTTTTGAAGGTACCCATAGGTATAAATTTAAATATGCTATCAGCACTTTCGAATTACCCAATATTATGTAAGGAAAATGTATTAAATTATTAAAATATACTTCTGATGAAATGACTGCCACCAGAGCAAAACCCGAGCCTTGAGAACCGCCACTCAACAGTCAACACCTCAAAAAATTCGGTGAAAAGTGGGGTACGGAGTGTTTTCACCCTAGGTTCCCTTTGCCTACCCTGCTGTGTGCGGAATACAGCATGAAGCCGAAAAAATAATAATAAAAATTAAACAGACACTAGAATTAAAGAGATACTATCGGTACCAGTGTTTCCAAGCCCTCCTCTCGTGTATCCACTTGATACGATAATTAAACAAAAGATCATGTTTACGTTTCTCAGTAAATCTAATATAAGCCGTTACCGAGTTGATTCGATAAGTAGACTTTATTAAAGTAGGGTGTTCGACGAAACTTCTAAGTTCAAAGCTCCAAATATGTATGTGAGATCGCAAGCTCCTAATTCAATTAAAACATTATACACTCCGTTCGAAACTAACTTCGATTATATTGTAACAACTTAATTTAATTTTCTCCAGGAAGTATTGTGGAATATGTGGAAGATCGAGCGCTGAAATTTCGTAGCGATAATTAAATATTTCACCTTATTTATTGTTACTACGGTTATGTTAATAACAATTCAAATTAGAAATGAGGGCAGTATCTTAATGGGAACGGAGTAACTTAACACTAGATTCCCAGGTTCCCGTTGCCCACCTTACTAAGTGCGGGATACTGCGTGAAGCTATAACAGCGAGTGAAAGAAACCTATTCAAAAGACAAGAAAAAAATATATACACGCTACCCAAAAACTAAGTTTAACGAGCATCATACTAAAAGTTTATACATTAAGTTCTCTTTAAATAAATAATGAAGGCCTTTGAAATGAAATTTCCTTTGACCGCGCGCCAGTTCAATGTTTAGCGGAGTGCGGTCGGTGCAGCGGCACTGCATTCATTCTCGTTGGCCGTCGAGTGTTTAAACACCTTGCGGTAATTACTAGTGCTATGAAATTTAACAGTATGGCGTCGTTATCGCCGTTAAATACCGGAATAAAGGCCATCGACTGTCGTTAATACGACAGTTTTGGGTTTCATTCCCACAAAGGGAGAGAAACATTTAATATTTTTTATTTTATCGCTTTGGGAACGAGGTAAAGCTTGGCGTTTAACTCCGCTACTCAGCATACAATGCCTCGAAAATATTGTTGAAAGTGTCTCCATGGAAACGGAATGTCTTAACACTAGGTTTCCAGGTTTTTACTGCCTACTCAGCTTAAAAAGTTATAGGTAAAGCATTCATAAAATTACAATGTCAAAGCTTTTAACTGTTGTGCGAATTTAATCAGGCTATTTTATTTTAGACTTCATACAAAAGTATTGCAGATTACTTGGATCGTTATAACAAGACTCTATCATAGTTAATACAATTTCAATTATAAAAGAAAACTTTAAAACTAATTGTTAATATAATCAATGAAATTTAAAAATCAAAAGTAAGTTTTAAATCTGACGTGATCGGTAGTAACCACTATGGGGGGAGCGCGCAATAAATAAGCAGATTACGCAGTATGCTCCAGCGCAGATATGGTCCATTGCAGCAGCATTCCTTTCGAGCGGTTTCATCATTCATTCTGCACCGCGTCGCCTCCACATGCGATTTTCTCTCCCACTGCCTTTATTGCTAATGCATCCTGAACGCCGCGCTGACTCTATGATCGCTCTAATTTATATTTGGCGACGATTTGTCTATGAATTTATGGAACTGAGCGGGAAAATGGTTCGTGTATTGAATTTATAGAGAGATAATTGGATTTTTTCGTTGTTCAAATGAAATTAATAAGCAAAAACAGAAAAACGGTTGGTTATTTTATTTTAGTTAGGCAGTACCTAGTGGCATTACGTGCGAGTACTTTTATCTCCTCTACATTCCATTAAAAGTTCCATAAAAATCGGTTCAGCATTTCCTGCTCAGATAAGCCCCTTATGACATAAGACGGACAGATTGACAAGAAATTTGAAAACATTTGCTTGTGAGTAGGGTAAACGTAAACTTAAGAAAAACACAGTTAAAGATAAATTTACGATTAACAGAGGCAATGAAAATATTATTTTTTTTTTTTAAATTTTAAACACAAATAATTGAAGCTGGCTATCGACATGAGTCGAACTTTTTCACTACAACTCGTAGAGCCGCATTCAGACCACATGATATTATCTAGTCCATACGGCCCTTTGTTCGAGAAACCTTAAAGGATACAATTTTCCCTCATGAGCTGCTCTTTGTGACACACAAAGCAATAGCCGTATTACAGTTTTCTTGCCTTTAAATCTAATTTTATGTTGCGGGTGAATGTTGCCATGTTAATAGTATCTGTACTTATATTATAGTACCGTAATTGATTTTATTTAAAAATAATGAATAAAAAGTAAATATAAAATAAACTTTTCATTAAAGATTCTACTATCAACTTATAATATATGTATATGATATAAAAGCTTTTCGCGAAATTTAAGTGCCACATTTAAGCTTGTATTTTTCTATTAATTATCGCTGGATAGATTTCACAGTCTGTTCATTTCATTCTGGCTATGTTCGACATTAACACCCTGTATTTTGTGTACTGTACGCATCCAAAACAATAACTTGAAACACAAAAAAATCAATGTTTGGAGAACCAGAGTAAATTTTACCTTTTCTTTCTAAGATGCCAATTTTCAGAAGTTCACTATTTTGGATAGAGAGTGACGTCACTTTGCTTTTTATTTATTGTCAGCAAGCACTTTCATTTGACACCCGTATTTTAGGAATGCATTAAAAAACTTAGCCCGCCATCTTGAGTGTTCCGCCGTGTTGGATTTGGGGTGACGTCACACAACTGCCATGCGTGATTGATATTGAGTTGCAAGATGGTGGTGGGTGGAATCCCAAAAAACTGAAATCGCAAGCTAAATAAAAGCTTGTAATAACTAAGACGAAAGAATTCAACAGCGTTCTTCGTTTTCAGCGTCGCATACTTTAATCACAAACTTTATAATTGTAAAATTCCCGGTCAAAGCTAAGATGAATCTAGTCTATAAAGTAACCTATTCATAAATGACTCTATTTTATTACTTCAACAAGCATATAGAAGTAGATAGTAATTTTTAAGCAATATAAATAATTCTATTTTTCCATTTCTGTTAAAGAAATCCCTTAGGCAATACAATTTAAGTAAATGTAACCTCACCGAACATTGGCAAGGGATTTAATTGTACATAAATCGTATTTGTTTGTTTTTGCAAAGTATTTTTTTTCTATTTACATTATGTACAAACTATCCTTTATTCTCCGTTGTAGGTTCGGTTCACACTTGAGGAAATTAAATGTTTAATAATTTCATTTCTTCGCTCTGGAGTGCAGAATTCGGCGGAAAGTCGGGAACAGAGTGTTTTAACTCTAGATTCCCTCTACCTATTACTATTTTACATGCGGGATACAGCGTGAAACTGAAAAAAAAAACAAAACAATAACAAGAAAAATAAAGAAACCACTAAAGCTCTCGCTTAGTGAAAGCCTTTGAATGTTTGAAATATAGGTTATGAGCCTAACGCGGGGGTTCGCGTCCGCCGCAGAGGGCGAGGCCAATACTCAATCTTTTATTCGTTTACCTCGTACGATAGCCAAAATTTTATATCGTTCGAATATTGTGTTTTCTATTCTACAGAAAATGTTTATTTCTAAAAAAATGGTATCCGTCTGTCTGTTTTGAAATGCAAAAAGATTTTTAGCAAATTCCCTGTCCGGGAAACTGTTTGATCGTCAAAATATAACTAGTACTGACAAAAACAAATATTTTTACTGATACTTGTTTTTTCATACTATACTTCATATGAGGCTAGTGGTAGCGCAGGGTAAACGCGACAGGTTGTGGGTTCGATTCTCACTCGAGGAAATAAGATATTTGATATTTTCATTTCTTCGTTCTGGTGTCGAGACATAACACGGCGTCGAGTTCCGCCATTTAACACGCTATACCTCCAGCAATCTGCGTGGGAAGCGGATTGTCTTAACTCTAAGGTCGATCTACCAATCCTGTTATATTCGGGATACAGCGTGAAGCTGAAAATAAGAAAAGAAGAGAGAAAGTATTTCATATTATTTTGCAATAACGAGTAATTTTAACAAATAGTAAGGTTTAGAAATCATGTTTTTGACATGTATTCTATAACAAAAAGAATGCCATAAGTCCCACCAGCCACTTCCGGTAGGAAGTGTATATAATAGAGAATATTGCTATTAACTATTGAACTATTCCTTCTCTTTCAATTCTTTGTGCAGCTGTTGTTTTGTAAGCGTTTGTTACAACATTTGATATCTAGAAGTGTAGATTATTACTTTATATTTATTTAATTTGTACATCCATACTTATATTATAAATTCGAAAGAAGTTATGTCTGTCTGTCGGTCTGTGATGCAATAACGGCGGCTAACTTTAAAAAATAATCATATAGAGCTACTTGAAGGTCTTCTTTTACTCATCTCCAACGATGAAGGCGAAAAGAATCATATAAGACACTTTAAAAAAAATATTTACTTTAGTGAACTTCCGTTCTCCACTTTTCGCCGAATCCTGGAGTTATTTTTTGTTGAAATATTTATTTTATTACAAAAAATATTTTTAGTTTCAAGTGATGAGTTATTGTCATCGCGTTTAACTACTCCAATTGTCACCTGTCATACAATATGTGTCCAATTTAGTGACGCCTGAAAGCCATCAATATACTTTTAAAATTGAATATATTTGCTATAAAATCAGAATAAGTTTAGTGCCATGTGGAATGTCAATGTTTCTATCGTTGTAGTGGAAAACCTTCTAACATCTCAAGAGGGTAAACCTTAGCTGGATAGTTGGATCAAGAAGTCGATGCAATATTGCTTGAAATCGCACATTTACTGAAGAGGTTCCCCACTGGAACCTTAGCCACCGTATTCCGGGACTCTTGTCCCACTATTGGAACAGTTTATTTCTGTTTTGATTTCTAAATTTATGTTTAATGTTAATCAGTTCCCATGTGAAATAAAGATATAAATGATAATTCTATACTATATTCTGTTTTAGCTGACTCTATCGGAACGACGCGAGTGCTAATAAGTTATAATTGAACTTAGAGCTTTAGTTCGCAGTGTTAATTCTCGCAGCTCGTACCAGCAGCAATATACTGACAATACTGTACTATTTAGTACTTCGTCTGTTTCTGTTTGCTTTGTTATAAAAAGAGTTTATAAGATTTCAACTACTATTTTTTTAATGTACTTGAATTGTTTTCGCTGATATTGTCCATTCTTTATATTTAGTAGAGAAGGAAAAACATTCCGATCAAGAGCGAGTCGGACTCGCCCACCGAGGGTTTCGTACGTAACAAACGTAAGTTTGCGGGCGTAAGTTCATTTTGTATTAAATTAACTATATAATAGTAGTTTGTAACTTTTTTTTCTTTGTACTAAAATACCTACACTTTTTCTATTTTTATTTTATTTATATTGGTAAACTGTAGATAACTGTAGGTAAATATATGTTCTTACTTAGAACTAGTTTGTTTAAAAGCTTGATTTTTAGGGATTTCGTACCTCAAAAGGAAAAACGTAGAATACTTATAGGATCATTTTATTATCTTTCTATCCTTTGTTGCAGTATTTGTCGATTGCGTTGACATAAATTCATAAGACTATGTCTATGTCTAATCGTCATAGACTTAAATATATGATATTATTTCATCTTGATATCTCAACGCGATCTCGAGATAAATAGTCTTTAGGTTTCGTTTTTACCTTTTGAGGTACGGAACCCTAAAAACAAGAATTACGTTCCCGCACTAACATATTCTCACAGAAGTTTCCGCACCACTAAATCTGACGAATACGTTATATAAGGTATTTCAAACAAAAGTGTAGGGATTATTACGATCGATATAAGTCCGTTGTGGGCCTCTCGGTATCATAACAGTACTCTATTTCATATTTATATCGCACAAATGATTGAAATTGTATCTACGAGCGTTTTCCGATACGTCGGCTGTCGGCAAACGATGAAACTGTTTACTTTCATGTGATTTCATTTATTACAAATATTGTGTACTTGTGCCCTCGCGTGGCTTCGCCCGCTTGTTCAATACAATTGTTTTTTTTATCATCTCAATTACTTTCGTGATCTAATAACATTATAATTTCAAAGGCAATATCCATTTATTCATAGCTAAAGCTTCAGCCAATTCAATAAAATATTTTTTATATAATTTTTTCGTCACCTGATAAGCGAGCGACATTAAAATTAATATTTATGGTAACAGTCCTAATTAACCAAAACTTTAATATTTCAACTTCAGTCTTTTAACTTAAAAATTAACAAAAAACATATATTTAATACATTAGTACGATGAGGTAATACGTTCTGTAAAAACCAGCACGTCATGGAAACAAAAAGAGCATGAGAACGGATAGGTTTCGCTTTAAAGCTGTCAATTTCACACCTCCCCGATGCAGGTTCATTCAAAGCAGCCGCGGAAAGCTACTCAGTCGAAATATCGGTAACAAAAGTACTCACATCTGTAACATATACCCTTCATTTATATTACCAGTGCAGTGGAGTACATTGTAAGCAATTGAGTTCTATGCTGAAAATATTTAATATTTTAAAATTTAATCTATACTAATATCTCGGAAACAATTATTTTTTACCGTTCATGCGTTTTTAATAATTTCTAATTAACTATATGACAATTATAAGCGATGATGGGAAAAGTAACTTTTCAAGATGAGGTGATTATTTCTATTGATGCTCGTAGTTTCATCATTTTCTTACTCCTGCGGTCTTATCGTCAGCTACAAAAAAGCACCGTCGTTAAAAACTATTAAATTCATATTTAGATTATATTTGTATTTCCACTGTGTGTTACTAATATAGAGACAAACAATACTAACATTTAGAAACAATATCATTTTCGCTCACACTGTGTCCCGTATTTAGCAGAATAGGAAGGAATAGGAATCTAATGTTGAGACACTCCGTTCCCATTGAGACACTTCGGTTCATCACTTTTCACCCAATTATGGAGGGAGGATGAAAATATTAAATATTTCTTATAGCTATATAGCTTTTCTATTCTAGTACATCGCCAACTTACCTTCAAGTGATGTTGTCCAGCATAAGAGGAATATTTACGTCAAAATTCATCATACTTCAGGCTGGTGGAGAAAAAGCAGTTCTAGCCAGTCCAGACCAAACAAGGAATGCGCAGCTTCTAGCTCACGCCCACACCAAACCCAAACCCAGCTTATACCTCACGATACGCCAGGTATTACAATTATTCACGTCGAATTTCAACAAAACCATAATATCATTGGCAATGACAGACTGACAACACCCACGCAAAATGTCCCAAATAGTATGAGATACACTCGCAGCCGACATTCGCTAATTCTGTGTCCAATAAGCATTGCCGCATACTTTGGCTGTGTAATTCTAACATCGTGCATCCCTGTGGTGCGCTCAGTGCTCTGTTGTCCAATTGATTTAATCTAACACGGCTTTGGGCTAACTGGTTTAATTAAGATTTGATTATTGCAGTTTATTATTGTATTTCTATTATATACATAATTTGGTAAGTACAACTCTGGGTCTAGTATCTATCAAGTGATATAGGGTAAGCAGAGAGAATCTTGTGTTAAGACGGAGAGTTCTGTACGCATCACTCGGTTTTGGAGACGTTGCATATTGAGGGAAACTCAACGTTGCGCTTTGTCTTGTTATGAGAGCGTGAAAATGAGAATATAATTTTTTCCCCCGAGTGCGAAACAAATCTGCATCCGTCTAATTTATAGTCGCGCGCTATGATTTAATTTACTAAAGTATATTATTAACAAATGAATTATTACCAAAACAAAAATTAAACTGAATGAATTAAATCAACACATCGAGTACTACTCGCGCCATCAAGACAAATCCAACGACGTATCATTTATCAAAATCGGTTCACTGGTTTAATAGTTACAAGGAAAGACAGAAACAGACATACATACAAACATGCTAAAAACACAACCCTCCTTTGGATTTCGACACAGTCAGGTAAAAACACTAGAATTATAAAAGTATATACGAAATAAAAGTAGATATGGTCGCGTTAGGGACGTAAAAGGATATTTATCCACGTGTATTGTTCGAGCGCCCTTTGAACCGTGGGATTGAAGAGGATTATTGATCACGCTGGGTGCTCTGCCACGCCGCCTCCGCGCGCACCACCCATCACTACCAATCCGATATTTATTAATTCCTTAATTGATATAAGCTTAACAATATTTTATTATAATTCTTTTGTAAAATTTTTAAATATAATTCTTTGATAAAGGAATTAATAGATTCTCTTTCATACAATTTTACTTATATTTCACTATAACGTTTCGGTGCTAATGAAAAACAATACAAAGCCAAAATTATGCGGTACAGAAACCTATCATGTAAGTTCCTTGAGGTTCCTTGAAACATTATAAGGAAAAAAACATAAGAAAGTGAAATTTTTCTTTTAATACTAAGAGGAAACGAAGTTGCAACATTTTTTATTATTATTTCTAAGATACCACTATCTAAAGCTTGAAAACAGCACTACATTAACATTTAAACTAACGATCAAAACAGTAAAAAAAAACTTTAAAAGATTTTTCTAAAAAGAATATGTGAATAAGATTTGTTCGCGCATTAAGCAGTAAGCTCCCACTCGCGTCTGAAAGCATCCAATTAAATTCTATTGCGGCGCTGGTTCTAATGATTTTCTGCAGGTTTATAGTAACACCGCACTATCATATCACACTATCACACTGACACCCCGAGAGGTGAGAGCAAATTTTTTTTTAGTATCACGCTGTTGACTGTGGGGTCATCGTTGACCAAGCCCTATATTTCCGATTGATTCTGCATCAGAATTGGGAATTGTTACCTGAGACCGTTGTGGCTTAGAGATACAAGAGGGTGACTGTAATGTGACGGTTTCGGATTCGATCTCCATTCGGGAGAAGAATTATTATTTTTGAACATTTTCATTTCTTCGCTCTCACATCAAGGCAAAAGCCCGGCGTTGAATTTTAAACACACAATGCTTCGAAAATCCGACGGAATGTGGAAAACGGAGTGTTTTAACACTAGGTCTGTCTACTTTACTATGTGTGAGATACAACGTGAAGGTGATAAATGTAAACTAAAATAATTTTGTTTATAACTTTTGCTACCCATCGATCTACTGTTACGAGTTTATATTAATTTAGATACTTAAAAAAAAATCCAAAATAAATTAAAAAAGAATACGATTTACTCCTGCATAAAATATATAGTAATCATAAAATGTTCAACAAAACATTGGTTTGTACCAAAAAGTCAAGGCGCGAAACAGTACTGAAGCTCTTGCATAATGTATGGGAGCCGAAAAGTGTACTCGTTATTCAGAGGACAGATGTTAGTGGAATAATAAAAACGCGAGGAGACCTCTTCCCTCCCCTCGAGCCTCTCGAGTTACGCAATAATACAAGAAAAACGTATTATTCTGTTTATTTTGTTTACTGATCGCTTAGTTGTGAATGGGTTTTGAGTGAGCGGGTTCAAATAAAATTATTGTTTAAAATTATAGTAGAGGAAATGATCATAGTCAAGGACCTAAAAAAGAAGTGAAAGGACTTGCATGTCTCGGCGGAGTCAGACTGAACGATTTTTTTTTATCTTTTCGTTGTATCCTGCATGTAGCAGAGTAGACAGAGGGAACCTAGTCTTACCACTAGATTCCGATTAGCAACACATCCAGTCTTATCGCCGATTTATCAACATATAGCGTGCTTAATTGCGGGATTCAACACCGCGTTTCATTTATTAAGGCAGGTTAATGAGATTAAATATAATATTATCACTTCTCTGAATGGGATTCGAACCCACAAACGTCAGACTCTGTCGCACAGCACCGCGACGGCCATAACTTCTCTTTGCCCATAACTAGTCTTTCATCGGTCCTAATATTATATATTGTACGGTCTATTTTCTGAAAGTGTAACGTCTCAACGTGAACAATAAATAAAGAGACCGCCCGCGCCACCGACCCCGGCCACTATTGGCTCAACAAAGAAATATTGTGCTTTTTCTGTCATTTAACTAAATTGTTATATCATTTCTTGTATTCTTATATTTTTTATATTTAAGGTTTAACTAGTGAGGCCTTCGTGGCGCAGGAGAACGCGTCGGTCGAGGGGAAGGAAGCAAGGCGCGGCCTTGAGTTGCTTTATACATTTCTCTAACACTGGACGGACAATGGGGAATGAAATATGTCAACACTAACTCTGTTACTAACCCTGTGCTTACTACTATGCGAGAAAAAAAGTGATGCTGAAATTATGAAAGTATGCATATAAACTTTATAAAGTTAAGTAATTAGTATATATAAAAGATAATTTAAGCTTTCAACCCCGATGTATGACAAGAAACTGTAAATATCAGTCCGGGTCGCAACTTGTATCAAAGTTTCAATTCTCCCCACATCGCACGTCGTAGATCACACCTCCCTTAAAGTGAAGGGATGATAGGGTAATCATCAGTGAAGTTATTGTAAAAAATTAATTATTAAAACTGCTGTGTTTTCCTTTATAAAGTAATTTGTGTTATTTCCCCGCTTTTACAAAAATACCAGGTGTCGAGTTCCAGAAGTTTCGCCGCTCAACGACGTGTCGTAAATTCAAGAAGAACGCAAATCAAAATACCTTGAAACGAGGTTCTTATTCTCATTCAGCACAAATCTGTATTTTTCATGTTGTACCCGGCACACAGCAGGGTAGGCAGAGGGATGCCAGTGTTAAAACACTCCGTCCCCTACTTTTCGCGCAGTTCTCGATGCATTGCCTATTTCAAAAAGTGCATATACTTCACTGTTGCATCAAATGGGCAAAACATGTCAAAAATCCCATTTGTCGTTATTACTAATCTCAGGCTAGAATCTAGATCAAGATAAATGCGATAGTTGTCCTTGTCTGTGGCACTCTCCAGCTATTCCAGTTCGAGCTTTAAAATTGTGATATATCGTACGTAAACGCATTAAAGAGGGATTTCATTCTCTGACAGGTTTTTATATTTCTTCGTATTATCCATTTTCTTTATAGTTTAGTTTTTGAAGAAGAAACGATTTTTTTAGCAATATGTTCTTTCCATGGAATGCTGGAGATACATTGCGTGTTGAGTAGCAGAACTCAACGCTGCGTCGTTACCAGAGTGAAGAAAAAAAAAATGAAATATTTAATTTCCTTGAGACGAAATCGAACCAACAACCAGTCGCGTCTTACCTGCTATGTGCGGGAACACGGCGTAAAACTGAAATAAGGTATCTGTGTTTATATGTATATTCTAAGCGAAGCTATAACATTACACCGTGACGAGGGCGGCGATAGACGTTCCGATGCCGATGGTCTACGCGTACGTATAAATTACTCCCCCGAGCGCACTTTTCAACTTTTAAAAGTTTCCCTTTGTAAAAGAGTTCGGTCTGTATAATGATATATGCCTGGAGTTCCCCGGCCGCTCTCCGAAACCAATCAAAAAGTTCTTTCCGCATTAAAACTTCTCACTCACCGATCACGTTCAAGACTTCGCAATTAAATTTCTCTTTTCTCGTTCGATTTGAGAAAAAATATACTTTTTTCTTGATTTGTGGTTTGTCTGGTACCGGCTTTAGCCTGCTTTGCGGGATTTGCAGTGTTCACAATTAAACATTGAGAAATTTTATATTTCTTTTTTTAAATTTTATTTTATAATTATATATTTTAAGGCCAGTCTTGGGGCAGGGGCACAAGCGTATAACTGTACGGGACAGGTCGTGGGTTGTAGATAAAGAAAAAAAAATCATTTTGATGTGCAAAGGCGTTATACCAGTCCTCGTTGTACTTGTATGTTATATAATAAAGGTCCTAAAAATATTATTCATTTCCTTTAACTAAATGAAACTATTTTCTTGTCCACAATTATGAAATACGACACATAATTATCATAAATTTGCATTTTCATGTCTTATAAAAAAAATTAAACAATTACTCAATAGAGGCCAGTCGTCGCGCTGTTGGATTACCACTCGAAGAAATTAAATATAATGTTAGAAATAATCAAATAATGACCATAGAGGTTATATAAGGACGACTCTAATTACTGGCTGGCACCTTTATGGGCTGTCAACGACGACCAGAAAGAAAAAGATCGCTAACGTCACTCTGCCCGATGGATTCTTTAGAACCAGATATTGTTATTAGATTGCTAGATAATTCCCTTTGGATGTTTAATAATTATTTGAAGCCTTGTTTTAATTCATTACCTTTCCCACTTTATTTAATATTTCCAATAGTTTCTTACAATAATATAATTTTTCTCTGGTACCTAGGTAGAAACACAGCGTGAAGATAAAAAATGGCCCAATGTTTATAAAATAAAGATTAGAAAATATGGTAAAAACAATAACAATTTCCCTTAGTCGGTTAATTGAAGACAGCCACAAATCAGCATATAAGTAGGCATACATCTTTTATAGCGATTTAGTTGAAATAATCATTCCACTGTGGAGGAGAGCATGCGGGCGCGCGATTGCACAAAGCTGTAATTACCGCCCGTCTCTTACTTACGACGATATTTAAATACAACTGAAACAAGGCACTGAAAACTGTTTTTAGTTAAATAAAGTTCTTACTTTATTTAATATTTCTTCAGGCACTCTACTAACTATCAAGTTATAATTAGAGATCTTAATTTGATAGTTAGACTGTAATAAGTAATTTACTTAAGATACCAAAAAATATTATAATATTATTTTAATAAGGATTATAAGTATATTAAGTAGATTCTGATAAAATGTTTTTTTAGCTTTCACAGTATGATACATGTAGCTGGATAGGTTAGGGGGGGTCTAGGGTTAAGAAAATTCGCTCCCACCTGCCCACCGAATTCTGAGCAGAAAAAAATAAAAATTATTATTGGGAATCGAACCCAGAACGAACGTTGCGTTTACAGTCACACGGCTTGATAAAAAACATATTATAATATGCTCCATATCGCTAAGGATCATATAAGCAGATCAAATGAACATTATAGGTTTCTATGTCAAAGTCGTCCATTGAGCTTCGGATTCGAATAAAGGCGTCGTCAATCGATCTCTAACTCGTGTGCCTCCGCTCGGCTGCTAAACCGATTAGGATAAGCCTATACAACTCCTGGTACACCTCCTGGTACTCGGAGACAGCTACTTAATGAAATTCTGTTAAAAGTTTGACAGTTGATGAAGGCTCACAAATTGTTAAGTAAAATTACATCTCTGTTCATTATTTAATCTTTGCGAAGGCTTTACAGAATTTGAGTTTTTTTTTGTTTATCCAAATATATCTTAAAACCCGATAATGCTGATGTAGATCCTCTGTTGTTGCACGGGATTGTGTGAATGGCAATCATCACTTATCATCAGGTAACCAAGTACCCTAGTTTGTCTTTCCATTGTAGAAGAATATAACAATCTGATGNTAAAGATTTTAAGAAAATAAAATTGAGAAAATAAGGAAAAAACAATAACAATTTCCCTTAGTCAGTTAATTGAGGACAGCCACAAATCAGCATACAAGTAGGTACCAGTATATATATCTTTTATAGCGATTTAGTTGAAATAATCATTCCACTGTGGAGGAGTGCATGCGGGCGCGCGATTGCACAAAGCTGTAATTACCGCCCGTCTCTTACTTACGACGATATTTAAATACAACTGAAACAAGGCACTGAAAACTGTTTTTAGTTAAATAAAGTTCTTACTTTATTTAATATTTCTTCAGGCACTCTACTAACTATCAAGTTATAATTAGAGATCTTAATTTGATAGTTAGACTGTAATAAGTAATTTACTTAAGCTACCAAAAAAATATTATAATTATATTTTAAATAAACATAATAAGTATATTAAGTAGATTCTGATAAAATGTTTTGTTTAGCTTAACGCGGTATGGTACATGTAGCTGGATAGGCAGGGGGGTCTAGGGTTAAGAAAATTCGCTCCCCATTTCCCACCGAATTCTGAAACCTTCGTTACCAGAGCAGAAAAAAATAAAAAATATTATTGGGAATCGAATCCAGAACGAACGTTGCCTTTACAGTCACACGGCTTGATAAAAACATATTATAATATGCTCAATATCGCTAAGGATCATATAAGCAGATCAAATGAACATTATAGGTTTCTATATCAAAGTCGTCCATTGAGCTTCGGATTCGAATAAAGGCGTCGTCAATCGATCTCTAACTCGTGTGCCTCCGCTCGGCTGCTAAACCGATTAGGATAAGCCTATACAACTCCTGGTACACCTCCTGGTACTCGGAGACAGCTACTTAATGAAATTCTGTTAAAAGTTTGACAGTTGATGAAGGCTCACAAATTGTTAAGTAAAATTACATCTCTGTTCATTATTTTATCTTTGCGAAGGCTTTACAGAATTTGAGTTTTTTTTTGTTTATCCAAATATATCTTAAAACCCGATAATGCTGATGTAGATCCTCTGTTGTTGCACGGGATTGTGTGAATGGCAATCATCACTTATCATCAGGTAACCAAGTACCCTAGTTTGTCTTTCCATTGTAGAAGAATATAACAATCTGATGAGTGCATTCTGTGTTCATTTTTGGCCAAAGATTGTGATTTAACTTGAAAGAGCAACGGAAGTGATTTATGCAGTACTATTTTTTTTATTCACGCTGTATCCCGCAAAGAGTAGGGTAGGCAGAGGGAACCTTGTGTTAAGATGCTCCTTTCTCCACTTTCCGCTAAATTTTCGAAGTAATTAACATGTTGATTCAAAGGAAAACAATAATAATTCATTCCATCGTGTGGAAAATAAAATCACAACCGTTGCGTTACAGTCATTCTATTGTGAATTTTTACATTAGTTGTAAAAAAGTATATTTATGTTGGCTCATAAATTATTAAGAATAGTCTAAAATATTTATTTGGTATTTTACTGAGCAAATACTACACGAGACTTGCAAACCGTTTACTTTAAAGTAACATTGAAAATAAGACGTTTTAAGTTTATTCTCATTGTTCGCAGCAATATGCTCTAGTTCCCGGCTGTTTCGCATTAAAGTAATTATAATGAGACCACCCGGCCAACCGCCGGCGCCGGCGCGTTTACTGTATTTATATTTACTTTTATGATAATTTTTAAAGAATATCGAATGGAGGAAGTCAGTTATGGCGCAGGCATAAGTGTTTTAATGTAAACGTGATAGGTTGTGGGTTCGATTCCTACAAGAGGAAATGAAATATTTAATGTTTTCACTTCCTCGCTCTGCATTGAACAGCGCCACTCAATACGTAATGGACTGCGGGGGCGAGTGAGGAAGTGGTCCCCAGGTTCCCTCTGCCTACCCTGCTATTCGCGGGATTACAGTGTGAAGCTATATATAAAAGTCAAAATCGCCTTCTTTCAGACAAACGTTCAAAAGCAAAATATATAATAGCTGTTTTGTATTCCAAAAAGAGTTTAGAGATAAGAGACAAGAGACTGGGAACAATGGTTTATGCAAAGTGAGTCCAATAGAAGGTATATTGTGTCGTTTATGTAACAAGTGCAGTTTGTATCGCATTTAGTTATGTTTTTTTCTGTTAATATTTTTATGGAAGTAACTTAGAAATTTAAATTTTACAATAATATTAATTTGATCGCATATAGGAGGCCAGTCGAGGCACAAGTGTGCGGCTGTAAAAGCGATGATTGTGGGTTTGGTTTCCACTCGGAGGAAAGAAATATTTAATACTTTCATTCTTTCGCTCAGGTAAAGAGATACACGAAACACATACGGCTATATTAGAGTAAGATATGATTTCTCGTAATACCTACGCAAACCAAAAAGACAATTTTTTTTCATTTCACGTCTTAAATTCCACGCAAACAATATTCCAGGAATTCTCGAAGTGCCTACGAAACGGAAAAATATTGAATTTTCCATTTTACGTACGTGTAAATACAATAGTCTAAGTTCTCCCACTTATACGTACTGTAATACTAAACGCGTACTTATCCACTTAGGCGCCTCATATTGTTATAGTTGTTATAAAGTTCAACAACAAATAAGTAAGGCTAAGTAATATTTGCTTTTAAGCCGTCGCTATCTCCCGGGAACAACGCAGGTTACTTGCTTAGTCCTATGTATATTAATATGAATCGGAGTTCGTTAGAATACATTATTTAATTCATTGTTTGTATACGGTGAGATAGGATATTTAAACTAAAGTCGCTATTTGAGATTAATTACAGACTTTTGCTAGTCTATCTTATCAGTTGTTAATTTTTTTAATATAAATATAGATTGTCGCTAACAAGGCTAATTTCGACTGCTAGGTCAAAAAGAATTAGAGAAAGTTATAGAATTTTTGACATTTTATTATTATAATTTTTATAGTAAAATTAGAAAAAGTTAAAATAAAAGCTCAAAAAAAAGAAGTATAAGAAGTCGAGTTGATAAGTAATTAAGTTCAAAGCTTAAAATAACAAAATTCCAGCGCAAGCGTCTGACTGCTAGAGCTGAGCAATTACACGTAAATAACGTTAGTTGTAGAACCCGAGCGAGCAGGTGCAATGACATACGATATTTACTTTGTTATAAGACATGCATAATGCATATACGTATATTTATATATTTTATCACTTTCACGCTCTATCCCGCATAATTGGGTAGACAGTATCCCGCATAATTTGAAAATTCAATTTGAATTTGCCTTATCTTGCTACTAGAGTGATGAAATGAAAATTTTGTTCTCGTAAGCGGGAATCGAAACCACAACCTTCGTGCTTACAGACAGTCACTGTGCCTTTTAAATTAAGTTAAGCCAATTAAGTTTAAATAAAATCGTCTTATAAAAGATTATTAATTTAAATTTTAATAAATATATTAAGATGGACGGAGAATCAGTTACGATGTGTATATTTAATATTCAATTTGAACCGATTAATTAATTATTTTTTTCTCGTGACTAATTAACTAATGACTAATAAGCAGCTTGTGGAGAGCTGTTTGAGAGTGACGGCTCTACAGACTTGAGGTTTCCGGAGGAGAAGTGTACGCTCTTAAGGATGAAAATTATTAATCTCCGTAACAGCGTGAAAACCTGCTCACGAGTTGCATGTGATGTTGAAGCCGGTGGTCACTTCTCAATACCCTTATGTTGCGCCAGAGGCATTACAGTGCCGATCCAAACGTTTTCTCTTCGTCTTTCTCTCTTTTTCTTCGAAAAACCGAAATTTGCATCTCGCTAGTTAAGATATCAAAAAAATCCGGAAAGATACTTCCTCGTAAATGGGTCTTAACTACCAATCACCATTAATCAAAAGATAGATCATACTTGTTTATAGAACTGAAAAACAAATAAGAAACAATATATTCTTTTCATTTATGTGTACAATAAATAAACAAATTAATAAAATCTTTTGATGAATTGACAATTTACAATATCATATACACTGTATGCAGTATACGAGGCTTAACTAATCCACATCTAAATCTACATATGACGAGCCCTCACTCGACTCACCTACATACTCGTACGAGTGCGGTCACGTTTACAAAATTCAATCCCAGTTATTAATTAAACGCGAAGCTTTGTACAATCCTTGGTGGAAGACAAATGGGGTGATGGGTTGGGGTTCTAATTCACATTGGAAATTACGCAAGCCGCCACAAAGCCATTTTTAAATAGGCAATTTAATATGCACGTTACGTCATTTCGTTGTAAATTATTTATATAAGCTACCATTTATTTTGGTGATAACATCGGCCCTTATAATTATCAATTAAGAAAAACTTACAAACTGGTTAAGTGTGAATTTGATTCGCGTCCCGAGGTTTCCGTACCAATTTCAGGATTGTAGGTCTACGGAAGCTTGTTAATTTTTATATGTTTTTCTGTATGAAATGAACAGCAAATATAAGTTTATAATCATTATATAAAATATTTCTAATTTTTTGCCAAATTTCATAACTGTAGGTCCATGGGAAATATTATGGCAAAATCGAGGCAAAAATGCTCATGTTTTGATAGACTTAGAAATTTGTTTCTGTGCTCCTGAAAGAGTGTAAACCTGGATAATGACCTGGATACTAATATCAGCTTGATACCTCCACGTGACCCTTGACAAACAGCCTTGACAGACGTACTACAAAGTGGTTCTATAAAGTTTCCGTTTATCTTTTGAGGTACGGAACCCTAAAAACAAGCCACTAAACACTCAAAAACACGGATTACTAAAACAACGAATAAATCATAACTAACTATACAACACGATATAAAACTATAATCTTAAAACACTTACATAACCATTAATTACATTATATATTTAATTTATGAATAAGAACCTTTATAAATATGCACCAGTTAGAAGTTAGACAAATATTTATGTAATTTTAATTTACATAATTGGTTATATTTCGGCGTGATTATCATATGACACTGATATCCTAAAGTAGGCTGTTGATTAATAACCACTTGTAAGTATGTATGTACCTCGTTGCAATACAACCGGTTAAACTAGAAATGTTATTTTTTTTCTCAAATGAATTTTATTTTTGAAAGACAGTTTCTATTTGAGAATATGTTGCGAAAGTTCTCTGTGAACTTTAATGTGGTACATCCGTTTTATTGATTCTTAGTAAATATAAGATATTGGATTTTGCAGTATTCATTTAATACAATAAATGGACTGAACTTAAAGTACTATATTTTATTATTATATTACTAGTAGCCCGCCCGCGGCTTTGCCCGCTTGAACTACATGATTATTCATTTCATACACAGAATTGACTGACAATTATAAAGTCTTCTAATATATTTTTTTCAACATTGATGACAATCGAGTTACAGGCGCGCTAAGATTAATTTAAAAAGTCAAGAAATTTAAGATATTAAAGGTACTTAAATTTACCTACTTAATTTTAAATGTAGTAGGTATATTCTAAGCTCTATTTTATATTTAAAAAATCGGTTAAGTGCGAGTCGGGTTGTTTGTCAACGGGAAGTACAACATATTTTTTTTGTGCTTCAAGGGACCATAGCCTTGAATGGTTAATATTAATTTTAGCTTGGTACCTCTGCGCGATCGTGAGATATATGGTTTTGACAGACGAACAGACGGTTAACAAAGGTCAACAAAGTAAACCTATAAAAGTTCCGCTTTTCCCGTTTGAGGTACAGAACCCAAAAATAATCAATAAGCAGACTTTTATTAATGTTATATGGAGCAGAATACTCGACACACTCGAACCCAATGAAATAAAAATTAATTAAAGTGTATAGAAATGTTACGTCAAGTGCTGGATTTTGCAATTAGATGCCTCTTAATGCCACAATTTATATAGGTGCTTGAATGAAAGACCACCCGAGTTGTTTCTATTTATTTTATTCTAAAATAAAATATAATTATATAATAATCATCTTTCAATCCATCCATACCTATCCATACCTATATTATAAATTCGAAAGTAACTCTGNTTAATTAAAGTGTATAGAAATGTTACGTCAAGTGCTGGATTTTGCAATTAGATGCCTCTTAATGCCACAATTTATATAGGTGCTTGAATGAAAGACCACCCGAGTTGTTTCAATGTATTTTATTCTCAAATAAAATAAATAAAAATAAAATATAATTATATAATAATCATAATTATATAATAATCATCTTTCAATACATTTATATATTCGATAATTTTATTTCAGCTTCACTCTGTATCCCGCATGTAGCAGAGTAGGCAGAGGGAGCTAAATGTAGAGTCCACTCCACTCCCCACATTCTCCTGAATTCTAGAGGCATTTTAAAAATTGTTATTACAATATATATTGTCTACGAGACTCAGTGAGATATTTTTGCCTTTGAGGTGGAGATAGACGCGCTTTTTGAAGGTACCAATGTCGTATTGACCTGGAAATACTGCCTGAGGTAGGTAATTCCTAACAAGTGTGTGGCGTGTGGAAGCAAGCTCCTACGAAACCGTAGTGGAGTACCGCGTATCCAGTTGGTGTGGATGGTATTTTCGTTTGTGCCGTTAGAAAATTTGGTGGCAGGTATTAGGTCGAACAGTTCCCCACAATGCACCCCATGATACATGCGGTAGAGAACGCAAAGCAAGGGGACGCGTTTTTTTGAACTAATTTCTTTCTGCTTTCTCTTATCTCGGAACAGGGGAGGATGCTAATAAATCTGTAGAATTATCATGAACATTGTGGTAACTAAAAAATCAATAAACATATTATATATTACATCTCGATTATATATGTAAATATTAACGACATATTAAACGAAAAATCATTGACACAAAATTTT
>JAKRZM010000121.1:0-30286 GCA_036379175.1 Heliconius cydno galanthus
ATTAATTTCATCTATCGCTCTGGGTGTGTCATTAGCAGGTACCGTCTTATAAATCAAATTAGCGGTTTGGCCCTGATTGCGTAAAAGACAGACAGACAGACAGACAGACAGAGTTACTTTCGAATTGATAATATAGGTATGCATTTAGTTTGAAAAAAATACTTTTTAATTGGTTCATTTTAATATTTGGAAGACTGCGGTTGCAGTACTTACCACCCTATGAGGAAGTTATTTTTAACTGACAACACTAAATCGTTGGTATTGATCACAGAGTGTATATTATATGATAGTATATTAGAAATATATTTTGTGATAGATATTTTGAATTTGAAACTAATAATTATTTATTTATAATATATATTATATGAGATACATATATGATATATATTAATAATTATAATTATACAATTATTACATAAATAGACCATAGAGTACAGTCACTCTCAGTAAATTACCACAGATAGTGAAGAATTGATTATTTTACGAGCTATAATTCAATTACTTACAGTAAAGTTAATGAAAATACATCTAATATCATTGCTCATATTAAATTTGTGGTAACATCTATTGACGTTAATTGAAAAATCCATTTCCAAAGCGACCTCTGGATTTCATTTCGCGAACTTAGGGAAATATAATGCTACAAATTAAAAAAA
The DNA here is from genome assembly GCA_036379175.1 of Heliconius cydno galanthus. Taxonomy (NCBI): domain Eukaryota; kingdom Metazoa; phylum Arthropoda; class Insecta; order Lepidoptera; family Nymphalidae; genus Heliconius; species Heliconius cydno. The sequence goes on from JAKRZM010000121.1 coordinate 657, forward strand.
TACCTATAATGGTCTAAACTTGCCATATTCCATATACTTCTGAATTTAATAAAATTATACGTCAAAAGTTCCAGTTTCGTTGTAGCAAGATTGTAGAGCCTGGTATTGATCTTTAGGTTTTCTCTGTGCCTAGGGCTAACCGGCGTACTAAAGGAAAGACTTTCAACATAAATTAATATAGCTAATAATTTTTTTTTAAACCAATTAGTAGTTCCTGAGATTAGCGCGTTCAAAGAAACAAATTCTTCTGCTTCATAATTATTAGCATAGATATAGACTATTGATTTCGTTAATTTAAGAGGGTTTAAATAAAAGTAAAATTGGTTTTCCATTATTTATTCATTATCGTCTGGTAACTTTCTTTTCCTTTACATTTTCGCCCGTCTAATATAATATTTGGCACAAAATTTGGCATAGTTTCTACATAATACAATACTGATCTCTCTTCACATGTCGGCATTCATTTTATAGTGAAACATGGATGTTAACAATTGTTATGTTCGATTTAGATTTTTAAATTTTTCTTTAAATTTCTTTTTTTCATTTTTTTTAATTATAAAATTATACATTTTTGGAAGTGAGGATGTATAAAAAATCATTCACTCAAAACTTTGCTTTAACGCTCTCTCAGTCCAACATAGGTACTAGAATCTGTAGCTATAGATAAACTGACAGAATGTATTTTGAGTTTAAATGCCACTTAAGAGTTAATTGAAATTTCTGTGTGTGTCACAATTATACCTAAATTTCTTACTAAAATCGGCACAACTCACAATTAAAAAGTATGTTACATACATCGCTTTGGCGCAACAATGACGTAATTGCACTGCTTTGAATACAATTTAAATGAAAATGCAATGAATACAATATGTCAATGTATGCGAAAAGACTGTTTAGAAACTTTGTTTGTTGCACCAAATTAGCGGATGCAAATAATACAATAGAATTATAATACAATTGTTAAATAAAATCAAGAAGTTCTATGATGTTTTGTGATAATAAAAACATTATAACTAATTAATGATTTTCATTCAATAGTTAGCATCCATTGTTCCTCTTTGATGACTAGATGAACACCGCCAGTCCCGCGTACAAGATGCAAATTACGTATAAATAAATGCAGTCACAAACGATCTCGGCTATGGAATAACATTACAATTTGGCAGTATATTTTAGATATAGAAGGAATGATTGTAAAACTTATTGCATTTTGTATGCGGGACTATGTTCGTACTTCACTTTTAATATAAATTAGTAGAAATCAAGCAGACATTTTATGACTTTAACCAATTTTGAAATATCAAGCACTAGGACTCAAAATATTAGGTATTTTAGGTTTTACCCAGTTCTAGTGCTTAAATGTTTCAAATGTAATAAATAAACATATTTTTATATTAAATAACATGCCACATAATCGTTACCGTTACATGGTTATAGACAAACAACCTTTACTTTTACAATATCCTCTACAAATGACAACAGCGTTCCACCAATATGCTAACATGGACATGGGCGTAGGAAGGGGAGATATCGAGCTGAGTAGTCCGTGCTCATCTCTTTAGTCTGGTTGCCCACCCAGAATTTTACTGATAAAAATAAGACTGAAAAGTTAATAAAAAATCCTTACACTTTACACAATACGTTTCAATCTAAAGTTAAAGCTCCCCTGGAAAATATTTTTAGATACGCCCATGAACACGAAACGCATTAGACACAAATACCTCCCTTAGACCTACTCTTATTCATTTTGGAATCGTCGAATACGTCTAAATAATAATCCAAAAGAAATATTTTAATAATTTAAAATTTTACATTTTCTTTACAATTTCCAAAACGTCAGTCACTTTCGAATACGTACTCACTACTGTAACAGTTATCGTTTCAATGAAGGAACTCATTCAGCAGTTACATCTACGAGTATGAATTATATGAATGCTGCTTATTTCAATATTACAACTATATATTCGTTTAGTTTTTTCTACACTTTAACGTAAAATGTCTTTTGGCGCGCAAAAGGTAAGTACGTCTAAACATGACCAAACTGATCATCGACTTGATGTATAATTTGCATCAGTTACAATCTATATACGCTTTAGTATATTTAACCCCAATTATTATGTTTACTAAATTCTAGATTAATTATTATTTGCTTTAATTATTGCTTTATTTCCATTTTGGTCTGTCAAATCCTTGCAAGTGAGAAATCGTGTAAAAGATAAACGATGTGCCGTCTGTGTACTTATTCGTATATTAGCTAGAGTAGAAAAAAAACGAAGCGGTCTCGACAAACAGTTACTAAGAGCAGCGAAACTACTAGTAAAATACATCTAAAAGTTGAACACTATTTATTCTAACGGGATAGCCGTCCGACATCAATAAGGCTTCGATAGGATTCCTCCTGAGATCACATTCTTATATTAAGTACTATTTATTGCATATTTAGAATTGCACTGTACCGAGCACGATAAAGCGAGTCTGTTTCACTCCGCGTGTCATGTAACACATCAGTCCGAGCGTGGTGTGCCTCAGGGCGGCGCACTCGGTCCTTTTCAACTTCCCTTATACACGAACAAAGAGAATGTTCTCTTTGTGAGACAGCGCGTTTCAGACGGGCGGGTCCATATCGCGCTGCAAGGACGTCAGTCACGTGTGAAAAACCCACCCTGGGATCGGAGGTCACGCGTCCGGAACCCCGTGGATGTGATGTTGGTAGTTGTGGTTCAGCTTGTTAGCAAACTCGTGCATTATATCCCTGAATATCACAGAGTCCAGGTTCTCACCGAGGATGTAGAGAAGATACCAATCACCCATTTTGCTTCTTCTCACAATAGTGTCAACGTTGTCCCTTCTGACGAGTCTAAAGCGCATTCGCATCATATAAACGCGCATTCTTGGTGAAAATATGATAACAACTCGATATACGAGGGTGATGAAGGTGAGGAAACCCAGTATGACGAACCAGAACCAGAGGAAAACGTATATCTTCTCGTTGACGACGTTGAGCGGCAGGATGCAGAGCGCGTCGTGTCGCTCAACCTCGCCGGAGGATCCGAACTTGTTGAACAGTGTGCATTTGACCATTCTGAAATGAAAAATTATCTCATCATAATTTATACATATTTTATATGTAAATATTACGTTTTTAGATTTTGTATATTTATTTTATAAAGATGGTCAATTTAGTAAAGGATCCTATAAATTGTCTCTTGTTTCTTGGGTACTTTTCGAATTATTTTATCCTCATTATGAGTATATTTTTAAAATCGTCCTTTGTATGTACAATTTTTTAACTTCATGGTGTATCCTGCACATGACAAGGTAGGTAGAGGGCACCTAGTGTTAAGACACTCCTCTCCCCACTTTCCACCGAATTGGCCACCGTAAAAACATATATTTGTTATATTAGTAAAAAATAATAAATTGTACATTACCTTGGAAATATATAGATCATAGGGTCGATCCGGTCCTCCTGGTCGGACTCCATGTACGCGATCACGTCCAGACCGAACGTCATGAATTCGCCGTCGAAGAAACGATTCATTAGAAACATTTGCCCTGTCAAACAAAATATTTTCATATTATGTATTATTTTTCAATATTATTAAATTGTCTTGTTCTTTAAATTAGTTTAAATTAGTATATAAAAGAGTTTATAGCTGTAGCTCGTATAAAGTAAGGTTCCTAGTGATAAGACACTATGTTTCCCATTTTCCGGGGCAAGGGAATGAAAATAATTAATTCCTTAGAAGGCGAACGGAACTCACAACCACAAGAATGATTACAAGAAAATTAAGTTTAACTTTCACTTCCTTTTTGAAAAATATATTTTATTCAAACAATTTATACTATATACTTTTATTACATAAGAGAAATAAAGGTATATAGCCTAATTTATTATTATTATTTACAAAAACATATATTTATTTTAGTTAGTAAATTGAAGATAAAAAATCCAAACGTGCAATAAATTGACAACGCAAGGTGTTCTGTGGAAGCGCAAGTTATTATTCCATACGTAAGGTTTCGTTTCCGCGCGTTTCCAATAACAAAAACAGCCCTTCGATGCTCCCCAAATATGCTGGCCATGCTTTCTTTTAGTCACGGCCATGAATACAGCGTGTTCTTATAATATATACTGTAAGATGGCACTAGCTAAATACTGTATACAACCACCTAATATCTTAGTCTCTATTGTATAACTTTTATTTAATTTTATTCAAAGAGTACCTACTTGATTATTAACTTAATTATATAGACGATGAAAAATTGCCAGGTTTTTCTACTTGAAAACTTAGTAAAATTTAAAACAAAAGTCAGAAAAAAAATATCATTTTTATTATATTAAAGTCAAAAAAAAAACACATTATCATTTTAATTATATTTACGTATCAATAGACAAACATTTTTAAAATTAACAAAAATTGTGTAAAATTTCTAGATGATACTTCAGTACATCCAACCTTGTATGTGAGTCATAATCATATTTATTGTATCTTTTCGCTATTATATTCCGTATATATGCGCGAAACTCTACTAAGAAAGCACTTTCATTTTTGTCAAAGCCAAATGTTGAAAAAAAATATTTAAGTATAAATGTATTTTAAAAATTATTTTTACAAAATTCTCATCGCCTGTGATTGTTTTGAAGCGACAGGTACCTGGCTCAAAAATACAAAAATCGTATACGACTGTGTAAATCCAAAAACAAAACTAGCCCATAGTGACAGTTTTAAAATAGAATTTGTTTAGTTTGAATTGAAAAATATATTTAAAACACAAACTTTTGTATTTTTTCCCTCCCAGTCCGTTTCATGGCCAATTGTTTTCAACAAACTGAAATATGAAACCATCTGTCGCTTGTACGCCCTGAATCGCCAACTAGCGCCCGATTGTAAATCTTATATAGAATTAAATAAGCTCGCGTCGCTTTTGGATATCTCTATGAAACATACAATTTTTGTATAAAGTAAATTTCATTAGAAAAAAAAATCATTTATTTTACGTTTTAATGTTTATTTTTATTATATATTTTAGCTGTATTCCGAGTACCATAGCAATGTAGGCAGAGGGAATCTGGGAAGCACGATACCCTCAAATGAATTAAATAAATAAACAATTACTTTACCTATAACGTTAATAAGGGCGAGCCCCTCGCACAGGTAGTATCGGTAGGCCCACCAGTTGTGATACCGCAAGTTCTCCCACAGGTAGTCAAGAATCAGTTTCTTCTTCGTTTTCTTCTCAATTTCTGTGCAAACTCCTACGTCCAGATCCATCATGAGCGCTCGTATCTTCCCACCCTCCCATGACTTCCAGAGCCAACGCGGAGCGTAAAACAGCATTGCCTGATGACAAAGTATTTTATTCAGTATAATTATATAAAAAATTGCTCATATATCACCCTAGTTCTTCCCCAAACATCAGCCGTTTAATATAATTCGACGATTTTAACTTTTAGCGACATTTTCATTTTGAAAATGTGGCATCTGGTTGTCGTTATATTTTTATTATAGACATGTTTTTTGTAAAGGTGTCTATAACGCCATATATAGAAACGACATGAGCATGTACATACATATTTACATACATTATTCTCCTCCTTTGTGTCGTACACTCGGGTAAATAATGTAAACATAAAGACAATATTTTCTTATGATAAGTATTAATTGTACACTTACTTATGTATAAAATATAATAAATATTAGTAGTGATACAGAAACAATATAATATTAAGAAAAAAAGGCCAAGGAACAAGTTTCCGTAGTGTCATATACGTAGTATTAAAAAAAGTATTTCATTGAAATCGCTATATTGCCTCCAGAATTCAAGTAGAAAGTGGGAAACGGAGTGTCTTAACACTAGGTTCCCTCTGCCTACCCTGCTGTGTGCGGGATACAGCGTGAAGCTAATTTATAAGGCATAATATAAAAAAGCAGTGATTTTTCACTTGGCTCTCTGTTCTTTACGCGTGATATGTAAAAAACTGCATTGAGTAAACATTCTAGACATACATAATATTCAATCGTCAATCAATATTCCATATTATTTCTATTGTAATAGAGTCGAATATAATCTGATACTATATTCGTAACATTTATTTTGGGTTCATAGAGTCGTAAAAGGTTTATTGATATGAAGTATTATGAAGCTTTCATCGTGGATATTACGTAGTATTTATTTGTATTGGAGATTTGAGGAGTTCGTGGCGTGGATTAGTAGACGGTCGCGGGTTCGATTCTAAATCGAGGGAATTAATTTTTTTTATTACTCTTAAAATAAGACGAGTTACTCAATACTTAATACTTGAAAATTGGGGAACAGAGTGTTTTAACATAAGATTCTTTCTGCTAACCCTGTAATAAAGGAATGAATACGGACATAGTTTGAAATTGAAAATGTAAGACAGAAAGAAATGTAAGACCTCAATAGTCGCTTCCTATTCCGATAGATGGCGGTAGTAGTAGCGTTATTATGAACGCGATGTTTATTTTCTTATGACATTACATGAAACTGTAGAAGTGAATTAATTATAATGAACAGTTGTAGCCCGTAATTTCTGTCTCAAACTTTAGTCCATATTAAAATCCTAAATCCCTTTTTTGTTCTAGAAGGAAGTTCAGGATATCCTCTCATAGTGTTCCCCTGCACTCCCCAAGAACACCACATGACAAATTTCAAGTTCTGTACGCTGCATAGTCCCCGCTGTGCAGAATGGTAGATTATTTTTTTGCGTCACTCGCAAATAGCAGGCTGAGGGAACCTGGGGATGTAGTATTCACTTCGTTTTGTGTTTCAATGAAAACATAAATTAAATAATAATTAACTACCATGAATGGATCGAATCCACAACCGCCGCGTTACAGTCACACCCTTGCTCCTGCGCTACGATAGACTTATTACAAATTATGCAATCGTAACACAAAAACGGTAACTTTCGGTATTATTTGGAAATTCTCCCCTAATATTCCGTCTGTGCTAATTTAATTAACACATCTAATATAATGTACTAGTCGTTTTGGTCTCTAACCTAAAATTCAATTAGAAAATTATCTTTATAATTGCCACCATGTGCACGATAGGGTCTCTCTGGTAGACAAAGCGCGGCGTTGAGTTTCGCCTCTCATCATGCAATATCTCTGATTTCAGCGGAAAGTGGAGAACGGAGTGTCTTTACATTATACGCGAAGGATTCAATGCCACAATTTATTTTATAATGGCAAGGAATTGAAAATGTTTTATTGTCTCGAGTGGGGATTGAACTCGATTCCCTCGCGTACAGTCGGAGGTTGGGATATTGTGTTACGATGCACCCTTTCTATATTATTTCGTAACCAAAAATCACCAAAAAATGCAACATCAACTTAAATACATAGCGTTCCTTATACATAAAAAGCTGTCGAAGCTAACTTGGTGCAAATAAACTTTTATGTTTCCCAGTATGTCAGTAGTCGAGTAACATTTTCATAGAAATTGTATCAACAGGTGATCCGCACATGCTCGAGCGGTCACGCGTCCATGTGGAAAGATAGAAGAAATGCTGCGTCGTGAGGGAGACTGAGATGACGCAAGTGCTGGGGACTGTTGGATAGCTAGATAATTAGCAGTTCAATGGAGCAAGAAACTAAGGTTTAGTTTTGGAATAGAAATAATTTTTTCAAAGACAAGCAAGTAATGTCTCAAAAATTGGGTGATGCGTGGGGAACAGAGTGTCATAACCCAAGGTTTTCTCTGTCTACCCTGCTATGTGCAGGACACCAGATTTACTCTTGCGAGATTGTCTTTAATGGGCCCGATTCGCTCGCAGTGAAAACCTGGTTTAACAGTGTCAAGAGGGAATTTTATGGTACAACTTAATAAATATTTGTATATAGCTTTACGCAATGTTCCCTTCTTTTAAATATTCCTCGTTTCTGCAAATAACTTTCGTGATTAAGTATTGTATACGAGAATATATAATTCGGCAATTGTAACTCACTTTGTCGCAACCAGGAAACCAAGGATTTTATCGACTCCATACAAATAACAATGCAGTAAAATGACATAGAAGCAATAACACTAGTACCCGCGCGTGACTTTTCACGGTCAAACGTGCGTCCGTGATACAAGTGAGTTATAGCTTCGGTTATTAGTGATATTTGATTTATTGTGACTTGGCAACATTTGACGAGTCGCGAATAAACAAACTGTATGGGTAAATTAATTTGCATATAGGTATTATTTTGTAGTGTAATGGGAATTTTATATGAGAATAATCAATTTTTAGTTCATTTCTGTAAGTTTTTTATCGTTTCACACATTGCAGGGTAGGTAGATTGCACCTGGAAACTTAGTACAAGACAAGCGGGGAACGGAAGTGTCTTAATAGAAACCGAGTCTACGGATTGTAACTCTAGGTTCCCATGTGCCCTCTGTCTATCCTACTACGCGCGGGGTATAGCGGGAAGTTAAAGGAACAAATATTTTCCCACTCTAGTACACAAACCACGGCGTTAAGTTCTGTCATTCAACAGGCAGAGTCAAAACCCAAAAATGTGTTAAAAATAAAATTTATATATATTTTTCTTTACAATCTACGTCCGGAGTCCGGACTTCAAGCACTATGTACTTGTATATAAAGGGAAGGCATCGATCACGCCACACGCTGTAACGCGCACCCCCACACTTCCGATTTCTAGAATTGTGATATATATGTATGTACATAAATATATATATCTATAGATATATATTTAGTGATATATATTTGTTTGTTAATTATTAATATATGCAAATTGAAATGTTATTTTATCATAATTTTAATTCCGTTATTACACAGAACGCTTAACTGTACGAAACGCGACCGTTGTGCATTTGATGCCCCTCGAGAGAATGTTATTTTTTTGTGGTATTCCTTGGGGGATTTCCCCCACTCAAATGTCGAAAATTGGTCTACGTCGCCTCTGCCTACCCTGATATATATGGAACACAGCGCGAAACTATAGAAAAAAATCTTTTAAAATCCCATTTATATAGATAGTCCCAAGTTGTATGGAATCCTACCGTAGATTAATCATTTAGTATTATAAAATACTGCCACTTTACTTGAAACTATCAATAATGTATAACTAACATATTGTTTTCAATGTTCACAGTTACGGCCTCTGAGCGTTGTAAACCGATGAAATATGGGCTCCCAAGTCGCTGGGGAATGGTAATGAAGCGGTAAATAATTTACCATTTCTAATAACCATGAAATTTAGTAGTTTTACTAAATTTCAGCATTTTCAATGTTAAGGCAAAGTATTTAAAGTTTTATGACAGGAAGTCATAATTTGAATTCGAATGTTCCTCAGGTTCAGGGGAGTTGCAAGATGTACGTAAACAACTCAATTTGATTTTGTTAGGTGGTTGAGTGATGCACTTATATAAATATATGTTAAAACAATAAATAGAAAGATAGATAAATATAAGTATGAAAATTTATAGCATGTAATTTGGACTTTTCGAGAAAATGTAAAATTAAAATAATTCAACTCTCTGTTTACGGCCACAAGCCTAAGTTGGAGTTCCGTGGGGGTGCCCTAACTGCAGATGACATCTTCTCAAACAGCAACGCATTGCTCGTAATTATGAAAAATGATTGAATGTATCAATTATATAGCATAACTTTCGGGAATAAAAGAATTATAGGTCGTATGCGGGCGAAACCGCGATTGGGTCGCTAGTTTGTAGCAAAATACAACAAAAAGATAGAATAAAAAAATATCATAAAATTAAAATAAATTTTATTACACTGCTACAAGTTGATTATTTCGTGGTAAAAAGCAGATTACATTTTACATTATATTTATTTTATATCAGCTTCCCGCACACTGCAGAGTACGTAGCGGAAACCTAGTGTTAAAACACTGCGTTCCCCACTAACATATTTATTAATTATATTTATTTTATAAAAACCAAATATAAAAAAAATATAGCATACAAAAATGAAGAATTCATAAATGATTTTCCAACAGCAAGGACTCTACGGACTGACAAGTTGTCAGGAGTCGCGAAAACGCTTATTAAACGCACGAGTCGGCATCTTCATCACGTCGTGAGGGCACTGAGGGTGGTCTACATACTGAAGTGTCACACGTTTTATATTATTATGGCACTGGGTTTATCTCTTGTGGTGTTGAAAATTCTTCTTAAAATATTATATTTTGTAGGTTATGAGGATACTGTAAGTGGTGTGTGGATGGCGTTTATAAATAAACGGAATGATTTTGGTTTTACTACATACCCTCCATATAGCAGGATTTGTAGAGGGAACCTGGTGTTAAGAGACTCCGTTCCTCACTCTCCGCCAAATGTTCGAGGCATTGTGAGTTGAGTGGCGGACCTCAAAGTCGCGCTTTTGTTTTAGTATCAGAGCGAACAAATAAAAATATTAATCAACAAAATTTATTCCTTCGAGCAGGAATCGAACCCAAAACAGTCTCGTTACAGTCACACACTTGTCTCGCTGCATCACGACGCCCTGAAGCTAAAAGAAATTAGGCATTTTGAGAAGTAAAAAAATAATTCTTATGTTAAAAATATATTTTATTGGAGATATTCGAGGTGCTCTGCCAAGCTAGGGTATACCGTATAGCTCGAAATCATAATGTCGCGGCCATAACTCAGGAGTTGGCTTGGCACATGCTTGGCACTAGTGTCCCAGTCGATAATCCTTTGTTTTAATTTTTAACTAGTACCCGCTCGCTACTTTGTATACATAAATTATCTTGAAATTTTACTCATAGGGAAAAAACTTTGAGAATCTTGGATTTTTTTCCTTATACTTCAGTTTGGAGGTTATTTTTAATTATTAGGGGGAGTATTTTGTCACTAGATTACTTCTCTCTTTTAGAAGTATATTTAGACAGACAATATGATAAAACCGGCTTCATGGTGTAATCCGCATAACCTATCTGCATATCGGCCAGTATAGCAGGAGGAAATTAGTATTAATACACTCCGTTCTCCACTTTCTGTAAATTTTACGAGACAATGATTTTTTACTTTTAGTGCATCACTCTATGCACTGACAATAATTATTCCTCTGACTGAGAATTGAACCCATAACCGCCATGTCTAAAGTTAGACTAATTTGCCTTTTCCTTGCTTAAAAAACGCTGTGCCGCTTCCAACGACGGCCTTATAAGAAAATATGTAGAATAGATGACAGAGAAAAAAAGTAGCGGGACAAATTTGGTTGAACGAGCTAACCTCAGTAACTATTAGTTTAAATTAAAAAATATATATTTGTGTTGGATCTTCCGGATCAAGGTATGCTATAAGGCTGTATTAAATCATGTTAAACATTTTGATCTCAGTAAGTTAGAGTGTGTTGGAGTTATCTGGGACACTTAGAAAATGATACGTGTCATACACAATTCTTAATTATTTCAATTTTACCTCGGGCGAAGTTGCAAATAAGTTTTAGTTTTATCTTGTATTCCGCACATTAGCTGGATAGGCAGAGAAAACCTCAGAACTTAGTGTTAAGGCACTCTATTCCCATTAAGACGTTTGTGTTCTTATTTCGTATTTCGTACACATTGTGTATTGAGTAGAGGAACTCAACACCGAGCTTTGTCTTCTTCCTTACCAGAGCGAGGAGAATGAAAATATTAAATAATTCGTTTGCTCGACTGAGAATCGAACTCAAAACCTGGCATCAAATCACTTACCAGTTAGTAATAAAATATTTGTAGAATACTAGTTTTCTAAGCCCCGCCGTAGCTTATACTGTCTTAGCGAGATAAGCCCGATTCACAATAAAACTGTTATCTTTGTATGCGTTCGGGTAACTGGAGCGTTGCGCTTCTGCCAGATATATGAAAATACATCTCCCGAGTGCTAGTGCTGGTGCTGGCCACGTGAATCATACCATTATTTTAGTATTTAATAAAGCTATTGAAATATTTATGGTTTTAGATAACTGTTATGCGTTTTTAGATGGCCGCTCGTAGTGGCTTTTAAACGTTCTTCTTTAGTTAAAAAGGTTTTGTACTTATTTAGAAAATGAATACAAAATTGAACGTAGCGGGACTCGAACCCGGGCTGCCTCGAAATCGACCAGGCGCTCTGACCACTAAGCCATACGTTCTCATCAGGCTACTCGTATGTCGAAATTCTCATAGGCTTGTCACAACTTATTTATGTTGTTTTTGTATTCGATAACTATATTTTTTTTATGCGAGTCCGTCGATTTCTCTTTGATAGGGGGATCAATTTTAATATATCTCACAATTTATTTTCAAAGACAAATTTCACATTATTTATACGTTCCGCGAACGATTTTGAACTGCCCAACGTATTCATTCCACATCGAACCATCTAAATTCATTCTAAAGACAGCTAAATGGGAACCTAACGACGGCACATAAAAAAAGTGATGTAAAAACACACCATTGTATACAAATAATAGGTAAATCCTGCATTCTATTCTATACAATATCAATCTTTACAGGAGACAGGACGACTTCCTGAAAGAATGAATCACGCTTGAAAAAATCAAAAGCGATACTATTCATGTCACCGCGATGCAGTTAAGGCATTACAAGATAGTGAAATACTGCTAAGAAAGAAATATTATACAAAGAAATGTATGGTACATTGAAACTATTGAGGTCATCATGGTGCAGTGAAACAAGGTCTGTTTATATACGCGAGAGGTGTGGGTACGATTTCCCGTGATGGCTCTAATATTATGCAAAAGGTTCAACGATAAAATAAATTTTGACAGCTTATATTATTTCGTATAATAATAATATGATTTGTTTACTCTAATGTACTTTTAAAGATACCGCGTTCGCTTATGAATACAAATTAAGAAAAAAATTTTTTTCCGTTTTAGAAAAAATATTAATTAAATAAATGTAGTGTGAAGACTTCGCCCAATTTCCGAGACATTGCCTACATGTTAGGTGGCGGAACTCAACGCCGCAGCTTCCTAAAATTTATTTTTGTTTTAAATTGATAATAATAATAATAGTTTATTTTACATAAATTAAGAAAAAAACAGAAGACATTACATAAACAAAGCGAAACGGGTCAAAGTTGTAAAAGTTTAAAAAAATATTGACGTTCGACGTAAACGCGTTTAATAACGCCGTACAAACAAACAGTCGACGGACTTTGATCATTTACATAACAATAATTGTAACCAGACTGCTAATAAAAAGGTAAAAAGGGATATATTACTTCACGCTTTTTTTCTTTTTTTTTAGGTATTTTTTTTATCAACTTCACGCTGTATCACGCTTATAGCAAGATAGGCAGAACCTACTGGTGAACCGATGTCGATCTGTTTGAGCATTTAAATGTTAATTTATATTAAAAAATCATATATCCACACATATACGGCTCAGATAAGGCTAAATTGATTTTAATGTAGTTTTCACTATTGTATTTTGGCAAAACTCCCTTAATTTTTTGTGGTTGTTTTATCTAAATCGCTCGATCGATCATAAATAAAAAGGTATCTATATTAATATAAATTATTTTATTAGACAAAATTGTTATAAAATATCAAATATTTTGAAGTTTAATAATAGTATTCATTTTACATGAAATAAAGTAATATCTACAGTTAGTTCTTTTAAGAATATTCATTTTTTTTATGTTCCTTAACATACTCGTCGACGGGACGTACTCAACGATATAAAACTAGGCACTCCCCGATAGAAGTACAAGGACGTGATCGTATAACGGTGGAAATTGTTAGCTCGTCAAGCGGTTAGCTTTTTTATACTTAATATGTAAGAAAATGACAGCTAATTTTATAATAATTAGTTTAATAGGGGTTCTTCTTCTAGCTTTTTTTAAATGTGAATTTAGTCCTATAAAAGTACTATACTTGTTAGTATTATAAAATGGAAACGAAAAAAAATTGCGCTTACAACAAGGTAGCCATAGAATACCTAGTGTTAAGACACTCCGCTTTTCCGCCCAATTTTCGAGACGATAAGTGATGAGATCCTCTCAACACGAACTCATCGCCTGGCTTTGTCTTGTTATCAGAGCGAGCCAATGAAAATAATTTATTCCCCTGAGAGGGAAATTAACCAACATCGCAGTACTGTAGCGCCATAAGAGTTTCAAAATAAATGAAAAATCTATACATTTAAAATGTTTTAGATGGCAAATAAAGTTAGAAATGTCTTTATTTAATTAATGATTCTTTAGCATTTGGATTTGGTACCCAACGCGCGTCCATTGTTTTTTTTTTTCAGCTTGATGCGGTATCTCCTGTATAGCAGAGTCGGTAGGGGGGACTTGGAAACCGGTGTCCGCTTTCCGGCGGACTCTTCCGGCGGAATTCTTAAGACTTTTCATGTCAAGAGGTGGAACTCAACGCCTTGGATGGACATGGATTATATTTCTTACAGCCAGAGATATTTTGTGAGGCCAGTCGAGGTGCAGGAGTACAAAATTGTGATTGTAAGCGTGACAGGTCGTATGTTAGATTGCTACTCGAGGAAATGAAATATTTAAATTTTTCATTTTTGCTATGTGAGGCAAAACGCGTCGTTGAGTTCCACCACTTCATAAGCAAAGCCTCCAGAATTCGGCAGAAATTTGAAAGCGAAGTGTCTTGACACTGGGCTCCCTCTGCCAACCCTGCCTCATGCAGAATACAGTGTGCAGCTGAATAAAAATTCTTAGTACATTATCAAATATTGTATTATAGATAATTATAATTTCCGTAACAATGAGTCTAGTTGGAGCCTAACAAGGTATTGTTAGTACATTAACGCCTGTAATTGCCTATATAACAGCAGATCGCTATTTATATTCGTTAAATAAACGATCTAGGTAATTAGATTTTTTCACACGGATTTTTCTGAAAAATATTGTAGAGTCAAGAGCGTACTCTTTCAATTTACTGTAATAAAAAATGAGGCAGTCGTGGCTCAGGGGCGTGTGACTGTAAACGTGACGGTTGTGGGTTCGATTCCCATTCGGGGGGGATAAAATATTTAATATTTTCATTTCCTCACTTTGGTAACGAGAACCTATCACCTATGTTCCCTCTACCTACCCTGCTGTGGAGGGGAGCAGAAGGCCCAATCGGGTAATAAGTAAAATTTGAATGTGTGAATGAATTTGAAATGATTATTTTGTCTTGTTTGACCACTGGTAGCAATCACATTGTATTTGTAAACACTCGCAATACATCGATGTACCACCCGGAACTCAACTTCCTGGCGTAATACAAAACTAATCAATTCAGAAATTCAGTAATAGTAATACAGGTGTCTCAAAAACACACATGGAAGGTATATAAATATCTAAATTTTTCAGCCTAATAATTATTTTAGGTAATGAATCTTAAGTAATAATAAAGAAGCAATTTTTTGAAGCTAGTCGTAGTTCAGGGGCGAAAGCGGGCGACTGTTATGAGGATAACTTTTGGATTCGAAATTCTGAAATATTTGAAGTACCTTATAAATATTGATAACATTATAAATTTAATTCAAAATGCGGCAAAAATTATGCAAATGCTCGTATCTTTTGACTGTTTTGACTTAGAAGTTACAAGTTTATTTTTTTTCTGTGTTTTAACGAACTATAGATTTCGAAATGTGATTCTTAATATTTCCACGCGAATATGAAAAAGACAAGCTACAAAGTGATCCAAATGATGCCAACATTTCCATACTGGAAAAACGCAAACAGAATCCTTAATTCTGTTTTCGTTTTTACAGTATGGAAACATTTATATTTTTTAAATAGCAGCAAACACTAAAAGAAATCGGCGGGAGCCCAAAACATAAAAATAAATGTATAACATCTAAAAATAAGTAACGCAGTTTAAAATAGCATATTAAAGTATTCTTACTACTTCCAGCAACGTGCGTGTAATGTACTATGAAAAAATAAACACAACGGAAACTTGCTAAATGCCAAATAAACTTGCTGAATGTTGAACAGTTGTAAATGTAAATTAAAATATATATTATTTGCTTGTATAATTATGTGTCTGGTAACGAGGTAATGCCTTGGTGGAAAGTGGGGAAAGGAAGGTCCGTATTGGAAACGGAGTGTTTTAACACTAGGGTCGTCAGCTTACCTAGATAGCTGGGTGTATCCTGTAAAAGAACCTTTTTTTATGAAAAAGGACAGAATATAAAGAAAGGAGTTTACGCTTTATCCCGCAAAGCAGTGTAGGTGGAAGTAACCTAGTGTTAAGATACTCCGTCAGTTTAATTTTCAAGATATTGTGTGCTGAGTGACGTAACACAATGTCACTTATTCTATATTAGGTTCGATTCCCACTCGGGGACTGTTTTTCTGGCTCTAGTAACAAAACAATGGCGTTGAATTCCTCCTCTCAACATGGAATATGTCGGAAATTGAGCTGAAAGTAGTCAATGGAGTGCCTTAACACTAGGATCTATCTACGTTCACTGCTTTGCGGGATAAAGCGTGAAATACCTTTTTTATATTCTAAGGAAATAATTTAGTAAGTTAAAAATAGCAGTTGTAAGCCATTACGAAGGGAATGAAGCGTGAATTAGGTCACGTTTTTGTTTTAAAGATACAGGCGTCTGCAGGCGTCTGCTGGTCGATGGTGGTCGTTTACGCATACTGTACACGATGAGTGTGCTTAAGCTTGGTTTTCCCTGGTGCGATCTGTTGGTTTTTATAGTTTTCTTAAATGGCCAGTATTATGTGAAGTAATGAGTTTTGGGAGTTTTAAATTATTGGCGATGCTGGTAAAGTTTTAAGCAGATGTATTTAAATTGTCAGTAATGGAAAAATATAAAAATGTATTTTGATTTATTTCTTAATATTTTGTAAAATTTTGCGATGTTGAAATTATCACGCAGATAAGTAATAAAATACATTTTTAATTAGTTATAGCTGTCTACAGAATAGATTATAGATTATTATGAGTCTCATTACAAAAACATTTAGATAGGATTCGTAGTCACGACCTCAACCATGATAGTCAGAGACACTAACCACTGCACTAAAAGTCTACTAAAATAGTTTTTCGAATTTAAATTTTCATTTAAAACGTAAAAAAAAAAAGAAAAAACAACAAATTTATAAAGGAACCGCACATTAACTCCAGTCGAGGTGTTCTGCAAATTGGCTCATTACGAATTTGCATCGCGACGCGACGCGGCTAATATTGAATTATATTAATTTTTCCATTATGACTAACATCTCAGATTTACTAACTTCTCGTTTATATTAAGACTAGTTTTTTCCTGTGACTTTGTTCGTGTGGTCTTACGAGTATATATGTTGACACATTTATTAATTAAAAGGTTCTGGGGTATTTTACATGATGTAATTGCATATTTTTTAACTGACCTCTTTTTTTTGAAAAGGAGTAGGTTTTATATTCGTGGACATACGGTTGTTTTTTTTATGTATGTCCGTCGATTTCTCCATAATTTGTAGACCTATATTAAAAAATATTTTTCGTATGAAAGAGCTATTTTCCATTGGACCAACCATTAAACGAACATGAATATTTTTTAAAATTTGTTTTTTTCGCTTTTGTTCGGTGTATTTAGCAAAAGCAAAAAAAGTACATTTTAGTCACACATCCTAAAATGTATTGATCTCCATAGATAATTTTAAGCTACTAAATATAATTTAAACAATTAATTGTAATTTTGAAATTAGATGCTATAATTTTCAACTTCTTACTATTTTTACTTTTGGAGGTAGAGTATTCAAACGATCTCCAATTTCCGTCTACTTACGTGTCTCCTACACGTGACAGAAGTACTGCCTGTATTGCTGTGATTTTAAGCATATACCTTCTTTAGTATCTCAAAACTTTTATTTGAGTACATTTTTCCCCAAAACATGATTGTAGGATTATTCTTCATTTGGGGCTTTAAATTCGGGGCTTTAATTTATATGCCTTTTAAAGAATTTATTTTAAAGAGAATATATCAAGTTTTGGGTTGAAAAAAATCATTAATTCATATTTTGTATTCATTATTTTATATTCATTATTTCATATAGAATGTAGCTCAAGTAATTTAATAGCTGCTGTGTAATTTAAAATAAAATTGAATAGATTTATAATCAACATTCATGCAATAATCATTTCATTTCATAATTATTGTTTTAAAAAAAGTCTACTTTTTTTAATACAGTAAATGTAAATTAATGACTTTTCATGTCGCCGTGGCGTAGCGCGTCGGGACGGAGAATATTAAGACATAATATTAGTCTCTCTCCGCCTATCCTGCCATATCCAGAATACATCTTGAAAAAATATATCAAATAACACAAATAGTTTTTTTTTTCATAAAATTTCAAACATAAACAAAACGTTCTTAACGGTTACCGTAGTGCTAAAAACTTAGGCGTCAGAGAGGTCAGTGGTATCTAATTAGCCCAGTGATAACGAAGATAAGGAAACATCTTCTCAACTCCTAATTGGAATGATCCAGTTTCACTGATCCATGAGATTCAGATGCTTGTCGTAGACCAGGCCATATTATAAACATGTCAAATTTTAGTTTTGTTGGCTAAATTTGTTATTTATTTCAGTTTTACTTTGTATCCTAGATATAACAGGGGTGACAGAGGACACATGTTGTTAAGACGCTCTATTCTATACGTTCCGCGCATTGCGTGTTGAATGGCAGAACTCAACGCCGCGCTCTGCCTGGATACCAGAGCGAAAAAATGGAAATATAGATTAAAATAAATTTTTCGTCTCCTCGAGTGGGGATTGAACCCACATCCAGTCGGTTTTACAGTCACACCTTATGCCACGGGTGGTCTATAAGAAAATGGTATAAATGATATATGACCAGGTGATATGTCGCAACCACCTGCATCGATAGACTGTTTACATGATGATGACCGTCTGATACTATTTTTATTATAGCTGCAAAGATCGTAAACTTAAATCTGGATCGTTAATCAAATCTGGCGGGATTTAGGGTCCGAATACTTGTACTGACAACTCGTGATTTCGCTTGATATATTAACATACATTACTTTTTTATTTGACATTATAGCATTTGTAAGTAAATTTGGATAATTTTACCTTATTAATTCGATTTTCGAAGATTTCGTACGTCCTCCAAGAAAGCGGAGAAATAACTTCAGATTTTTCCCCCTTTTTCGTAAAATTTTCAAGAAATTGTGAGTTTAGTTGCGAAATTTAACGCAGCGTTTTCTTACTCGAGCAAGAAATTGAAAATCGAAACCAAAATAGTCGCGTTTAAAGTCAATTGACAGGGCATTACCCACGATTTCAAAATTTCTACTACCCTCATTTTGTGTTTGCCAAGCTTCATTATAAAAAAAAATATTTTAAACGATCTAACAATTTCCATTAAAATAATAAAAGAAAACAAAACAAAACAAAAGATAAGAATTACAAAACTACTAAATAAACGAAGAAACGACTTCCCAAGTTATTATCATATTTAGATTCACGCTTGAATCATTCGAATCTGGTTATGAGTGATTTCGCCTTAACAGAGCATTTAAGTCAAAATAATGAACGCACCAGTGATTGACTAACGCTGAGTCGTGACGCATCACGATTAATGGGAATTATTTAAAGCCAGACCTAACTCTATAATAATACCTTTTCGTCATATATCGGAAATTATTATTTTTAGCTTTTCAGAGTATTATTCAGGAAAAGTAAGTAAGTAAGTACGTATAAAGTAAGTATAAGTTATATTTTTTTTAAATATTATATATTTTTTTGTTTGGTTTTCTCCACTTTTTGCCAGAATTAGAAAAATTGCTTGTGGAGCGTTGTCTGCTAGAGAGAGAATCAAAATAATTTATTGTCCTTAATGGATATCGAATCTACAACCATAGCGTTAATTGTCACTTAATGCTGCTCTGCTCTGGACTTTTGTGACGCATATAAAAATAAATTTATTACTTCTTATCAGTTGTATCTCAATAAAGATTATGCAGCGGCGGTTTTTTTACATTTTCAGCCCATCTTTCAAGAAAATGCCTATTGGAATGACCTCAACGCGCATTTCGTCTACCAGAGCGAAGACAAGAATATATAACCAGTACCTCGAGTAGGGCTAAAACCCATAATCATTGCGTTGAGAAACATACACTGTCCAGTACGCAACAACGATGTGAAAGATTTTCACACATTAAGCATAAGATTTTAAATAAAAACATATACATTTTAAGCTAAACTCACCTGGAAAAATAGGCAAAAGCAGACCCATTGGTAGTACTTATATATCTTCATATCACTGATATCCTCCTTCCCCTTCTCGCGGCTGTTCCCTATACCGGGGTACGGCACTTCCACCCCCACTTTTTTATGAAAAAAACTTTTCAGCGTATAAGTCGAATGGATCCAACAGTAAGTATTTAAAACGTCCTCGGGAATATCTTTCGTGTGTATACAGTCTATCGGGTTCCCCACGTACTGTCTGGTCGTCACTATCAGGCTGAACGATATTAGAAGTATGACGGTAATCGAATAGTGCAACCTGAACACCGGCGAGTCGATATGCACATAGCTCACCTTAATAAGATTTTTTAAACCGCGGAAAACGTCTAACATTTTAAACGCTTCAGTGCAAACTCAATCACTTTTTGTCCAGCCACATTCACTAACATTATAAGTTACTCTAGTTATTGTTTTGGAGCACCAGAATTTTTTTTAATGAACGATTGTTTTTTTTTCAAATTTCACTTACAGTTCGTTGGGCGTAAGGCACTTTGTATAATGGCAGTGGTCATTGTTTTAAACGTGTTTGTGCTGATGTATTTTTTTTGGTATTTTTATGAACTTGAGAAACGATACCATTGTGTCATATTTTCTACGTTTCATAATTTTTTGTTTTGCCGCGCGGTCATTTGGTCGGCGCGCGCACCTCCGACTTACTCATTATTATGAACTATTAATGTGTCTGGAAGATAAAATGAGAATTAATGTTACATTTCTTTGATAAAACGTGTGAAACAGATTGTACGTGATTTACGAACGTCGCCGATTCACCGGAGCTGCCAGAGCTATTCATAGGTCAGTCGTAATGATTGTAGTTTCACTGAAAATTTCATATCTATATGTGGGGCAAGATTTCCAATTTTATTATTTTTTGCCTGTACTAAAATAATAAAACTAAACACATTGTTTGTTTGTATGCACTAATCTCAGGAACTACTAATTGAGACCTTTATGTGGACCGTGTTTGAAACATCTTAATAGCCCGAAGTAACTCTAGTTACCGGTACAGTGGACTATCTATATAGAAACTAACGCATCATAAGTGCCTAAAACCTTATCTATATAATTTACTTTCTAATATAAAAACAATCGAACCAGTAGTCTCTGAGAGTGGCGAGTTCAACTAAACAATCTTAATTTTTGTCTAGCTTCACGCTGTATCCCGCACGTGGCAAGGTAGGACGAGGGAGCCTGGCCACGGCGGTCTCACAATAATTTCTGCAGTTTTATGATAGTATAAATTATAATATATATGTAATACGTAATTAGTAAAAAAAAATAAAAAATTATAAATAAAATTGTCAAGTAATACAAAAAAGTGTTTTTTTGTATAGAACTAGTTTAAAAATGTTTCAGGCGAAGCGAAGCGGCGTCTAACAGAACATGATATCTTCAAGTGGGCTTGGGTCGGTTCTTTTGAATACTCGAAAGCCCTACCAACTTTATTTTCCAAATAAATAAGTTGGCTTTAACGAGACTTATTTCAATTCCTATAGATGTAAATATGGAATGTATTTATAAGTAGTGAATAATGAAAATAGTAACAAAAAGCCTTATTATTGATAAAATATAACTCCGTTTGCCGAAAATTTGGGTTTAACAAGACTTGAAGTTACATTAGTATTTTTCAGGTCTAGTTAGTTAACGATTTTGGTGGATGCTCGAATCCACTTTTACACACGTTACGTCCACTTTTACGTGTTATACTCATTATTGACACATCTCTCCACCAGTGGAGATCGCCAAGCATGCCTTGTAAGTCCCGGCTTTGGAATTCTCCGCACGTCTCCGCTTTAGTGAAGTCCACGGTACGGGAGCCTAAAACCTACTTAGAAATTCATAATTTATATGCAATAAATATATTTTTAAACTAATCATGACAACCAACTTCAAAGCGAATATTATGATGATATACAGATAATTTGTCAGGTTAATTACACGGATATATTACGACGACGTAGGTGGCCGTGTAAATTTTTCAGCGGCCACATTGAATTTGTCATTTGAGGATCGTTAGTTGGGCTTGTTAAGGAAAATAAATTAGTTTAGTAGATTTCATCTCTCATCTTCGTTTTTTAATAGATAGCGTTATTAGGTTCTTGTAATTTTGTTTGATATATTTTTTTTAGTATTTGTTTATTTAAATGTATATTTAAAAATAAATTAATATTTAGAATTTTTGTGTAAATTGCTAATATTTAGGCTGTAGTGGCGCAGTTGAATGATTGTACCTAAACGTGATGTTTGTGCGTTCGATCTCCGCCCGAGGAAATTAATCATTAAAATTTCCCCGCTATAGTTTTTGACAAAGTGCGGCGTTGAATTATGCATCTAAAATTAATACAAATGTTCAATGTTCTTAGAAGAAGACATCGAGACAGGAAATCTTTACTGTATGAAAAATGGAATTCACGTCAAGATGAAGTCAAAATAATCTCGTAGTCTAATATAAAGCAAACATCAACATTATTTATTACCGAATCAATATTTTCTATAACTACATAGTTGCTTCCTATTGAAATATAATATAGAATAATATTTAAAGTAGCTTCGATGCACGATTTTATAATCTATAGAACGCGTTAAATCGTTCAATAAACTGTATACAAAATGTGATTCATAGTGATATAATGTAAGCGATCATACAAAGTTCAAACAAGATCTTACAAATAATTATTTAGATAGCAATATTTTTTTATTATATATCAGTCGTGGCGCAGGGCGTGCGACTATAATAGAGACAGGTTGTGGGTTCGATTCTTACTCGAGGAAATTAAATACTTAAGATTTTCATTTTTTCGCTCTGGCTACAAGTTCACCACTCAACACGCAATGCTTCCAGAGTTCTGTGGAAAGTAGAGTTCCGTTCCCCGTTTTCTGCCGAATTCTGTGGAAAGTAGAGTTCCGTTCCCCGTTTTCTGCCGAATTCTGTGCCTTAATGGGAACAGACTACGTTAAACCTGCGTTCCTCGATAAGTTGACTGTCTAACACAAAAAAAAAAACAATTTGAACCAACAGTTTCTGAGATCAGCACGTTCAAACAAGCAAACTCTTCGCTTTTATAATATAAATAAAAAAATAAAAAATTGAAATTTGCATTTTTAAACGTTTCACCGGTCGTTAACTAAATATTTGTTAAAGTATGTAAGTAGAGGCAATTGAATGCAGAATTTCTTTGAACCAGAATATTTTTCAGCAAGAAATCGCACTATGATTTACACTATTATGACAACGCCAATTTATCATATTATTTACGTGAACAGGTTCTTTGTGAGCTATTCGTACGTTACTCAGAAATGATTTGAGTCACCTGCGCGTGCGCATCTCTTTGATCTCAACTTACGATACGGTTTGACATGTTTTTAGTGTTTTGTAAGTTTTTTGACATTTATATGTTTTTTTTATTTAATTGGAATAAATAGCAAACGTTCTGTTACTAATGGGGGTAATTAATAGCGGATTATTTCCAGTCTGTTTTTTTTAATAATTAATTGTCTGTCATAAATATATTTTTTAACGTGACTATTATAGAAAAATATATGAATGTTCATTAAGAGAAGACAAGATGTGAAGATACTTTAAATAAATATTTTAATTATGATTCATTTAAATTGGTTATACAAACAGATCTTATACTAGCTTCTATAGTTAATATAAAACATGGCAACACTACAAAATTATTAAAAGTAAACGTTTATATTCTGCCATACGAAACGTCAAGAATAATTCGGTTACATTTAAAATAATAAATTTTGGTTATTTATTTAAGACCATTAAAAGTAGCACAAAATGAGAAAAGCACGAGCTAATTATTACAGTAAAGGAAATTGCACAATTTATGTTATACCATAATACATAATAATCTAAATATATAATATAAAAAATAATTTTGAACCTTATGATTGTGGATAATAAAGTTTTATTTAGATTGCAAGTATTTTCTGGGCTAATCACCTCTAGTCTTCTGGAATACTCATTAGTAGGTACAATGTATTTACATTCTTGTTACATCTGGAATATGGTGAAAGGTTACTGAAGTACTTTCTTCAAAGTTGTTTATATTTTTTTGATTCTCGGGATATTTTTAGATAATTTCAATGATAGGTTCCGGTTCTTGATTTCCGATATCGGCTTTTAGTAATATACCTTTAGCAGGTTTTGCAGAGAAAAAGCTTTCTTTTGAATGGTTAATGTTATTTTCCCGGGTAATATTTAAATTTTGAATGAAAATTTTATTGGGTAAAAATTTGTTTGTGTTTTTAATATTCAGTAATCTCTATACACGAGGTGCAACTGGAAAATTTTATCCAGGGGAATATTTATAACTAAAATGTATGCGTTTCAGTTCAGATGAAAGTGTGACGTTGAGTTTTTGGTAGCTCCTCTGGAAAATAAAAAATGTTAAAAATTTACCAATACTAAGTACTTAGTAAGAGTTTTTAAACTTTGAAAAAACACAAATATTGACTATTGATTCAGCGTGAATTTAATGTAATTACTAAAATACGAAATTACTCATAGCCACTTAAACTGCAAGATCGATGTTTTAAATACTATATTTCCTTTTAAATGTTCTTATATCTGCCAAGTAGTTGTTTGGGGCCAATTATACTAATAGTATAGTAATTAATTTAGACACTTGGCTCTACCTTTTGTGAATGAATAAGATTCTAAATATATAAAAGGTGACTGACTGATCGGTCAAAATGATTCAGCTCATCAATGGACGGATCGATATTGGATTTTATTTGTCAGTATAGAATTAATATAGAGGGTAGTTTGTGTAGACTTTACGACCCTTAAATATTCAGGGTATCCTATTGGTACTCCCCTAGATTCTCCTCTCTACATGCCAAATTTCAGCGTTTACCGCCGTATGGTTTCTGCTGTTTGTAAATCATTTATTAACGGAAGATTTTTATATATGTATATAAATGCATGTATTTACATACATTCTATTTTATAAATGTAACTACGCCTAAAATATAGTTAGTAGTTAGTGTAGTTTTGGTAACATCACGTGTCTAGTGACGGCACTCAACGCCACATTTAGTCTACCAAAAGGAAGATATTAAAATAAATTAAATCGAATCGAATCCAGAGGCATCGATTTTATTTCAACAATTTAGTTTAAAATCACGTAAACTATTAAATCTATATACCATTACCACTATATTTATCAAACTGAAAGCTAAAAGAGCGACTACCAAATACTCGTATATTGCAACAAAATTACCCAGTTGGATACATTTGACAAATTTCTTGAATGAATAATGCTAATAATACTATCTAATTACAGAAGCGGCGGTTGCCAAGTTGGCGGACGCGTGACAGAAAAATTATTTAATAGGAGGAGTATTTATTTTAAAAATCGCGCCCGCTATTATATTTGTCCTTGGCCCCATTGTTTGTGTTAATTGTGTGGTGTTTTTAGCATTTTTTTGTCGTCATTTCAAGTTATAGTTTTTTAAGAAACTTTCTTTTTGTTTTCTTTTTTGGATGCAAGCTGATCGCATATAGCAGGGTAGGCAGAGAGAATGTAGTATTAAAATACTATATTTCTCACTCTCCGCCCAATTTACGACAGTCAGCGCGTTGAGTCCGCCACTAACATGCAATGCCCCGATAATTTTGGGGAATATAAAGAAATTAGAAAGAATAAAGAAAATAGTGTCTTAACCGTAGGGTTCCAGGTACCCTCTGCCTAATCTGCATGACTAAGCATTCTCATCCTCTACACAAAATGTGGATGATGCGTAAAAATAAAAATAATAAAAAAAAAACAAAATAGCTATGCGTAAGCCCACCACTTTACACACGTTAACCACCAAAAATATCCAAATCAATATATCTTTTAAAATAACGTACTATTTATTTATAATCATTAATTTGATGCGTGTAACTGTTTTCTGTCGGTGCGACCTTCAAGCAATCGTAATAGATGGACTTTTATAATTCACAATCGAGTACCTTTAATGTTCCTTATCTTTTCTATAAAGCTCGATTTAATAGTGTTTATATTTTAATTATTGGTTTAAACAACTGTCTGTCTGTCATATAGATATTTAATGCAAAACGGCCTACATTTTTATAATAGAAACTTTTGTATAATAAAAGTATATATTTATTATAGTGATAAGAATAACAGTTTTTACTGTTTCACGACTCAATTACTTATTACTTTTTAACAACTTGAAGCTAAAAAAATGTCTCCAGTAAAATTAAAACGCATTTCAAAATACCGCAAAGAGCTAGTCAAAAGTTTTAGCCTAAATCAAAAGTTCCTTACATTTCAGTTATACTGCAATATGCAAGTATCTGCACCGAAGGGTCTTCCATACCAATATTAATTCCGGGAGCATTCAACCAGAAATCCTTACGACGTTGTAAATTTGGCTTTATAAAATTATTTAAACTGCATTTCGGCCATTCCTAGCCGTAGAGCTCGTATTTTGTACAGTCAATTGTAAAAAGTTATGTCGTATATAAATAAGTCTATGAAATATTTGTGTCTGTTTTTTTTCTTCTTAATGGAGTTCCTTCATGGCTTAATGTAGACTAAGAGAATGTACGATATGTTTTGAAAATTTGAAAATCCTTCTAATTCAATATTTAATATTTTCATTTCTTCGTTCGGATATTTACGACCAGGATTCGCCAGAAAGTAGAGAAAGGAAGTATCTTAATAGAAACAGAGTGTCTTAACACTAGGTTCCCAAGCTCCCTATGCCTGCTACATGCGGCACAGTGATGGAAAAAAAACCTTCATTATTGAGCACAAACTGAAAAACAGTTACGACCGTTGTCTCTACCACTGTAGACAGTAGCTGAAAAGTACAAATGAAACTATTGGGCTTAGTAAGTTGAAATTTGCCATGTAGGCAGGCTAAGGAGTGTAGAGGAACCCTAAAAGAGAAAACTGGACTTTTCTTATCTAATACAGACGTCAAATAATCTATCTATATATATAAAAGGACTTGTCCTCACTGACTGAGGTAAGACGCACGCACAGCCGTAACCGCTGTGCGTAGAAACGTCAAATTTGGACAGATGTTTACTTTCGTAATCTGGACATCCACTAAGAAGGGATTTTGAAAAATTTTTACCTTAAAGGGGTGAAATAGGGGTTGAAAGTTTATATGGAAAAATCTTTAAAACGCCACCGATTATTATAAAATTTTAAATGTGGACTCTTAAAAATATTTAATTGAACATGTGTTTCATGGTTTTCCGGAATTCACCCCCTAAGGGCGCAAATAAGCGGTTGAAAGTTTGTATGGAAAAATATTTAAATCGCCATCGATTTTTATAAAATTTGAAATTTAGACTCTTAAAAATATTTCATTAAACACATGTTTCGTGGTTTATTAGAATTCACTCCTAAATAAGCAAGCGAAGCTGCGCGCGTCCGCTAGTAATAAATAAACTTTCCAATACTCTGGCTTCTAAGAAGAAATGCATTTAATTCTATCGATACAGCTCATTGATTTACAAACTATGTAAAGTATGTACGTACGAGTATAAAAAGCTGACGTAGCTTCGGGCTATATATATAAAAGGAAAGTTTTTAACGCGAAAACTTTGAAAGTCGTTGACCAGTGCCTAAGGTGAATCGGACTTATGTTCATTTTTAATAGAAATATGTCTATTTATATATTTTTTCAGCTTCACTTTTTAATATTTTCTCTACTAACTTAATACCGCATGGGAATCGAATCCACAACTATCGCTCTCATAACCACTGCACCACGTGAGCCTCCTCGCCAACTCTGTGTATATTTCTAATATTTTAAAATGTAATTCAGTATAGTCAGTCAGTATAGAATTAAAAATATGTAGAAATTTCATATATTTTTTAAAGGATAAGGACTCTTTTCAATCAAGAGAGCTATTGAAGGTGAATAGGAAGCGCCAAGTCTAATACCCAGATTTAAACTTCTGTGTGGAATTTCTGATGTCCTGTTAATTTTATATGAAAAAATCATAGACTGAGAGTGATAGCGTCTGTTTGTAAATGCGATGGGTCTGGGTTTGATTCCCACTTGGGGGGAATAAACTATTTTTATTTCTTCGCTTTGGTCATGAAAATTGGACGGAATTGAGGCTAAATACAAAGAATATGATCGTTATAGAATCTATGGTTAAATTACCATTGCTTTATATTTGTATATAAATTACAATATAATTTTATGTTCATATATTTTTGATTCGTAGGAAACTTTCATCTTAAAATGATTTATCTTGTTTCTTTGTACTTTTACAAGAAACAGTCGTTAAATTGATGAGGATATAAGAAATAACTTATTTAAATTATTGTGAACTCGTTGAAGTTTTTATAGCCCGTAATTATTGTAAAATATACAAAATATTAACTGCGAAAGTAATAAATGTATTATATATTTCCAAATCTTTTGACGTCATGATAGCGTAGAATATAGAACGAGCCTGCAGATAAAGCTAGTTTAAAGAGAAAAATAAACGATTATATTTCTTAGTTTCACAATGTATTCTTCATCAAGCATGGAAGATAGATAGGACTTGGGAACCTAGTGTTAAGGCACTCCATTCCCCACTTTCATAATTTTTCTTTACGAACACTAGTTATCAGCGTCATCTGTATATTCAATATGGTGTTAAATAATGTCTAAACTAAACGTGTAAATATATCTAAATCTAAATAAGTTTTGCTGTGATGATTCACTCGCTATTCCTAGATTGTCTCCAATACCTTCACTTCCTGTGACTAACGTTTGGTCTCTTTTATCTTGCAAGTATCTTATTTCATTGGTTTCTTTCATCTATTATGCTACAGTTGTGTATAAACAAACAACTTGGCAAGTTTCTTTGTTTTACTATTTTTTTTAGTTGAGGCCGTCGTGGCGCAGCGGCACGAGGGTGTGACTGTAACGCGACGGTTGTGGGTTCGATCCCCACTCGAGGAAGTGAAATATTTATTCAAATTTATATTTCCATTTCTTCGCTCTGGTGTCGAGGTTTTGGCAGCGTTGAGTTCTGCCACTCAACACACAATGCTTTCAGAATTCGGCAGAAAGTAGGTAACGGAGTGTCTTAACACTAGGTTCCCTGCAGGGTAGACAGAAAGAGGATAGTGTCAAAACTTATCAAATATAATAATTTTCTTTCAACTTTCCGGCTCTCTTTTTGGTATATATAAAGATAAGTGTCTCTATTTCTTAAACAATTGTTCTAATATTTTTCAATTACTTTATAAATTCGGATGTTTTTATTGGGTGTTGGATGGCGGTGCTTAAAGCTGCGTTTTGTCTTAGAAAACCTAAAACGTAGTTATTTTAAATATAATATATTTATAATTTATAATAATATAATAAAGCGGAAGAGTTTGTTTGTTTGTTTGTTTGTTTGTTTGAACGCTAAGATCTCTGGATCTACTGG
>JAKRZM010000121.1:30555-58267 GCA_036379175.1 Heliconius cydno galanthus
GTTGCCGTAAAGACTAAAAATTATATCTTCTAA
Organism: Heliconius cydno galanthus; assembly: GCA_036379175.1. Lineage (NCBI taxonomy): Eukaryota > Metazoa > Arthropoda > Insecta > Lepidoptera > Nymphalidae > Heliconius > Heliconius cydno. The sequence continues at coordinate 30,589 of JAKRZM010000121.1, forward strand.
GCATATGTAGATATATTTGTATTATGAACACTACACTCATAATTCCCCAGGAAGTGACAGGATCATATGACAAATGTAATATCCGCTTATTCAAGTTACAACACACTAATACTGTTACAAAAGTTTCATGCAAATCTTGTCAAGTTGTCGCTCATGAAGTTATAAATAGCAAATAGCTCTTAAGATAAAATACGGCGTTGAGTTTCGCAATTCAATGCAATATCTCGGATGTTTTGCATAAAGTAGTGAATTAGTGCTATAGAAGTTGAACACTAAGTTCCCTGAGCGTATCCTGTTGTACGCGGGAAAAAGAGTGAAGTTAAAAAAACCTCTTAATTTTAAAAAAAGGTGTGCCTATGCTGGAATTTTAAAGATTCTGAAATCATATCCTAGTCTGGGAACGCAAACACAATAAAAGAAAATTTGGTTATTTAATTCTAATAAAAAATGGTTGGATCTAACTAACTCCATATAAGGAAATATAAGGAGACTCTTAGGTGGTCCAAATAATTATAAAAGTTTTTTTTTAATATCACCTGTATGCAGTCTTAACCAAAACTAAAATGATTTAAAGCTTCAACAATGAAATTTTAGCAGGAGATGCAATCAAAGGGTATCAATAGTCTTTTCGCATATATTGGAATATTTAAATTTTCAATTTCTTTTAAAAAACCACGATAAAAGTAAACTCCATTCGGAAGATTAAAATAGTAGTTTGGTTTGTATGAGAAGACTATTTTAGTCTCCTCTTTTATAAGAAATCTTACACAGAATTATGTGGCAGAAGGAATCTGCTGAGCTAGTGTTAAGACAATCTTTTTCAATTAAGACATTTCTTCCCCACTTTCCACTGAATTTTGAAGTTGAGTGGAGAAACTCAACGCCCCGCATTGTCCTATTACCAAAGCAAGAAATGGAAAATATTAAATTTTTAATTGCTTCGAGTTCACAACCTGTGGTTCTTGTACCAAAGGAACGGTGGAGTCCAGAACTTACCTACATATATGCATATATTCAAAACCAGACTTTTCATTATGTTAAGTAGAGTCTACTACAATTTCTTGTAATACATAGATACCTAGATACCTTATAAATGCTACTTAGTGTTTGTTACAATGACACTGCACCTGACTCTTGAAACTCAGGGTCCTATGGATTATCGATTATCTTCAGCTTATCCTTTAAGCTGTTCGATGAAGAGATGTTCAGTAATTGGATTCTGTTTTTGCATGACAACTTATAAAGGGTTACTGAAAGTGTCGGCGCAGCTAGGACGTTTGATTACACGATATGGTTAAAGTCTTTTCGTTTTAATGTCTTTGAAAGGAATAATTATACAAAAAATAGTACTCAAGTTTAAAACTTGAAGCTTCTATTTTTAAGATTCGTCATGACCATTTTTATAAGGATTATATGAGGTATAATAATAATAATTATATTCTATCTATTACCCGCGGCTTCGCCAGCACTTTGGTTAAATGGAAATAAGAAGTATGAGTTGTCTATGACATATGATAGATTTTTAGTCCCCGAGCTAACCACAACAAAAACTCGAGAAGCCGAGACAATATCATTCTTTCAACTCGAGCCAGTAGTTACTGCCATTAGCGCTTTCAACCAAAATTTTCAGCTTTAAAAGATTAGTATAAATAAGAAGTTATACTAACAATCATAAATAAATAAAGGAAATGACTATAATTATATGTTATATATTAATAATTGTAACATTTTCAAAATAACAAACGAAATATATGATCAAAGCGTCGTCAAACTCCAAAATGGCCCAAAGGATAAGGCAATCGAGCCATATGACTCTGGCAGAGCCGTCAGATCGCGTGCCAACGTTCCGATACACGATTATGTTTATTGATTACAATATTTGTAAATGTTATGTTTAAGTTAGCGTTTGCTTGTGGGATAAATGTTATTGAAATCCCACCTACAATTTCTATTTGAATCTATACTTAATTTTATCAATCTGAAGAGTTTGTTTCGTTGAACGCATTAATCTCAAGAACTAGTGATTCGAATTGAAATATTATTTTTGTATTAGATTGGCCATTTATTGAGAAAGCTGTAGTTATATTATATCACGTTAATATCTATGGGAGTGTGGAGAAAATATTGTAAAACCTTCTAGCTTGAGAGTTATCGCTGCATGTTGCGTATATGCTCTTAGAAATAATAATTTCAGATGCAATTTTTTGTGAATCTATACTAATATTATTACGCAATACCTTCAGAATTGCGCATTACCACCAGAAAAAAAACGGAATGGAAATGTCCTAAAGAGAATTGAGTATCTTACTCTAGGTTCCCAGGTTCCATTTGCATACTTTGTGCGGGATACAGCGTGAAGCTAAAAAAGAATTTTACATTTTCATGTAACACTTCTAGTCACCAATGTTATATAAAAAATTACATAATTTTAAAAATGTATAACTAATGAGCTTTTAACAGTGAAACACGTATGATAAGAATGAACACATTTCACTCAATGGTTGGGTCGAGTGCCAAAAACTTCCAGCACATCAACGATTAGTGGAAACCATTATAGAATTTTTTAAGTTAAATTAATTAAAATAAAAAATACATATAAAAATTCAAATATAAAAATAGATGCAACTTATGGTGCAGTTGCACAAGCGTGCGATTGTAAACACGACAGATTTGGGTACGATTCTTTCGAGAGGATTGGACGATTGAATGAAAATAATGATAATTTCATGAAAATAAAAATCCCTCGNGCCGTCAGATCGCGTGCCAACGTTCCGATACACGATTATGTTTATTGATTACAATATTTGTAAATGTTATGTTTAAGTTAGCAATTGCTTGTGGGATAAATGCTATTGAAATCCCACCTATAATTTCTATTTGAATCTATACATAATTTTATCAATCTGAAGAGTTTGTTTCGTTGAACGCATTAATCTCAAGAACTATTGATTCGAATTGAAAAAATATTTTTGTATTAGATTGGTCATTTATTGAGGAAGGAGGTAGTTATATAACATCACGTTAATATCTATGAGAGTGGAATGTGGAGAAAATGTTGTAAAGCTTAGATTGCGTAGATGCTCTTAGAAATAATAATTTCAGATGCAATTTTTTGTGAATCTATACTAATATTCAGAAATACGCATTACCTCCGGAAATAAGGCGGAATGGAAATGTTTAAAGGGAATTGAGTATCTTAACTCTAGGTTCCCAGGTTCCATTTGCATACTATGTGTGGGATACAGCGGCAGCGTGGAGCTAAAAAAGAATTTCACATTTTCATGTAACACTTCTAGTCATCAATGTTATATAAAAAATTACATAATTTTAAAAATGTATAACTAATGAGCTTTTAACAGTGAAACACGTATGATAAGAATGAACACATTTCACTCAATGGTTGGGTCGAGTGCCAAAAACTTCCAGCACATCAACGATTAGTGGAAACCATTATAGAATTTTTTAAGTTAAATTAATTAAAATAAAAAATACATATAAAAATTCAAATATAAAAATAGATGCAACTTATGGTGCAGTTGCACAAGCGTGCGATTGTAAACACGACAGATTTGGGTACGATTCTTTCGAGAGGATTGGACGATTGAATGAAAATAATGATAATTTCATGAAAATAAAAATCCCTCGAGTAGGAAACGAACCCACAATTGTCGTATTTACAGGCTACTACTACTGCGCTACGACGGCCTTACATCACATACATACAAGACATATTGTAATAAAAAATATAATAATGATCAATAATAGTACTCTCGTCTAAAGAAAATTAATACAATATAGAAGCTCATTATAGCAAAAGTTGAACAATGGACCAATATTATTTCTTTATTAGGTTTCAAGCTTATTTATATTCAGATACTGATTTTTTTCAAAAGCTATTAACATAAGGTTGTTTTATTATCATTCATTTTCTTTATTTTGTATTTTTAGATCTTCTCTGTATACCGTATATACCAGAAGGCAGAAAGAACCTAGTGATAAAATACTCCGTTTTTCTCAACATTGTTTGTTGAGTGGCAGAATTCAACGCTGCGTTTTGTCTTAGCAGAGCGAGGAAATGGTGAATATTTATTTTCTCGGATAAAAAACTTTGGATACAAATACATAAATGTGCTTCACGTTACTTATTTTTTTTCATATATATAGCTATTTTTCTAACTTTAGGCAATTCGTTGAAATAAACTGTTTCATAATCCATTTCCCCGGTCTGGCACGATAAAGAGCGGCTTTAAGTTCCGCCAATCAACAATCAGTGTCACGAAAATGTGCTCTTTCTGCCTTTCTTTCTGAATATGTGCTTTTTCTTTTTAAATTCCAAATTTCAAATAAAGTATAATTTACCTGGAATTTTAATAATTCAGATCCTCCACTCAACAAGCAAGGTCTCGAAAATTATACGAAAAGTAAGAAATGGAGTGTTCCCTCTGTCTACCCCGATATCTGGAATACTCGGTGAAGCTGCATCACAATAGTTCACACAGAAATAGAAGAAACAAATATTTGTAAATAATAATTCTATTATTAAACTGTAGTTAAACTAGCTCTAAATAAATATGCAAATTGACTTTAAAACTAATATTAGAAACAGCTTTCCTTGTTTACATGATAATAGCATAACCATGATGCAATGACCGTCTACTGAATAAATATATAAATGGAAAGCAGAGCAGCTTCACGCTCATTCCCGCAGTGGTGCAGTGAGAGAACCTAGTGGTGAGATACAAATGAAAACTTTCTGCCAAAATTCGAGACATTCTGTGTTGAATGCCGAAACTTAACGCCGCGAGTCGTCTTATCAGAGCGGGGTAATGAAAATAATTCATTACTCACTTAATGAGGATTAAACCCTGGCTTTTTAGCATTATATTCACAGTCAGTCAGTTCGTTGTACTATCACTTTCTATAATACCATGTCCAACTTCTAATATGATTATGGTGCAGTCCAATAGTTATTCATAACAATGTAGCCCATCCTCAAACTAGTTCTGAATATCTCATTCAATGTGTAAAAGAATATCAAATATTTTTCGTATAGTTTTTTGTGAGTATATAAATATATACTCGTATTAATTATCAAAACGTAAAATCTAACACTGAACTCTATCTGGCAAGGTATTCATAATTTCATATTAATTTATCATTAAAATAGCCACAAACTCAAAACAAACGACAAAATCAAAACTATCATACCTAAAGCTGAAGAATTTGTTTGTTTGATCTCGTTTATCTCAGACACTACTAGTTTAAAAAAAATCATTTTAAATACTTTATTTTTTCCACGTTATTAAAAATAACCAAGTTGCATCCACCAGACATCAGGACATTATATTTATAATTTAAGTACTAACCTTATAAACGATACCATGCAAAAGAAAATATTTCCATACATCGAGAGTGGTCAATAAAACTCAATTGGAAATGGAGAGATAAGACGTTCCATTTGCAACGTCCGTGATGTATGAGATGTATGAGATGCGCACGCGTTTGTAAATAGACCACAATTGGGTTAATACCCGGTGGTTTCTTTTACAGCAGACGATTATGTTTTTATCAATTAGTAAGTAGCTTCTGGATGACGCTTTCTTTTTTATTTTTGTTGTTTAGTTAGTTGAGTATTTTAATAAGCTTGCTGTTGTTGCGGCTGTAATGGCTCAGAGAGAGCTCGTCTCCAATTGAAGGAATCAACTATTGTCAATTTTCGAGTACCGGTGAGAAGTGCGACGTTCAGCTTCACCGTAAAATACGCAATGCCTCGAATTTGGGGGGATGCAGAGACGGACTGTCTTGACACTGTACTCCTCCTGCTCACCCCATTATTTGTGGTTTTTCTTTCTTAATAAATGACGTGACAGTTATTTTTATGAAAGAGAAGATCAGTACGAAACTATTATGTAGATACACCAATAACAAGGATACACATACATAATGACTATTTTTAAAGATTTCAACGAAGAAGTATAGATCTGGAATAATCCCATTATATTATCTTAATTTGGATGTACCTACCTACAATGTGCACTTAATATTTCGAAAATATGCGTGGGGAATGACCCGTTTTGAACTAACTTCCTTCTGCGGAACCTTCCCGGACCCTGCTTTATGCGCAATACCGCGTGAAGCTGAAAAAATAAGAAAACTGGTTCCTGACCTTGAACTTGAGGCATTTTAAATGTCACACCAATTTTATCTATCGATTCGTCGACTTAAGTAGACGATTATACCAAGTTGATAACTTTAATAAACGTACACAGAGCACAATGAGGCTCAAGCCTACACTTTCCGAAAAAAAATCAAACTCCAATGAAACAAAGTTGCAAAAAAGTGAACAAAAAAGTTATATCTGGAAGCCGCTTTCGACATTGCATTTTATGAAATGTTAGCTTCGGAGCTTTTGTTTGGTTAAAAATATCGACTGTACATATAAGATATCAAAAACGAGTTTAACTGACGCCCCCCCGGTACTGAAATAGATGAGGGTGTGGCGGTTTAAAGAATATTGAAGGTAGCATTCGCTTGTCAATTTGTCTATTGATTTGGAGAAGTAGTGTGGGTATTAGGGTTGCTAATTATAGTTTCACGCTCCAGCACATAGCAGAATGAGGGAAGAGACAGAGGGGATTTGGGAACATAGTGTTCACACACTGTATAGTGTCTAGTGTCTTAACACTAGGCTCCCAAGAGGGTAGGACATATCCCATTAAGGCTTCCGTTCACCACTTTTGAATTCTTTTCAGAATGCAGAACTCACATCTCAAGATCATCCTCATGTCCTTCAAAATGTAGTACATGCGAAGATAAATTAATAAGCAGTTAAAACGTAATGTATTATGCACAAACATTAATCTTATAATGAAATGAAACATAAAATATATCAGATATTGGTTCAAATATATACACTTTGAGTACAGTTTATTATTTATCTGTTCAGTATGTAATTTATTACCCGAACTATGAAATTAGTGGCATATAACATAGAAATAAACGAGTAATAGCATCAAAGATATGTATTGGTTTGTCAATTGCTTTGATCATGACTTTCTTTAGCCTTTAATTTTTTAGGATTGTTTAGATTTTGTCCTGAATTCGAGACATTGCGCAGTGAAACTGAACGCTGCACTATGACTTAGTAGAGCGGGGATTAATTCCGCCAAACTCCCTTTTCGATATTTTTATACGTACAGACTTAATTATATTTGCAAGCTAAACCAAGCAGCTGGTTTTTGGCAGAAACCAAAATTATGATTTTTGACTAAAATTGTCCGATCTCTTGACCGAAACTGATAATTCGGTCACGAAAATATAAAATTATTTTTAAAATTGTTTAAAAAACAAAGCTTTCTTACTACCACTGAGAGGTTAAGGCCAGTCTCACACATAAATTTGACACAGTCATCGAGGCCGGTCGTGGCGTAGAGGTTCAAACGTTCGACTGTAAACGCGACGGTTGGAATGCGATTCCCACTTGGGGAAAATAATTATTATATATTTTCATTCCCTTGCTCTGGTAACGAGGCAAAGCGCGATGCTAGTTCTGCCACTCAATATGCAATGCCTTTAGAATTTGGCGAAAGTAAAACGGAAGTATCTTAATGGAAACGGAGTACTTTAACAATAGGGTTCCTTCTCAAAAAATATAAAAACAAATTATCTTCTTAAATGTTTATAATTTACTTAACATATGAGAGGATTACTAAGTATTAAAAAATATGAATGTAAGCAAACCCGACCTACATTTAAAGTAACGAGTAGTATATAAATCACTCAATTCGTAGGTGCTGTAATATATATAACTGTGAAGTTTTGTATGTTGGAATGTCTTTATTAATATAGCGAGCAAAATAGCAAAATATCTATTAGTCTGGTAATTTTTTTATATAGTTAATATTTATATCCCTGTTCTATTTAGGAAAATAGGGGCGTTATGTACCCCAATAGGACGCATGCCGCGATAAACGCGATGGCTGTCGATTCGATTCTCAATCGGTGCCACCCAATTCTGGGGGCATTGTGTGTTGAGCAGCAAAACTCAAAGGTATACCTTGCCTCGGTCCCAGAGCTAGGAAATGAAAATATTAAATAATTCACTTCCTCGNTCCACTAGTAATAATATATATGTCAAAAGCAACCTTACCACGAGCATGTTGTTATAAAACACACCCAATGTTACTCCAACATAAACAGACATTTATGAACTTATTTCTTCACGTGTCAGTACAGAAGTTAATGTTACTAGCTATTTACTCTAAAATACACGTACCATTTATTTATTTTGGAAATGCCTATTCTCTGGAAACTGGAAAAAACACTGCAAAGGTTAAATTCGGCGCTAGTGATCGATTAATGAGTGTAGGTACGTATTTATTGAATTTGCGTCAATAAGCACCAGTCATCTTGTATATTTTAAACATTTAATTTCTCAAACGTGGTGGTTTACTGAGAAACAGAAGGTCTTCCAGTGAATATATCACATAGGGCAATTAAATTCGGTATTGTGAAGAAATGGAGTTGTAAATTGTTTACGTTATATCTTTATCTGTAAGTGAGACAGGGTTATGTTTTAAATTGTTTATAATGCTATACTAGCTGTTGATTCTTCGCCCGTTTGTTCACGTCACACATTCTAAGTGCGGGAGGTGATCGTGGGTGCAGTGAATTAGAACGATATGATTATCGTAATATAATTCTTAGCCTTCACGGTCTATCCCGCACATAACAGGATAGGCAGAGGAATACGTCCATTACCCATTTTACGGTGAATTCTCGAGGCGTTGCGTGTTGAGTGGCGAATATCTTCATCGCGCATTGTCTTATTACTGGAGCGAGAAAATGAAAACATAAAATATTTCTTTCCTCTGAGTGGGAATTGAACTCACGACTATCGCGTGCGTTAGTCGCACGTTTGTGCCCTGCACCTTGACGCTCTTGGAATATTCAATAAACTCAGTAATTCCAGTGATAAGAGCGTTTACAACCAAGACAAGTGAAGTGAGAAAACAAGAGAACGATGTGTCTTAACACTAGCTTTTTTCTGTCTTTCCTGCTATCTATCTGCAGGACTGAGAGAGAAGTTATAAAAAAACTTTAAAATCTTTGCTAATTAAATTTTCTAGGTCACTTGTGGTAACGTCGTACATAGTATAGATTATAAAGTAAAAGGTAAAAAGCGCCGTCAACAGTAAAATGGCAAAGCTAAGTGTCATCCAAGTATAGATTCTATTTTCATCTAACTATTATTAGAATTGGCTATCATTGTCATCTAGTGGACGACTGCAAGAATATATTTTTGAACATATATTCGTATAGTCCACTCTTAAAGTATTCAATATAAGAAAGTATATCTATAAGGTATATATAAAAGAGCTCATCGTGGCGGTGATAACCAGCTGGTGGCGGTTGAGGTCTGCCTGCCTACAGAATTTGGTGGAAAATGGGAGACGGAATGTTTTAACACTAGGTTCCTTCTGCCTATATGCTGTGTGCGGGATACAGTGTGACGTTAAAAAAAATTATATCATACTAATTTTGACAAAACAGTTGAAAAATCTACCTGAAAACCCACTTTATCCAAGAATCTTTCACGATTCGACTGAATCACTAGCCCAATAATACAAATATTACAGTACACCTAAATTGATATACCTATCCATATATTAGCTAGGTCTTAAATAGCACGTCTGGCGATACGTTTTCAGCGGCGGTAAGCAAATACTCGAGTCTCGATCAATGTTACTGAACAAAAAATAAACTGGCGATATGTTGGTCGATTTACGATTGTAAATAATTGTGATACGTACAACGGCTTCTGTTACTATCAAGGTTTTTGGGGTGTTCAAGGTCTGGGATTTGGACTGGTGTTGCACGTGGTTTTGCATGCGTTTTATCGTTTTCTTAGGTGTATAAGTCTAAATGAGGTGGCTAGTTCGTTGTAAGATTTATGCTGTATCCCGCATATAGTATAGAAGGCAGAAGAAGTATGGGAATCGAGTGTTACGACAGTCTGTTTTGATTAAGACATCCGTTCCTCATTTTTCGCCAAATTCCCGATTCATTAAGTATTAAGTGGCGGAACTCAACGCCGCGCTTTGCCACGTTACCAGATTATATATATTTCATTCCCTCCAATACTAATTGAACCCACAGATGTTGCGTTTACGTACCTATTCTATACGATGTGCTCCTTATTATAATTGATAATGTAATTAGTTTAAGCTGTCATTGCACTGTAAGATTACTCCCACATACTGAGAGACAGAGTACGGCGTTGAGTTCCGTTACTTAACACATCGTGTCTGAAAGTTGGGTGGATAATAGGGAACGTAGTGTCGTAATAGTAGGTTCCGTCTTGAATTGTTTTCCTAATCTAGTAAGTTAAAAACAGGCGTTCGTTTTCAAAAGGTTAAATGTAATATTTCTCAACGAAAAAATAACACAATAGTAATAAAAATATATGTGTAACGTACAAAGAGCGATCGACAATCCCTTTGATTGGACTACGGCGCTATTTCAAATGAAATTTCTTTACAAAAATCATCAATTGCAATAAAATAGAGAAATCGTACTTTAATAATAGTTAAAACTAGTAGTTATTGTACATACAATGGCAATACCGTGAAGTCCACAGAGTAGTATACAGTACGGTCAACGAGTCGTGGCCTCCCTGAAGCTAACTTTACTGAACTTATGCGCATTGTTCACTCGGGAAGAGAATATTTAAAAGTAAGAAAAATCCTACAATCAAATCTGCGCAGCCGTCTACAGCTAACTTCAGAGAGGCCACAACTCGTCAAGCGCACTGTACAGTCGGTCAGTGACATTAACAGTTCGTAAAGCTCGCTTGCAACAAAAAAAATAAAATAAAACGGAAGTCGAACTCATTGTTCCTGTATGAATGAATGCGGGTATTATGTGAATTTTTATTCCTTTTTTTATATTTTACTGAAGCTTAAAAAATTCAAATTGTTATGAAAGTCCTGTACTTGTTACTTGTTACGTAGTCCTTGGGGTGGCCATGTTTCATTGTATTGAAAGGTATACGCTAGTATGTTTCTTATTTTTTCTGAGAATATTTGAATAGATTAGAATAAGGAAGAACTAAATTGTTTGTCCATCTACGGATATTAGTAACGGTTTTTGATTTTGTAAAATAAAACATATTTTATGGACTAAGACCGGATTTTTTACTAGGTATGCCTATTGATTATTTTCTTTTGAATCCTCACAGCGGATATGAAACGTAGTAATATTCACAATATTATTTGTCCACATTTTATCATTTAGATAGCAAAATATTGAAAATACATCCGAAATAAATTAAATTTTTCGTGTCATTGTGACTATATTACAAAACAGACTGAGAAAACAGAAATACAGTATAAAGATATTCATATAACATAGTATGTATGTATGTAATATATATGTAATAATATATTTATGTAAACCAAGAACACTTCCTACCGATTTTACTACTCCTACATTGACAACATACAGCAAAAATTCCTCGAAAATTGAACTAGAAGTGGACAATGGAGTATCGTAACACTAGCTACAAAGCTAAAAAGAAAAATAATCATTTCACACAGTTTTCATTACGACAATGTACGTTTACAGACATACAGACATAAACAATAAATAAACTAATAATAAAAAATAAATATATCCTCCCAAAGGACCCCATGCAGTCACAATAGCATTCTCGATGGCCGATGCACCGTTCGCTCTTTTCGCCTACTTAGCTCCTAGCCACCTAATTTCCGAGCATTCGCTCGACCGAACAAAAGACGCTGACGGCTCTGCGATAGGACACGGAGTATTGGACGTGGCAGTTGAGGTGACCTATTTCAGGTATTTAATAGTTGGTGTTGATGATCATTTTTTTTTGTAGTTTGTAGTCTATAATTGGTCAATTTAGATAATTGGTCAATGTAAACTTGTAGATTGAATGACCCACGAAAAAAAATTGTATAAGATAAATATAAATATGTTAGTTTGTATTCCACACACCTATAGCAGAGCGGGTAGAGTAGTGGTCATTCTTCACTTTTAGACTTTGTCTACCCTCCTCCTATTTGAAGGTATCTGGGAAGACGTTAAATGGCCATAATCATAGCATATCTAAATGTTTAAAAAATGAATGTAGAAATAGATAAAATACATTACTTTTTAATCATTTAAATTTAAAAAAGAAACACAAAAAATACCAAATTCTTCTGGATCAAACAGTCAACCCACAAAAAACGGTACCACACCAAAGTGTATACATCTTGACATTCAGGCACACCCAGCGCCTCTCGAGCCTGATACCGCTTCTCATGATAACGTAAGAACCCTTATCACTGTGTGATAAGAGATTATTAGTTATAACCCTTATTGTTATAGGAACAAGGGCCAATTTACCATATGACTGACACGTGCGCCCACCGTACGGGAACGTGACTCGCGGACAAAATGTATGCGTGAATCTAATTAGGACTTGAAAAGGTTTATTTTTAGTTTATATGCTTTAATTGGATTAATTTTTAAAGGAAATGTCGTTAAGTTGTCTGTTTATTATAATATTTGTGAAGTTAGGTTAACTAGGTAAAGCTTAAACTATATTTATAGTGTTATTCCAGACTTGGAAAAAATATTTTTTTAGAAAGGTATAAAATGTTTAACATTGTAAGAATTGAACCTCTTAGTGGTTTTTGAGACCGATATATATTTTAATAAGGTTTTTTTTAGGCTTTTTTTTCATCCTCGACGCTTGGTCGACCGAAGCGGGAAAAGGCAACAACCTAATTAATATATATTATTTTTTTCAAAAACAAATTGCTTCTAGAGGATTATAATCCATAACCATGACATAAGGTACGCTGCAATATATTGTCCTTATCAAAACCACAGGAACTACTGGTCAGAATTTTAAAAAATATATTAGAAAGTCCATTTATCGCGGAAGGCTGTATGCTAATAAAAGTTAATTATTCATAAAAAATCCTCATTCTATCGATAGAAAACAATGACACTTATTAAATTTATATTTATGAATAACTATTCAAATTGAAAATAGAATAATAATTCAATATCGAGCTCACTTATAGAAAGCTTCAGTCATAAAAATAAAACAACTTGTTTTATTAAATAAGCTTAGTTCAAATAGTAATGAAATGAAAGTTGAAAAAAATGGCTGGTATTCCGTGGTAGGCAGAGGGAACTCTAGAGTCAAGTCAAGCCGTTCCCCATTTTACGAAAAACTTTCGAGACATTGTGATTTGAGTGGCCGAACTCAACACCGTACTTTGTCTTGTTAACAGAGGGAGGGAATACAAGAGGGCACCGTGGCGCAGCAGGATCTATCTGGAAACATGACCATTGTGAGTTCTATTCCCACTCGGGAGAATGAAAGACGTTAATTTCCTCCCAACGCAACGTCTTAAAAATTAATAAGAATGTGAAAAACGGAGTGTTTAATACCAGGTTCCCTCTGCCTACTTTGCAGGATAGAGCGCGGAACTAAAAAAAAATATGTAACCAACACTTTAGGAGCTATATTATTTCATTGATTTTCCAAAGCTAAACATAAAAGAAAGAATTACAAAGCAATTGACTCCACAATTAGGTCTGAGGGTACTCCAGTTTGATGTAAGCGCGCCGCGAGGATTAAAATTTTGTTATATTTTTATAATAAAATTTCATACAAAAATTATTTCGTAAAAAAGACCGCAACATAAAGCTGGATAGGTCTGTTAGTCTGTTAGTCCATTCGCATTAAATTCCTTCCACCATTTTCCACCGAATTCTGGAGACTTTGCGTGTTGAGTGGCGGAGATCAACGCCGCGCGTTATCCACGAGAGGATATAAAAAGATTATATATTTAATATTCTTGAGTGGGAGTCGAACGTACAACCTGCCGCGTTTACAGTCAAAAGTCATTACTGAAATACAATATTGCGAAATATGTTTGTCTAATTTTAGTAAAAACGAATCCTTAATTAACATAAAAACTGTCGAGATACACCATTAAAAGTAAAAACCCTATCGTAATACAGCCCAAGTGGACTATATAAATAATACATGAAGATTGCATCTAAGTCGGAGTTGAAGCTTCTTAAAAGAGTCTATAAAGTTGTATGCTAACTATAGAAGGCTATTGTAGCACAAAATTATTCTATAAATCCTTCGAATACAAGCGGAAATAGGTCGTCCTACTCTTCTCGAGTAAGTCTTCTCTTGTATAGAAAATAAATACTATTTATCTAAATCTGTCTCTTATTGATTCTAGTTTAAAGTTAAATATAACCTATTTGGGTTTCCTGGCTAACAGTAAGCGCCACGGTTGTAGGTGTGGGTGCGATTCTCACGTGGAAAACACCGATCGAGTCATCGTTAAATTTTCGAGACATTAGAGAGAGACGAGTTTAGTGACAGAACATTCTGTGTCTTTACGAGAACATGAAAATTCCATTCCATTTTACATCCAGACAGAAAAAAGTCACGGCTAGAAGCTTGTTTTCTAATATTATAATAAAGATTCCCGGTAGTCTCATAAGGAAGGCGTGGAAAATCGTAAAATGAATGTAGTTTATGGTTTTGACATCCTCCTGGATAATGAACTGTAAATTAATGGAGTGCGTTAAACTTGTGAGCGGCTCTAAATGTTATTTATTACTTTTACTTGCTTTGCCTAGTTTTAAGAAAGTATATCTCTTTTATCTATATCTATATCTTTCTAAAACTCTATCTACTCTATCTTTCTTATCTACTTATATTTTCCTTTGTCGCGCAGTGGCTCTGGCACATCGACCGTTTGCTAACTCCACAGTTATAAGTTCGATTCCCACTATGTGTGTATAGAGCGTGAAGTTAAATAAATAAAAAAAAATATAATAGACATTTTCATTGTTTTAAATTTATAAAATTTTAAACTTAAAAGTTTATATTTTTAACGTTAACATTTAGGTAACTGTGCATTCAATTTTGTTTAGTTTTTGAATGATTAATAATAATCGATAGACCGAAAGGGTACATGTATCGTATATTCGTTTTAGTTAACCAATGTACCTGTGTCCACTATCTCGCATTTCTATGTGAGTTGAAAAAGAAAAAATAGAAAATTGTTTTGTATGGTGAAAGCAGGTGAGCAACGTTTTATCGTATAAAAACTTTTTCTCTTAGTTTGTATGCATAATATTCCTGCAATTCCAAGAAAGAATGGTATGTGGGTTCGATTCCCACTCAAGCAAATTAAATATTATTTTTTTTATATTCCTCGAAAAAATGGCGGAGAGTGGCGAACGGAAGTGTTTAATGGGAAAGGTGTGTCTTAACACTAGGTTCCTGATTCCCTCTGGCTACCCAGCCCACCGGAATAAAAATCATGCATACAGCTCGTGAAGCTAAAAATAAAATAGGAAATATCTTGAAGAAACGATAATGACTAAGTTACCCTAGATGTGGACGATGTGTGAACATAAAATAATCTAATTCATAGTAATGTCATGATGTTAATGTGACATGTGGTATCTTCTCAGCACATGTTCCTTTAATACCCTAATAGAATTGCATCTTGACCTTAATTTAATACAAAAGCTATATAAATGAGGAATTATGACTTAGTGTTCTTCAGAAATACGAAGCTTATTTAAATTCAACAATTAAAAATTGAGGATTGTTCGACAGCGTCTGCGATGGTAACGAATTCGTTTCCCGCTCCTTTTTCTTCTTCATGGCATTAATCCCGGCTATTGCCAGGGTCTGCCCATCTCCCGCTCCAAAGAATAAGTATTTTCTTTGTACCTTACATGCAGATATAGGGCGGCAACAAGGAAGCACGCGTTGTACTGAAATGGAAAGTGGGAAACGGAGTATCTCAACACTAGATTTCCTCTGCTGAATCTGCTTTACCGAAAATAGCTTCATGCTTTTTTGATGCTCCCAAAAGTTATTGTATCAGAAAACCTCTAGAACCGCATCGTCCAACACGAGACTCGCCAAAACTATCGGTCGTAGAAAGATAATGTCCCACTTAATTTTACGCTTATCGACAAGCTAAAAAATTTTTGCTTCATTGGCTGTATGCAAATGAGCCGGAGACGCCACAAGGGCTTTATTAACATAAAATATTTGACCTATCGGCCCCGGTTCAACGGTTCGAATATTCATGAAACACCCATTTTTCTCAATACTGTTGACGAAAATTACATTTGTTATGTATAGTTAGCTTAATAGGCCTGTTAAATGTTTAGTTCTTCCGGTACGTGAAACAATGCTATATACTGATATTTTAAAGCTCAAAGGTTTGTTTAAGCGTACTAATCGCAGGAACTATTGATTTGGATTGGATTTTTTTGTATTGGATAGTCCGATAGTCGAGAAAGGCTATAAGTTAGCTATAATTACTATATCATGTAAATCGAACCTACGACTATCATTTTTATAACAGTTTGACAGTATGCCACGTTGGCTTCAATAATACATTTAAATCTAAATTACATAAAACTCAGTTAACAAACGTAAAGCCATTCATTGCAAACAAAAAAAAGCCGTACAATCACACAAACATATAAAACAGATAAANACTGCATTTAAACAGTGACTACTGGTTTATTTATATTTCCATTATAAAGAGTTACTTTATCAAAGTTAATGAATTCATGAATCATTTAATTATTTTATACTAAGCTGTAAGCTGGTCCAATTATTGTATTGACAAGTGGAAGTATACAAATATATCTCGAAATCAAACCCATTACCTGCGCGTTGATAGTCGACTCGATAACCGACTCGATGATATTCAGTTTTCTTATAAACATATATTTTTATTTAACAACCATTTAACGTATTAGTTTTTACTCAAGATCCCCTGAGTATATGAATGCGAAAATGGGCAACAAAGTTCCTTAATTTTCACCAAAATTTTTATGTCATAGTAGCTGCAATACTTATTCATCATAATTAAATAACTATAAAAAATATATACAAACATATTCAAGGGTATAACGTAAATTAAAACAAAAAACAGGACTTCTATAGACGTTTCGTGTCGTAAAAATGCAATTGTATAATTTTCTATTTTCATTTTGAATGACCGAACGAGTAAAAAAAACTGAATAACAACGTCCGAGCTAACATACGAAATTTTATACAAGAGGCCGTAATAAAAACCATTTGAACTCACTCCCTACGCTGTACACTGTATAGAAGAACATTATTTCTTTATATTGATGATGTTTTCGTATCGTATATTGATATTATATTTGTTTTAACTAGAACAAATGGTGCGATGCGTGAAGGGATATATTTTTTATAGACACGCATTTTAGTATTGTATCTTAGTTGAATGGTGGAACTCAACGCCGCAGTTGAGTAATACAGATTTAAAAAATGGTAAACAATATGATATGAGAAATAATGAATTATTATTATGGCTACATAGGGAAAATTAAAATATTCCAAGACGATGCGTCAGTTATGGCATATATCGATTATCATGGTTCTGGGTTCGACTCCTACTTGGTAGAATAAATAATTTTCTTTTCTTTGCTTTGTTCAGTTAAAGTACAACACCTGGAATTGGGAGGGAAATCAGTTCACCTTGCTATATTATGTAGGATGGGAGCTGAAATTGAAATTCTAACATAAAATTTCCCCCAATCGAGAATTGAATCGCCACAACCGTCATGTTCAGTTGAATCTTTCTCAACTGCAAGGCGAAGGCGCCATTAAACGTTGTATTTTAGAATATTCAAATAAATTAAGTAGAAACGTTTCAAAGCGGCTACTTGCGAATTACTTAACACTCCTGCATTTGAATTATTGCCAATAATTTAATTCCAATTGAATTAGTACGCTAAAGTTAGCCCTGTGCATAATTTACAGGGTTTCAACTAAAAAAACATTTTTTTATTATCTCCACGTATAATATCAGAATAGGTAGATCTGTTTTCGTCGTTCTGTCTAAGTCTCAGACATAACTCGTGGGTCAGTTAACCTTAACACCGCTCTATGTCTTAACGGAGCAGGAAAATTATTATTCTTGGCTTCACGCTGTATCCCGCACATAGTAGAGTGTATAGAGCGAATTTAGGAATCTAGTGTTAAAAAAATTATAAAAATTTAGTTGGTGTTAAAAAAAAATTACAGTCATGAAATTTCCCTTCCCGTTTCCCATTAAGACACTTCCGTTTTCCACATGCCGCCGAATTCTTGAGGCATTACGTATTGATACGTTTGCTGCGTCACTAGAGCGAGGAAATGAAAATATTACATATTTCAATGAAATGAATATAGTTTAAATATAACCCTTCCTCCTCGAGGATCGAACCCACATCCATGGCGTCCACAGTGAGACTTCCACCGCACTATGAGAGCTTCAAATCTAATCTACAGAGTAAAACACAATGGCTTTGTACAGTGACATATGTAGTTTCGTTCGACTGTATAAAGGAAGTGATTCGGCGGTATATACGAGTGTTTACAAAGAAAAATGTCTGAACTGGTCGCATGGGAGACGCGAGACGTTATTAATGACAAACCGACAACTAGTGTTGATAGTAAGCTTATGTGATTTTTTTCATTTATACTACTTGCTCTTTCTATCGGCTTTGCCTGAGTAATAAATTGGAAATAATAGAGTGGTGAGCTAAGTGCCCATAGGTAGAGTAACAACGAAAAAATTAACTATATTCAATAATAGTCTACAAACTTTTTCGATAAATAGACTATCTATCTAACACAAAAAATATTCGTCCCAGTATGTTATTCCTTAGATTAGCGCGTTTAACCAAACAATCTCTTTAGCTTTTAATATTAGTATTGATATACATTTATTATGTGTATTATGAGTAGATCAGTTTTTTTTAAGTTAAATCTTTAATAAAATTTTATCTAATACAATTCTATTTATCTACGAAACATTGTGAAATTTACCTTTGTTCTGAACAAATTAAACACACAATAAATCAAATGATTCATAAACACACACACATATTTTTCTTTTTATGATTGTTTAGTTATTATTAAATCCTTCTTCATTCGTTTTATATCAATCAACGTACGCGTCACCAAGCCATCAATCGGCTCCGCCATTACAACTGTGAAAAGCGCGCGAAAACAGTGTCCACAGATAAAAAAGATATTTACCCAAATTACATCAGTGAAATATGACGACAGATACAATCAAGAAGGTTTTAATGACCTCTTCGCTTTTTATACGGCCAATTTTCTTTTATAATAATTTTGTTTGACTCATTTAAACTAATAAAACGGACATATTAAATGTATTTGTAGAGTGATTTGATATTAGAACGTATCTTTAACGTTTTAAAAAAAAACATTTAATTTTAAACATAAAAATTTTATACAAAATGAGTTGTGACTTATATGACGACAATAAAATATAAGTCTTTGGACGAAAGCAAAGACAAAATCTGAATTACCCGGATGTGTAGTCTGAAAAACATGATTAGTGGGTGTTTAATTTTGTGGTACATAGTAATTCGGTGCCGACCGTTTTACTCAGTTTATATGGGTCAACATTGTCCAAATGCCTCGTGCGATGAACTATGAGCATTATCGAGGCATGTTTCGCAACTAAATTCATAGAAAAAAACCAAGTGACTCCTAAGGATAGATTATACGAGCGTATAGGGTTATAAAATACGTTTCAGTCAAAATACGTGTTTTACCTATTTTATGGGCAGTTCGTGAGTTTACGTGGCTTCAGCGAGTCTGTTGAGTCTANCGTTTCCCATTAAGTCACTTCCGTTTTCCACATACCGCCGAATTCTTGACGCATTACGTATTGATACGTTTGCTGCGTCACTAGAGCGAGGAAATGAAATTATTATATATTTCAATGAAATGAAAACAGTTTAAATATAATCCATACTCCACGAGGACCGAACTCACAACCATGGCGTCCACAGTGAGACTTCCACTGCACTATGAGAGCTTCAAATCTAATCTACAGAGTAAAACACAATGGCTTTGTACAGTGACATATGTAGTTTCGTTCGACTGTATAAAGGAAGTGATTCGACGGTATATACGAGTGTTTACAAAGAAAAATGTCTGAACTGGTCGCATGGGAGACGCGAGACGTTATTAATGACAAACCGACAACTAGTGTTGATAGTAAGCTTATGTGATTTTTTTCATTTATACTATTTGCTCTTTCTTTCGGCTTTGCCTGAGTAATAAATTGGAAATAATAAAGTTGTGAGCTAAGTGCCCATAGGTACAAACTTTCTTTCTTAATTCGTACCAGTATGTAAGTAGTTCCTGAAATAAGTGCGTTTAACCAAACAATCTCTTTAGCTTTATAATATTTGTATTATTATACATTAACTATGTACATTATGAGTAGATCAGTTTTTTTAAGGAAAAACATAAAAGCAGTTTCATATACAGTTTAATTTTTAATAAAATTTTATCTAATACAATTCTATTTATCTACGAAATATTGTGAAATTTACCTTTGTTCTGAACAAATTAAACACGCAATAAATCAAATTATTCATAAACACACACACATATTTTTCTTTTTATGATTGTTTAGTTATTATTAAATCCTTCTTCATTCGTTTTATATCAATCAACGTACGCGTCACCAAGCCATCAATCGGCTCCGCCATTACAACTGTGAAAAGCGCGCGAAAACAGTGTCCACAGATAAGAAAGATATTTACCCAAATTACATCAGTGAAATATGACGACAGATACAATCAAGAAGCTTTTAATGACCTCTTCGCTTTTTATACGGCCAATTTTCTTTTATAATAATTTTGTTTGACTCATTTAAACTAATAAAACGGACATATTAAATGTATTTGTAGAGTGATTTGATATTAGAACGTATCTTTAACGTTTTAAAAAAAAACATTTAATTTTAAACATAAAAATTTTATACAAAATGAGTTGTGACTTATATGACGACAATAAAATATAAGTCTTTGGACGAAAGCAAAGACAAAATCTGAATTACCCGGATGTGTAGTCTGAAAAACATGATTAGTGGGTGTTTAATTTTGTGGTACATAGTAATTCGGTGCCGACCGTTTTACTCAGTTTATATGGGTCAACATTGTCCAAATGCCTCGTGCGATGAACTATGAGCATTATCGAGGCATGTTTCGCAACTAAATTCATAGAAAAAAACCAAGTGACTCCTAAGGATAGATTATACGAGCGTATAGGGTTATAAAATACGTTTCAGTCAAAATACGTGTTTTACCTATTTTATGGGCAGTTCGTGAGTTTACGTGGCTTCAGCGAGTCTGTTGAGTCTAAGGGAATATTACACGTGAATACGCTTCATCATCTTTACGACTGACCGGCGTAATGGATGACAGATAATATATTATTATAAACGTTAAAATGTTTATAACTTTCGTTTTAAACATTTTTGTATTATTTAAAAATGTGTGACACTTTCAACAATATTAGCCGAGACAATACACTCACGTGACAATATAAATTGCTGAAAAATCCAGTGACGGTCGCTCAGACACATAATTTAATGCACGCTTTTTATTTTGTCATTAACCTTCGAGGTGCTCCGGTTCCGAATCGGCAACGTTTTATTTTTGAAACACGGTTACGCGGCGATTAACCGGAACGCTCGACACCTAGCACTGGCCGTATAGAACGCAGCTCGGACTCCGGCAGAACAGACAAAGTCTTGCACTCGAAAAAAAAGTTGACTTTAAAAAAAAAGTCGCGATTTGACAAGTGTCTTTTGGCGGGAGTCGCGCGGCGGGCGCGAGCGGCGCGCCGAAACGTTCGCGTCGACTGGCCGCCGGCCACACAGAAAAGCTCCTTACGATGGATACATACAGCGAGCGGCGACGTGCAATCTATTTATAATGTTAAGTTGAACGCAACGCACGTCCATTGCCTCGGTGCCTACTAACATCATAATATTTAAAGTTATTAGGTCGACTGATGAAACACAACTCTGTTTACATACCATTTATGAACATATTAAAATTACCACCGATCCCTCGTCGCTTTGCTGGGGGGTTATTTTGGAACGTAACGGTAGTAAGGTTTATTTTTTTAGCAGTTTCACACTTTTTTTGTATAAAGGGAACCTAGTGTCATGTTGACTGGCAGAGCGTCGTGTTTTGTCTACAGAGCGGGACACTAAGAATAATCTAAATGTAATCACTCGCTCAAGTGGGAATTGAATCTATAGCTATTGTCGTACAGTCCCCCACTGCACGACGGGTTCAACGATCAAAATTTATCATTATAAGATTTTTGACGCCCTACTCATAATATACGTAAATTTTATATTATTTACAGAAATAACAGTCATGAAACTCAACGCTATCAAAACGTCGATAAATATTGAATCGGCCACGAAATTTATGCAATGATGTATGATGTATGGGTGATAAAATTGATAGTTTTTATAGGTAGCATTAAGTAAGTAGCAGCGCCCACTGTCGATCAATGAAACTGTTAAATCTGCGTGCAAAGAAACTTGAATGTCTCACGCGAGCTGTCAACGTCTTTTCTACTTTATACTTGTGTATGAGACACTAATCCCCAATTTGCCCTTGACAAGCTATAGCTCGACTTAGCCTCATATTAAATGTATTTTTTACGGTGTATTTTTTACGGTGGTCGTGGATTCGATTCCTGCAAAGGGATTTTTTTAGGTTTAGTTGGCAGGGTGAATCTATTGGGAGTCTATTATTAAAACACTCCGTCCGTATTAAGACATTTCCCTTCTCCTCTTTTCCCGAATTATCGAGTCATTGCGCGTTTAATGGCGGACATAACGCCGCCAAGAGAAATGTCAATATTTAAATGATTTTCATGTTAGACAACAAGCAGCGTTGTGGTCCACTACGAATGTCTGAACTTTTCATATTGTATTTAGTAATATTTTAGTGTTTTTTTTTATAACCTAAAAAACACTAAGCCACAGAAATCTTGTATTAGAGTTTTTGCTTTTTAGAAAAAACTTGCAGTGAAAAGACCGCCATTGCACAAACCATGTAAAATAAAGTATTATGAGTCCCGATCCGGACTGACAGGATGCGGCGTTAGGTTTCGCCACTCAATATCTTTTAGGACATGGTGCAATTTGTGGAATGAAGTTTATTGACATAATTTTATGTTTTTATAAAAAAAAAAATAATTCTTTGAAAATATGGAAATTAGATAAATTAATTTTTAACAAAAAGAAAAACCGACTTCTAACAACGAACTAAAAAGTGAATAATAATTTTATAAAGATTTTATAATTTTGAAGTCGGTGCCAAGTAAAACAAACAGGCTTAGTCATTAGATATTGTAGTAAGGTTGTTGTAGCATTAGTTTGACACTAGCATATAGAGAAGGGACTGTTCTTAAAATTAAAAAGAAAAAGGAAAAAAATAATTAAAACATTACAAGTATGTTGACATCAGGTCATCACACCTTAAGAATCGCCAAAATACTAAATGTTTATCGTTTCTGTTGATTGTACAATAAAAAAAGTCATACTACTTCACAACGGGAATTTATAACAATAAAATTTTATTGTTAAATAAATATAAATATAAGTGGGCTGGGTTTCCATTGAAAATATTATTTTATTAATATTATTATTTGCTTAGTTTAAGATAAATCCAAATGAATAAATTACAAGGTGATATATTGTAAATCAATTGTAAATTGTCAAAGTCAAAACTAAAGATAAATAATTTTGTTCAAAATAAGAAGTTACAGCTTCATTGTTTGGACGTTAATAAATTTAACACCAGTTCACCAAGTGTTACCAAGTTACTGCCTCAGACAGTCAGACCTGAGAAGAGCCGGCGCAAGACAGCCAGCGCAACTTGCGGGACTTTTTTTTATATCAATTGTTTCCAGATACACACTTACTTATTAATGACAATGATACCTTAGAAACAGACTAGAGTGAACATTTCACACCCAGAGTAACACGCTCTGGGTATGAAATGTTCACTCCAGTCTGTTTCAAAGGTATACTCGTAAAATCATTAATTTTGTAATTACTTTTAATACACAAATTTCATAAAGTAACAAACTAAATTTTAAAAAATAAAATTTAATAAATAAAATTTTATTTCAAAAACTTCTATATTATCTTAATCTATAGATTCAACACCAGACGCCATAATGACGAAACGGGGTAAACTTATTAATCTATTATTATTTTTTTTTTAGGTGCATACTGTATCCCATATATAGCAAGGTCAGCAGAGAAGACCTAGTATCTAAGACAATCCGTTTTTCGCTTTCCATCAGAATTCGAAACAGCGGACAGGACTCGTGAAAATAAGGAATCTCTCGAGTAGTAATCGAACCCACAAAGTTCACAAACAGATCCTGTCCTACTGCACCAGTTCAGTGGCCTCGAAACGACACGAGTTCCGCCACTCAACACGCAAAACCTCTTCTCTCAGAATTCTTCGAAAAATGGGGAGCAGAATCTCTTAACTCTAGGCTCCCTCTGCCTACCCTGCTACATGCGGGATACAGCTGAAAAAAAGGAGGCTGATAAAATAATAATAGAAGCGTCTTTAAGTTCTGTGCGTACGCCTACCATAGCGAAGGCTACATTAATAAACAAATGTTCATCCAGAATCGTCAACCGACTTTTNATGAATTAAGGCCGTCATGGCACAGCGGTAAACGTACCGGTTGTGTCTTCAATATCCCGAGACCAATCGCAGCGTTAAGTTCCGCCTCGTAATATTCCATATACTCGTATCATATATAGTGTAAAAAGTGTAAAGCTACAAAGAATATAGATATATAGTATCATTCAGAGGACGGTTTTCAAGAGATGCG
Organism: Heliconius cydno galanthus; assembly: GCA_036379175.1. NCBI lineage: Eukaryota > Metazoa > Arthropoda > Insecta > Lepidoptera > Nymphalidae > Heliconius > Heliconius cydno. The sequence goes on from JAKRZM010000121.1 coordinate 55,397, forward strand.
GGTTCAATCCCCGCTACATCGAAAATTTTCAAAGGTTTCTAAAAATGTATTATTATTTTCTAAGTGTGAAATATACGTACAAAAATATCATTAAGTAATTGCAAAGAGAAAAAACTACTCCATTACTTAGCGCTCCTATAAAATAAAAGTAACGACTAACTACACTATGAGTGAAATAATATTATTTATTTTAAAAATTCTTGTAAACACGTCGCGTCTACTCGTTGCAATGCTAACGCTGTCAAAGAACCGACAAATATGACAGGTATGTAATTGCAAATGTCGGCTGTTATTATTGTTTTCTTTAATTTTCTGAAATTATATAATTCGTGAAATATTCACAGCCATTCTGCAAAATAATGCTGAAAACAAATATCTTTGTGAAAATTATGTGAGAAGTTTTGTCTTGTTTTGATTGATTTAAACATTTATTTCCTAGCAGATTGTGTGACTCTGTGAATATGATGTTAAGGGCTGTAGGTTCGGTGCCCATTGGGGGAAAATATTTAATACATCGCCCAGCTCTATTAAGCTATAGCGCGGCGTTAAGTTCTGTCACTTAACACGCAACGTCTCAAATACAAAAAGAAAAAAGTATATGTAATTACTAGTATATGTAACTAAACGATTAACACAGAACTATAAGACAGAATTAAAACATTACAACGAATTTGTGCAAATTTAATGACAATTAACATTAATCGACGTTTCTAAGTACTGAATATGAAGTTACAGACAGAAAGTGAGGAAATAGTGCAAAACAAGCTCTCACCTCTTGCAACTCATATGAATTGTAAAGGCCACACGTGAATCATAAACACTGCGACAGTCGAAACCATTAACATAATTTTAATTCTGGTACGTACTGACGCACGAATTAATTATTGTATTTACTTTATACGTTATATGTATATAGTATAGGTTTTACTTGCGGCGTCGCTTGTGTAGTCGAATGTAATAATGAATATTTGTGTATGAGAATCCTACGTAATCATAGGGTAAATCTTCTGTTTTTATTATATTAGTATAGAAGTACCTGTAGAAAATATCATATGGAAATATATTATTATTTATTAATAATATTTTTTATTCGATCTAGTAACATGGCGAGGAAAAATAACAAGGAAAAAAGAACAATATTAAAAAGTAACAAGTAAATAAACAAAATAGTTCAACAGATTTCACATAAAATGAACTTTTAATGGTATTTTAGGAAAATAAATTTATTTTATTTATTTATAGAAAAAAAAAGTTTTTATATTATTGACTGAAATTTCTCAATTTTTTCTCAAAAAGCTACTAATAGTGTGTAAATAAACCACAGATAGTTCTATAACGACATCGACATCATCGTTACATCGGTTACAGTGCTAAAGCCACCATCTTCTAATACTACTGGTTTTTAACTAAATGTGTTGTGTATTTTTGATAGGGAAATAGGCAAGCGTAAATACATTCGTATGAAATATCTATATATATAAATAATACTAATAATATCATTCATAGTTTCTAAGGAATATTTCGATAGTTTAGATACCGTTTTTACCAATATTATTATTTTTAACACCTATTTCTTGAAAGGAAAGAAAAATAAAATTGAAATAATTAAAATAGAACGAGATCCACTATACAACTAAGTAATTTTTTTCTATAGATTAATCAATACAATCATAGAAAAAAATAAAAAGACGAAATTTTCACACCTCTCTCACACAAAGTCACAAGACGCTACTAAATTTCTTGTAAAAAAAGAAAGAAACTTTTAAGCCTAACCAGAAATAGACGCTAAAACTGATGAGGACAGGTAGTTCGATGGGGTCGTGGCCTATTTGCCTCGCATTATGCAGCAAATCAGGTCGATCGCTTGCTAATTTACTATTATAATATATATGTCATTATATTTAAAAAAAATGTTTTTGTGAACATTTTTCTCTAGGAAAGCCATTTGTTTGGGGAAGTTTTGGTTATTTTTTTATTTAATTTAACTGAATTATAAATAATTATATATTAAATTTTTAGTACACTATTACGTTGCTTTTAATGTTATTTATTTTAAGTTGTTGAAATAAGATATGGACACTGATCTTACTATCTATATTTAACAGCAATTTAGTTATAATTTAGCAAAGAAAGACAGATCAAACCTAGTGCTAAGGCACTCCGCTTCCCATTTTCCGCCCAATTTTCCAGACATTGAACGTAAAATGTCGCGTATTGTCAAAAAAATCCAAGAGAATGAAGATATTTCTTTCCCCAGTATACAAATTGAACCCAGAACCCCCCATTTTCCCCCTATCCCTTAAGCATTCAGACACTTTAAAACTACGACGTACTTATTATATAGGCTATAGAGAAGCCAATTACGATCAACGATATAGTGCCATGCAGGCCTTAAATGTTTATTGTTTATTTTATTCAGAATGATATAGTTGTTCTGAAAGAAAATGGCTGCTGTTATCCAATATCTATCGGAATTTGAAAACAAAGTTATATTAAATATTTTTAATGATAACATAATTCCTTTTAGACTACGAGTGAATAAGTAGCCCAAATATTACTTTCTCATAACTTTCTCTATCCTCCAGTGAAAGTCCCATAAAATTCATTTCAACTATTCCGGAGATTAGCCCAAATTAAGAGAAGGATAGACAAACACATAGAATTTTTTAAATTGTCTGTTTGTGTTTTAGTACCTATAACTTGAAAAAACACAGTTATTTTTGAAATCACAGACATTTCAATATTTTTAGATATACATAGATATATATCTAAATCTATACTAATATAATAAAGCGGAAGAGTTTGTTTGTTTGTTTGTTTGTTTGTTTGTTTGTTTGTTTGTTTGAACGCTAAGATCTCTGGATCTACTGG
>JAKRZM010000121.1:62915-98677 GCA_036379175.1 Heliconius cydno galanthus
CCCCGCGCCCGCGCCGCCCCCACGACACGCCGGACTCCCTAAACCAAAATATTATTCAGTACGAGCGACCCAAACGCGGCTTCGCCTGCTTATATTTACTATTACATTGTAGCCAAATTATATAAAATCTCTACATAAATTGAACCTTATGAGTTATTCTAATGTATAAACCATGTTACTGTAAAGTTTCATCTAAATTCGTTTAGTAATTCTTGCGTAGGATTAGATAATCTGGCTACCATAGCGGTTTTGAATATTATCAACTTACAATATAGAACTATATTGAGTATTTGTACATGCTGTTAATTTGTAGAATGTATAACTATATATTCAACGTAAGTAAAAAAGAATATTGTGTCTGTCCTGTCATGTTATTTGTCCATGTTTATACTGTTATACTAATAGACAGACCGTGTATGTCAAATACAAAAAATACTTTCGTACTATAAACGATTGCGTAAAATTTATATATAAGCAGGAAAGTGAAAGAATTAATCGTAAAATTATCAAAATTAACCAAAAATAATAGTAGTAGAAAAATTTGCAAAAAATTTTCTTTCCCAAGTGTAGAATAATTCCTTAATGTAAAATTTTTTTTTTATTCAGATTCACCAGTGGTAAGTATTATGAAATAAATTTACAATGATAGTTTTTTTTAATTCTTAATAACAATAGAGAATTAGAAAGAGAAATAGAAATGTTCAAATATACACGTAAATACAACGTAAAATTATAAAGCACACCAATAATTACAAAGAAGTAAGCCTTAATCGTAATATAAGTGCACAAAAAGCTCAGAACTCACCGGCACTATAGCACAGTAAACGGTTAACAACTTATAGAACAAAACCCAACGCCCGCTTTTACAGCCACCTATTAACTAAACTTGTACCGCGTACAGTCATCAACCACGTAAACAACTATTAATGAATAGATAAATCTAAATGGCTGTCAGTGGAGATCTCGCCCTGGCGGTAAAAGAACAAATGGCAGCAGATGTTTAATACTTTCGTCACAATTGTATTTTAGAATCGATTTCGACAGAATTATATATATATATTTTATGTTCACCTGGAGGTGATAATATTGTGGTTCACCTGAAAGTAAATAAAAGAGGAACAATATCTGTGCGACTTCACTCCCTTAGTTTAATAGATATAACTTCGAGCGTAGGTACAGTGGGTTACATCGGCATCTATCACATCAACATAGCCTTATGTTGATATAATAGCGAGGACTTTATCATTGAAGATTAAAAAAAATAATAGCATCTTCCATGACGTGAAGCTCCTGAGCGTGCCGAGATAGTGCTGGCGAACATTCGCTGTCGTATAAAAGAACCGATCGAATGATGCTGTTGCATATCAGCCCCTAGATGGTACTCTGCGATTGCAGACCACACCAGTGACCTCCCACTATTTAGCTCAAGCAGCGCTTATCCGAATGTAGATATCTAAGGTACCTGAACTTTTCCAACTTAACGGCTGGTTCAGGACCTATATATTGCGCTCTTATCGCTTATTATATGTTTTTATATTTAAAATATTGTATAAATTATAATTAAAAATACTGACTATCTAACTAACACTTAAGCTTTGATAGTTGAACAAAAAAAAATTGTGAAAATTAAAATTTGGATTCCCTCCAAATCGGCCGTTTGTCGTCGAGAATGAACACCCGAGTGCCCTTAAACGTAATCTTAGCTCACATAAATCGCCCAATTAAATAAATTTCTGCAACTGTCCATACCAATTAATTTATCTACGTGTTTTCAGTTGTGATTTCTTTGAATTTGGAATTATTACACATATTAAATTAAACAAATGTACTTCAAAGTGATTTGACGTCATATATTTCAATTTTTGTTAAATAGTTAATAAAGTAGATAAAAATATTTTAAATTTTCTTAGAATAGCAGATGCTAGCGAGGATGTCACAAAGATAATGGTGAAAGAAGTGCTCACGTGGGTTCGGCACGAGAAAATTAATGAGGAGAGAATGGCAAAATATATTTATGAAGCAAGAGTGAGTAGTAAGAGAGGCAGGAGAAGACCCCGGTTAACCTATGAAACACAGTATCGATGATACCGGAAGACATGAACCTAGGTTCATTTGCTTTAAAAATGTGTCTAAAACATAATTTAACAACCGTTTATATAACTCTTCCGTATTCCGCACATGGCAAGGTAAGCAGAGAGAACCTGGGAACCTATTACTGCGTGGGAGAATCGAACCCACAACCTTTCGCGTTTACAGTTTCACACTTGTACCACCAGACTGACATTCACCAAAAAGTTAATCTCTTCAATTTCAATTTTAATTTATCGGCATAGCTATTTTTACTCGTAGCGAGGGAATTATAAATTTTGAAGTGTGGCTAACTATTAATACAGGTTCATCTCGTACAAATTTAGTATGATGTAAACAATTGTTAAACGGGACTTTGATCTAGAAATAATTTGCTAATGAATAGAGAGTTAAAAATAATAATGTGTTATTCCGTCTGATATTTGATATAAACAATAAAAATAGTTATAACGCCACAGCGTCTGACTGTAAGTGCGACGGTTGTAGGTTCAATTTCGACTTATTACTGTTCAAGAGTATTTAGAGGATAAGCATGTATGGAATTAATGTCTATTGAATGTAATGCAGGATAGCTTCCAACTAATGTAATAGATTGTACCATTGATTTTGAAAAGAGCAACTGTTGAGTTTCTTGCCTCTTCTAATGGCTCTTCTCAGCAGAACTGCCTTCCGAACCGGTGGTAGCTTTATGTTCATATGTTCATTCGACGATTCAAAAGTGCTTATAATAATTGCCTATTTGAATAAAGAATATTTTGAATTGAATTTTGGATTAATTGGACGGTCCTAAAAGAATTGCTACAAAATAACAATTTTATTGAACAGGCTGGTACATTAGCTTTTAATATATGGATAAAATCTTTAAAATGCTAAATATAACTAGAACACGAAAGTAATTCAGATTAGTAAATAAATACTATATAATACAATTGTATAGGTCCAGCAGGCGAAGCCTCAAGCCGATTGCTAGTTATACAATTGCAACTCCAATAACCTAACTGATGAAAAATTCTCACCACCTGGATACGTGTCTGCCTCTAACGTACGTACATCCAGATATTTTTTACCATATAAATGGTATGAGTGTGGATTGGACGTCCTGAGGAGTTTCCTAAACTTAGTATTTTGGGGGCTTTCAAGCCCCTTTGGTTGTAGTTGTTTATATAATGTTGCCATTTGCCTAGTTAGTCCCTATCATGTCCCTATTTTGTCATGATGTAATGTCACGTAGAGTGCGCCACATTTAATTCAATGTAATGTCACATAGTCTATGACGCGGATGATCTAGACGCTTCTAACAATACCTCATTTGTCAAATTATAATAAGTGGTTTAGAAGTTATAAGGGAACAAATGAATATACATAATGGTGGTAATAGAAAGACGATATCAATTCAGAATTATAGAGATAATATAAAGTATGTAATCTTTACAGAAGATATTAGAAATTCTAGATTCTTTTTGAATTTAGATATTGAATGTCAGATTGTATTGTTCGAGCAATCTCGAGAAACATTAAGTTCTCGCCAGAAAGCTTTGTGTTTGTTGTTCCTTAACTTTTCATCTCTTTTATTCTCTGCTTTTTCACGCTTCATCTTTATCAGTATTTTCGTCTGGTGCCTTTGCAGCTTATACTCTTTCTTTTTATCTCTCTCATACTTTCATCCTCACCTGGAGCATTATACTCCTGCCATATNCAAAAAGTTAATCTCTTCAATTTCAATTTTAATTTATCGGCATAGCTATTTTTACTCGTAGCGAGGGAATAATAAATTTTGAAGTGTGGCTAACTATTAATACAGGTTCATCTCGTACAAATTTAGTATGATGTAAACAATTGTTAAACGGGACCTTGATCTAGAAATAATTTGCTAATGAATAGAGAGTTAAAAATAATAATGTGTTATTCTGTCTGATATTTGATAGATAAATAGCTATAACAATAAAAATAGTTATAACGCCACAGCGTCTGACTGTAAATACGACGGTTGTAGGTTCAATTTCGACTTATTACTGTTCAAGAATATTTAAAGGATAAGCATGTATGGAATTAATGTCTATTGAATGTAATGCAGGGTAGCTGCCAACTAATATAATAGATTGTACCATTGATTTTGAAAAGAGCAACTGTTGAGTTTCTTACCGGCTCTTCTCAGCAGAACTGCCTTCCGAACCGGTGGTAGCTTTTTGTTCATATGTTCATTCGACGATTCAAAGGTGCTTATAATAATTGCCTATTTGAATAAAGAATATTTTGAATTTTGAATTGAATTTTGGGTTAATTGGACCTTGGGTCCTAAAAGAATTGCTACAAAATAACAATTTTATTGAACAGGCTGGTACATTAGCTTTTAATATATGGATAATGTCTTTAAAATGCTAAATATAACTAGAACACGAAAGTAATTCAGATTAGTAAATAAATATTTGACATTTGCATAGGTCCAGCGGACGAAGCCTCAAACCGATTGCTAGTTATACAAATGCAACTCTAATAACCTAACTGATGAAAAATTCTCACCACCTGGATACGTGTCTGCCTCTAACGTACGTACATCGAGATATTTTTTCCATATAAACTATGGATTGGACTTCCTGAGGCGTTTCCTAAACTTAGTATTTTGGGGGCTTTCAAGCGTCGTCGGGTGTACAGGCATCTTTATTCTCAAGGTTGGCGTATGCGCAATCCCCTTTGGTTGTAGTTGTTTATAATGTTGCCATTTGCCTAGTTAGTCCCTATCATGTCCCTATTTTGTCATGATGTAATGTCACGTAGAGGGCGCCACACTTAATTTAATGTAATTTCACATAGTCTATGACGCGGACGATCTAGACGCTTCTAACAACACCTCATTTGTCAAATTATAATAAGTGGTTTAGAAGTTATAAGGGAAGAAATGAATATACATAATGGTGGTAATAGAAAGACGATATCAATTCAGAATTATAGAGATAATATAAAGTATGTAATCTTTACAGAAGATATTAGAAATTCTAGATTCTTTTCGAATTTAGATATTGAATGTCAGATTGTATTGTTCGAGCAATCTCGAGAAACATTAAGTTCTCGCCAGAACGCTTTGTGTTTGTTGTTCCTTAACTTTTCATCTCTTTTATTCTCTGCTTTTTCACGCTTCATCTTTATCAGTATTTTCGTCTGGTGCCTTTGCAGCTTATACTCTTTCTTTTTATCTCTCTCATACTTTCATCCTCACCTGGAGCATTATACTCCTGCCATATTTTCTTCTTTCTTTAATAAACAATAAATATTGAGTATAATCTATATATATAAAAGGACTTGTCCTCACTGACTGAGGTAAGACGCACGCACAGCCGTAACTACTGATGGTAGAAACGTGAAATTGGGACAGATGTTTACTTTCGTAATCTGAACATCCACTAAGGGATTTTGAAAAATTTTAACCGTAAAGAGATGAAATAGGGGTTTAAAGTTTGTATTCATTTTTTTTAAATACGTACCGATTTTTACGCGCGCAGCTTCGCTTGCTTATTAAGGAGTGAAGTCTAATAAACCTTGTAACACGTATTCAAATAAATATTTTTAAGAGTTTTTCCATAGGGTTTTAGGGTTAAAGTTTTTCAAAATCCCTTCTTAGTGGATATCCAGATTACGAAAGTAAACATCTGTCCAAATTTTACGTTTTTACGCACAGCGGTTACGGCTGTGCGTGCATCTTACCTCAGTCAGTGAGGACAAGTTCTTTTATATATATACACGACTAGCGGACGCGCGCAGCTTCGCGTGCTTATTTGCACCCTTAGGGATGAATTCTAATAAACTATGAAACACGTATTCAATTAAATATGTTTAAGAGTCTGAATTTCAAATTTTATAAAAATCGATGTCGATTTAAAGATTTTTTTATACAAACTTTCAACCCTTTATTTGCACCCTTAGGGGGAGAATTCTAGAAAACCATGAAACATGTATTCAATTAAATACTTTTAAGAGTCTGAATTTCAAATTTTATAAAAATTGGAGCCGATTTAAAAACAATTCTATACAAATTTTCAACCCTTTATTTGCACCCTTAGGGGGTGAATTCTAAAAAACCATGAAACACGTGTTCAATTAAATATTTTTAAGAGTCTGAATTTCAAATTTTATAACAATCGGTGCCGATTTAAATTTTTTTCAATACAAACTTGCAACCCCTATTTCATCCCTTTAGAGTTAAAATTTTTCAAAATCCCTTCTTAGTGGATGTCCAGATTACAAAAGTAAATACTTGTCCAAATTTCAAGTTTCTACCATCAGCAGTGACGGCTGTGCGTGCGTCTTACCTCAGTCAGTGAGGACAAGTCCTTTTATATATATAGATAACAGACCTAATAAAAGCGTGTTAAGTTTGATACATAGTTCATATAGATAATATTTCAATATTATATTACATATAAAAAGATAATAAAAGAGAAGTGTTAGTAATAGCTGAGAAGCGGAATCATGCGAGCGATAAAAAAGCCATTTAATAGATTTTGGCCAAAACAAGCATAAAATGAAACGTCATGCCGGAATCCAAAATCACCTGCGACTATTTATTCTGTGAGCTCTGACTCCTGCCTCAGAGCGTCCACCAGAAGTCTTTCCCATCGGGCAGTTGGCGTGAATCTGACAGCTTAGCGCCTAACTACGAGCCCGTAGCGCCATCTATTGAGCGCCTATGACAACTGGAATAACGATCGATCGATTATTTCGAATTTTGGAATTAGATTGTTTTGGACTATTAATTACATTATTAATCGACATTTATATCGTATATTATATAAAAATTTAATGTTTTTTTTCATACAATGTATGTACTTACATTTTAACTATTTATGAATAGCGCGCAGTTAAAGTAATTCGTATTTGGCTTTCATGTTTATTGTTATTAAAGGCTCACTTAGAATTATACTGTAGTGTTATATATTATATATATATTCTAAAGATCCCTTGAGGGATGTAGATTTCATACAAAACAAAAGTAAAACCCATCAGTCAGCCCCAGGGATCTTAGCGCTTAAATAAACAAACAAACTCTTCGACTTTTTTTTATTAATATAGATAAAGAGGACAATATTTTATTTTAAGCCAGTTCTCGCCCGCCAATTTGAAATGGCATAGCCGCGTGGCATTTAAGACGTAAAATTGAAAGTAACATTTTCCCGGTACCGTAGAAATCTCGAGAAATCTCTTCTATATAGTGGATTTTAACTTTCTTAGTCCAATAGTTTCTTTCTTATCCATTTTGTGTTGTCACTCACTCAATTTTTTTAACTGAACTTTCGGTTAACTGAATAATACTTATTCATGGTGTATGCATCTACTATTTCCATCCAATCCACGATCCCCATATGTCGTGTCTCATCTGCAGAAACCTCCACAGGGTTTTTATAGTTATTATTATTATGCATGTAATAACAATATATTGTTATTCATGATGGTGTTTTATTTTTTCTAAACGTATATGCACACATCGTATTGGCACATATACTTGTATGTAATGTATATATATATATATCGACTTTATAAATTTTCGTTTTAAATTTCTTTATTTTTTGCAGGTTCACGCTTTTTCCCGCACAGTAGAGTAGGAACCTAGAGTGAAAGAAGAGAAATGAAAGTTATCTAAATAGAATGGATTACATTTAGACATCTTTTATTTCTTCGCTTTGATAAGGCAAACTGTGCAGTTTTGAAGGGGAAAATTATACATTTCCCTGAATAAAGAATCGAACCCACAATCGTTGCGTTCACAGTCAAGCCAAATTACGTCAATAAGTAAATTAAATATATCATTCAATTCAGTCGTACATACACATATATTTGACATCAATAATAGAAAATCTTGTGTAACAAATAAGGGTAATGCTTTCGAACTTGTCCTACTGGATGCGCATCGATATAAACCAATTACCTCACCTAGTCATATCCCGTGACTCTCCTGAATGTTTAAAATACAAATTAAAAAAAATATTTGTTTTATATTCTTCTAATATAATGTAAGTAAATTTGTATATTTGTCTTTTTTTGTTTGCTACTAAATTGTGTAAAAAATAAATAAATAGGTTAGTATCTACTTGGTTACTATTAGAAATTATCTATTTTTTTAAACTCTTGATGTAATTCTAAAGTATGTACAAAAGAAACCAAGATTATGTTTCATTAATAGCAAGACAGCTATTGCATAAAAGAAATAATTTTAATAGAAGAAAACAAAAAAATAAGTACAGTTTCTAATTTAAACGTTTAAGCGCAATTGCGGTACTTTATATGGCAGGTGTTATTAAAATTGTGGTTTTTAAATCCCAGTGGGGGAAAGTTGCCCTGCCCTGCCCTGGTTACGTATATTACGAAAAAGGAATGTTCGTCAGATATAGCGTCGTAAGTTTTATGAATAAATGAGCTGTAGCCGCGGTACACCGTAACCGTAGGAATTACGGGAAATCCTCTTAGGTCCATTTATCACTTTATAGATATTTCATTGAAATATTTAATTTAATTTTGACTTAATATTTATTTAATTTTAATTGACTCGAGATCCTGCTGTCAAACTCACAAAGAGTTTTGCAGGACACAGTTTAACTTTTTATCGGTCTTTTTAAATGGTACTAATAAAAATAAAATTAACATTACAAAGTTATATTTGTAATTAATTTCATACAAAATTAGTGCATCCATCCCTAAACTTAGATATGTCAATATAAATTGCACTTCCCTTTGACATCCTGAAATTGGTACGCAACCCTAAGATTGCGAGTTCGATTCGCATTTAACCGGTTTTTTTAAACATTTTTAAATTCTAGTTCTAGTAATTCTGATATTCTTGTAAACTAAATCTATATATATAAAATCGAAAGTCACTCACTCATCACGAAATCTCAGAAACTATATGTGCTAGGAATCTCAAATTTTGTATAGGAGTCACTTATAGGACGTAGGTGCTCGCTAAAACGTTTGTATGAAACTTCGTTACTACAAATGCTAGGAGTTTTAAATTTTGCATGGACTTATAGGATGTAGGTACTCATAGAGACAGAAATTAATAATAACGTAGTTGACACAGGCGAAGCCGCGGGCGGGCCGCTAGTATATAATATTAATAGTTGCCATTCATTCCGTGCTGGGGATAAATATATTTATTTATTTCTAAGTTAAGTTAATTTGGATTCTATTACTAATTTATTAAAGTGTTGCGTAGACTACCGCCACTGAACGTAAAACATTTATAATCAGCAAAAAGTGGTGGACAGAGTGACTAGGTATTTTCAATCAGCTTTAAATCCTGTAAAGGATGCGAAGAAAAAACTAACAAACATAAAGACACATTTGAATTTTTTTATATAGAGACGAAGCTCTAGAAATGACATTTCTACAATTAGCTTAACCACGCGGTGAATATTAACAGATAACAATAGGAGCAAATGTAACAGATATTTAAAAACAATTGAACATTCTTTATAAGATTTGAGATCATCTTATTTTTTAAAATAAAAGGTATAATAAGGTTATTTAAATTTATATATTTGTTTCTTCGCTCTGGTGGCAAAGCTTCGAGAACTCTGCGAAAAGTGGAGAACGGAGTGTCTTAACACTTAGGTTCCTTTTGTGTATTACCCTGGTCCCTCTATCGGAAGAATATTTTATATAATTTTAAATGTAATTTTTATATTAACTATTATTTAAAAGTTTAATATAATTACTCTTTGATAATAAAAGTATATGAAAATATTATGCAAAAGATGGATTAGGTAATATTAATCATAGGATCAGCAAAGGAATCAGAAATACTATATAGAATCTCAGATCTCCTCTTAAAGATTCGATTAGGTTTTCTGACCTTAGACACGAGACCAATATTGAAGTATTATCTGTTTCCCAACGTCGATATTCTTTTACTTTGTGATTTTAATAAATATTTTAAGAATGAAATATTATAAGTAATTCAGTTTCGTAAATAACTATTTAATCCATTTGCAAATACAAAATATTGATTTGTTTTTATTGGTTTGGCCCAAATATACTACTTTAGAAGCCACCGGCTTGGATTAGCATTTAAAAGAACGAATTATTTTATTTTCCTCTATCTGGAAACGAGACAAATCTCTGCGTTAAGTTCCTCCATTCAATATGCAATGTCTTAAAAATTAGTCAGAAACTGAAGAACGAAGAGTCTAAACACTAAGTTCCTCTGCTTTATCTGAGATATGGCAACTAAAAACTATCGAAGCAAACACTAACTGGACCCAAGACAATTAGGCCACTGTGAACCAGCGTCGTATATCCAGCAACTCGCAACTGACAGCAGCAACAAATGGTTTTAGAGTTTGGCACGCGCACAAATGTGTAGTATACATATAAAATCAGCCATTTAATTAGGTTAATCACCAATTTTTTTATATTGTAAAATTAAATTACAAATTAAAATATGATTCAAAGCCAATCTTGGCGCATGCTTGTAAATACGACAGGCTGTGGGTTCGATTTCCACTTGAGAAAATGTAAAATTCTATATTTCTATTCTCTTCTTTATGATGTGAAGTTCTACCTCTCAACACGCTATAGCTCCATAATGCAGACAGAAAAAAGAGAGCGGAGTATTTTTACACTAGGCTTCCTCTGTCTACACTGCTTCCTGTGGCATACAGTGTAAGAAAAATATTATGATTCATTGTTTTTTAGCTTCATGTTTTTTATCACTTGTATAGAAATTGTTGTAGAAACCAGTGTAAAGGCTTAGCGGTTCCCGCTTTCTGTCTTTCAACCCCGCGATTTGGATCGAATATATGACGAAACTATAGCCTCTAGTATATTCATAGTGTGAATTATATATTATAGTTATCAAAACACTCTACACGCAATCTATCGAAAATAAGGAGGAAAATGTAGAAACGAGTATTTTAAGTTTCGTTTCCTTTCCTTATCCTCTTATTTGGAAAAGGCGTAAAGCTGTTTTTTATAATATATATATTGTACACAAAATATCATAACCTTACATAAAAAACTCTACATTAGCATCGCGGGTAAAACCCCAAAACAAACAATCACACAAACACATGATCCCAAGTTACGTGTCCATGGGAATACGTTGGAGTGACCCGATGACATAAGTAACCAGAAGAACCAGTGTCCATATAAATATGTTTATATTTGTCTAAAGTTGGTTAAGAATTCGACTCCCACTCGGAGTAATAAATAATTTTCATTTTCTAGCTCTAGCTTCAGGACGTAGTACTCTCAAAAATAAACCGAAAATTTCTACATTAGCATCGCGGGTAAAACTCCAAAACAAAACAATCACACAAAAACATTACCCTAAGCTATGTCTCCATGCAAATCCGTTGATGTGACTGGACAATAGAAGAAACAAGAAGAAAATAACCAATGTCCATACAAACATGATGATATTTACTCAAAATGGATACATTACTAATGAGACGTACACTAAACACAAATGCTGGCATCATTTTAACACTGCCGTTGAGAGACTGAAGGGATTTAGGACAAATATTGATTGATTGTAATGTGACGTCGAATGATGTCACTCGTGTAGTACTACAAACTACAGGTAATCTACGAGTATTTGTTTATCCTTTTTGTTTTAAATCTAGGAAACTTATTAGAGAATTAGAAATTTATGGGTGTTGGTTTGGTTTGAGGGTGGGTGATTCTAGATCTATATTTTATCTGGTAAGTTTTTGGCTCTTAAAATGTGGACAAGTATGGGTCACTTTGATAATTATTTTTCTCCAGCAAGAAACTATTTTAGTGCTTATCAAATTATAAACGAGAAAGTTTTATTTTCGGTCTTTAAGATAGCATTTTTCATTAAATCCAAATTTCGTTAAAAAAATCATTAGCATCATAGCATATAAGATATCTAGACATTGTACTGTTTAGTGGCGGAACACAACGCTAAATTACGTCTACCAGACCAATGAAGTAAAAATAAGTTAAATATAATCACAACCCTGAGTGGGGATCGAACCCACATCCACCACAAATACATTCAAACGCTATGCCACTGCGACTATAATTTAAATGATATTAACAAATGAATTTATACATTAAATAACGACACATTTCATTAAAGCTTATCATTATTTATCATAACATATAAATATGCATAGTAAAATCATTTACATGATAACTCGGTGGAAACAATTGTATATCATTAAACTTATAATGATAAAAACCTCATAATGATTCAACCAATTAAGCCTTACTTTTTGAATCAGAGACAAAGTGGATAACGGTGTATTATTGATTTTTCTTAATTAATTTACGAGGGTACTTGGTCCTTGACACCGTGAACCGGTCACGCGTGAGGCTTTTCACGAACGAATTTTTTACGCTCGAAATAGTTTCCGTTTAAGGTATTATCACTTGGTTTTGCCTATTTTTAGTTACAGTTTAAGTTTCTTTTTGCAGCTTCAGCAGCTTTTATTTTTACAGCAGGGTAGGTAGAAAGATCTAATGCCAAGATTCTTCGTTCTCCAATTTCTGCCCAATTTTCGAGACATTGTACGTGCCTTACCAGAGGGGAGAAACGAAGATAATTCATATCCTCGAGTGGGGGATTGAACCCACAATTATTCCCTTAATAATTAGACGCAATCCCACGAGTCCACCATTACATATAGCGAAAGTATTAATGAAAAAACAATTTGTACATGTTATTATAGGTTGTACCAAAGAAAATTCGCGTAAAAATATAGAATTATTTATTGAATATTTGATTTTGAATTCCCATTTCTCAAACCCTCGTAACATTATATACAAATACTATAAACCACAGAGAAGTGTCAAAAGTTTCTTAAAGTCATAAAAACTAAGCCGCATGTACTCGTATGTACGTGATAAGTATGATCGTAAAACATTCACATATCGTAATACCTCTACATATTTTATGTTCACCATAAATAAGATTGGAGAAAACCTTGGTGTAATATTCATTACTTCATCTTATTTTTTTTTTGCGTGGAAAATTGTATGGGCAACTTAACATTTAAACATAGATTTTTCAGACAGTTCCACCAATCAACGCAATGCCTCCAGAATTCGCCGGAAAGTGGGCAACAGAAGTACCTATGGAAATGGAGTTCCTTAATACAGGGTTCCAGGTTCTCTCAACCTTACTATGTAAGGAATATATAAATTTTAAGGGCGAAATGTAATAATCATCATTCAATTCATGCGAAGGTAAAAAACGTGGTTGTGTTCCGCTATTCTACATGCATTTTTATCTACATTAGGGTCGGTTTGTCAACTCTGCAGAAATAATTGACTTACGTAAAAAAAAGTTATGCTAAAAAAATTGTTGACTTTTCATACAAACGAAAATCGATTGTCATTTATTAAATCTTATTTAAGCTGATAGTCTTCCATAGTAATATTTCAGTTCCATTATATCAAGCTTAACACAGTGCTGGTACTAAAGCGAGGTATCATAATGTTACTTTCGGTGACGTGGAGTCAGCTGCCGTCTGATTTAATACGGACGATCTAAGTACTTGATACATTCAGTTTTTGTGACAGACCACAAAGGGATTCTTAATTATATTTAACGCTATACGCACAGGCGAAGGTTAGACAGAGGGAACCTTGGAACCTAGTATTAATTGTTCCCATTTAGTTATTTAAGGTTATTGCCAAAAACGAGACAGGAATGGATGAATGATGGAGTTCAACGTCACGTTCTAAATTATTAATTTTCTAGAGTCAGGATGGAACCCATAACCATCGTGATCCACTGTTCCACATTGACTTGAAATATTATCAATATTTGAATATATAAAAATGTAATATTGAAATATATTTATTTTAAGGCAAGGAAACATAAATAGTAAAACACTCTAACGCTTGAAAGCCTCCTTCCAGACACTGTGATAAATTGACCTTAATACTGTTTTAGGATTGTAAGTCTGAACTAAATCCTATACGTTTGGAGAATTTTTATTCAAAAGTTGAAAATATTTTAGTTAGTACTCATAAAACACAGTGAAGTGGGACTTGGGAGCCATCTTTATGTACAGATGTAGAAGGTGGAATACATGTACGTAAAAGGGAGACGAGAGACCAGAGGGAAATAAGACACTGAGGTCCTCATTCTCCGCCAAATTTTCTATACACCTAATATCGATAATGTATTCTGGCGTAGAGTTCGGCTATACAACACGCAATGTATCCAGATAGAGCAGAGAGTGTTGACACTAGTTTGTCTGTCTATATTGCGATACGGAAGTTGTAAAGCTGATTTATTTATAAATTTCTTCTAGATTTCCTATATTTCATGTAACCTAACCTTAACAAAACTTTCAGGCTTAGTAAGTCCCATCACACATTCAATTTAAGAGAGTGATGTTTAACTCATTGACTTTCTCAAAATGAAATTTGAAATTATATGGAATTTCAATATAAAGCATTTTTTATATTTTGTGTAACGGAAAGTAAACGAATTCTGTGTGACGGAAAAGCGGCGGAAATTAAGTCGCATTCGGAGATTCCCGGATAAGTTTCGCGTCGAAAGAGTGATATTCGATACCTAGTGTTCACTTCGAAAACTCATTATTTTTCATAATAGATAAAAATATTTTTTTAGACTGACCTTTTTAATAATTGGTACTGATTGTGAAAATTATAAAATTGGCTTGATTTCTACAGAACGGTATTTAACTTTTTAAACTAGAGAGGGATTTTGCAAAATTTTTTCAACTGCGTATCCCGCATATAGCAGGGTAGACAGATGGAACGCAGTGTCAAGGCAGTCCGTTTCTCACTTCATGTTCAGTTTTAGAGACATTAGGTACGTGTTGAGTAACGGGACTCAACGGCGTGTTTTGTCTTGTTTGTTGTTGCGGAAATAGCAAAATAATTTAGTTTACAGTGAGACGCTGTTACTAAATAATTAGAAAATTAACAAATAATAGAAAAATAAGAACTAAAATGCACGCGTAAAATTAATGAAAACAAAAACAAAACAAAAACCGAAAATCTTTCCACGCAATTATTCTAATAATACAGTTGTTTTGACGAAAAATTAACGCAACGCGTCTGGCATAAACAAAGAGGAAATTCCCTTTGGGCTTTTCAACGGAAATATAAACGGTACTATCAAAAATATAACGGCGCAACAAAATGGCGACATAAAAACAATCTTATTTTATTACTTACAATGCAAACCTGAAATTTTGTTTTACGTCGCTTAAATACCATACTGATGTATTGCTGCGGTTGTGTTTATCTTAATTTTCTGCGTTAAATAAGAAAAACTGGAACCATTCTGGGACAGTGACTGTAGGCGTAATGGTTTTGGGTTCGTTCTTCATTTAGGGAAATGAGTTATTTACATTTCCCCTCTTGGCAAAATGCGGTGCTGGGTTTCACTCAGATTTGGACAGAGGCTAGCTACGCTAGGTTTCATTGGTAGATTATGTGGAAAAAAGAATGAAGCTCCAAATATAAGGAAAAATTAATAATTTTAATACTATTTCGATTCCTTTATATTTTACTAATCAAATAATTATTTGATTAATTATTATATTAAAAAGTATTAATTAATACTTTTAATATTCAAATATTTGACACCAAAGAAACATTACGTTATTTACTCTAAACTTAATAGAAATGAACATTTTGACATAGATATTTTGATTTTAAATATCTAAAAACAAGTAAACTAAATTTTATATAGCGAAATTTAAAAAAATCAAGTAAGACTTTCTGAAAATACATTTTTAAAATTTTCTGGCTCTGGGCCGGTGCCTTCTAGGGAATATTAAATGCGCAAAATTCGTTGGTTATTCCGAGTGTAGCTACGAGTGTACCCGTTAGCGGGAATGAATATAGACAGTTAGCGTACTGCGGTAATGGCGATACGGCTGGCGTTTATGTTTTGCTCAATTTGCTCTGTTTATACCAATTTGGTGGAGGTAAAGTCAATTTGTATGTGATAATGAGATATTTAATATTTTTATTATTAACATCACTTCTTTCTACGTATGGGATCGGATTTCCGTGCGATTTTTTATAATCCTTAGAAAGCCTTGTTCATCGCGGTGGTTCTTAATTATGTTTTATTAAAATCGGACTAGTACTTTAAGGGCTACAGACACAGACACGAGGTAGCTATTTTAATTTTATGTGTGCTAGTGTGTGAAAATGTTGAAATTTGGATTATAACTTCAGTTCTTATGATAATAAAATAATATAATCAATATTGTTTTTAAAACATCAATATTGTTATTAAAATGGCTGCTGCAACTGAATAAAGACTTATTCTAATTTTCAGTATATTTATATATCTTTCTGAACAGTTTCTATTAATAATATATAAGTTTTGCTGTTAAATATCTTATTGAGCAGAAATAAATAAATCTTTATATTACCATTTCCATTTATACTTATTTCATGTACACATATGTATATATTCAATGGAAAGGCTACACGTGACTGTAACCTATCGATTGCAGCATCCCGTCCGAGTGGCCGGCACTCGGCGTGACAGTCTCATTGACACTTCGAGACGTGCCCCTTTAGAATTCACTGTGCCAATCGTTACTTTGCAGTATTGTAATGTTTTTTAGCTTCATATAACAGGGAAGGCAAAGAGAAGCTAGTCTCACTCGCTCACTCACTCACTTACTCACTCACTCACTCACTCACTCGCTAGTGTCAGATATTTGTGTGCTTGTGTGTGTTGAGTGTAGGAGCTCAAAGTTATGGTGTGCCTTGCCAGAATGGGGAAATGAAATATGTAATATTTTATTTCCTCGCTCTGAACGAGGCAAAGTGCGGAGGAACTCATTCCGACATTCAACTCTAAAAAATTCAACTAAAACGCATTAGTTCAATGTATGTTCCTTGTTGCGTTTATATTCAATCTTAAAAGTTCTGGTTGAAACAATATCATGAAAATAAAAAAAAATAATAAAAATAATCCTTAACGTCTAAACAATATTTTTTATTTTCTTTAGACACAGGGAACCTGGGAACCTAGTGTTAAGATTCTCCATTTCCCGTTAAAACACTTTCGTTTCCCACTTTCTACCGAATTCTTTAGAATGGCAGAACTCTTCGTCACGCTCGGCTTCGTTACCACACTAGAGGAAAATATTAACTAATTCCTCCAGTAGGAATCGAACTCACATACTTGTGCCCCTGCGCCTGCGCCAGGACAGCCTTTTTTATTTTTTTGACGTTTTCATTTCTTTTTTATTTAATAGAACGTGTTTCAAGAAAACCGTCGCTTGGCCAAATCGATTGTGGAAGCTCTCCAGGACTCTAGCTTCAATGACGAGCTGCTATTTGACCTCAAAAAAGAAAATCAAGTATATCTCAACCGCACCATGTCCTTGCTCATTAAGTATATTGTGAAACGGTAATTTCAATGTACAATTTTTAAAAGCTGTAGCTAATGTTATAGAAAAATAGATAAGTGTGGATTCGAATCCCATTGGAGGTTATATGTACGTAATAATATTCAAAGAAGCTAGTGTTAAAACCCGGTTTCCGCTAGAACGTCTCGTCGTCGATCATCTAGGATGTCTCGAACATTGCATGTTGAGTGGTGGAACTCAACACCGCATCTAAGTGTTACCAGTGCATAGAAATAGAAATAATTTAATGATTTTATGACTATTTATCATTCAATTTCCGATTGTAAGCACGACTGGTTATGGGTTCGATTCCCACTCCAGGTTATGTATGTAATATTTTCATTACATCACTCAGGTAACGAAACAAAGCGCATATTTGAATATCGCCAATCGATACGTAATATCTATCTCCATAATATGGTGGAAAATGAGGAGCAGAACTGTCTTAATAATAACGGAATGTCTTAGCACTAGGTTCCCAGGTTCCCTCTGCCTGCCCAGCTATGGGCGGGATACAGATTAAATGTAAAAAAAATAATAAAGGATTTATTTATTGAATTTAAAACTTAAAACTAAGCAACCTTCGCCCTAGAGCGGTTAGGTTCCGTTTCATAATAACGCACAGATCGGCACCAGGGAAGTGGATAATTACCGCTCGCGGCGCACGGACGCCATCAGCCGGCGCGTCTACTCCGCGCTGCTCATGAAGCTCATTGACATTGCTAAGGTCAGATTTTGTTTGTCAGTTAAGATAAGTGGATTTTGAAAGTAAGTGTTGAGGTAGAAGGATTGTAGGACTGATTGTACTGACATTTTTTTTTTCGATTGTTTTTAAATTTATTTTTAACAAATTAAATATTTTTTGATAATAAATTAAATATTCATGAAAACTAATGATTTTATATTGTTCTTCATATGTTTAGATGTAATATTTCTAAAACAGTTAAAGAAATGACTGTGAATTCAATTATAGTAAGAGTAAATGATCAAATATCGATACATATAGGTAGATAAAGGTATTTGACGACGTTACTTTTTTGACAAAAAGATCAAGATAATTTAAATTTTCTAAGGGGATGGATGTACTTATAATTTCCTCCTATTATTACAATATAGTAAAAACCTAATGGAGAATGCATTAAAATATAATATAAATCAATATTTCCAGGATCTACCCGGGAATTCGAGCGCCTCGAGTCGCATCGACACCGCGCACCGCTACTACATGTCCGTAGAAAGTAAGGATGTTCACGACCAGATGGCGGATATCCAGGTGTTCCACGCTTGTGCTAGGCTGTATGATATTATGTTTACAGTAAATATTTTTATTTTTTTAATTACTAGAGATTATTCTTAAAAAATAAAAACAAATATAAAAAATATATATTTGGAAAGAATTATATAGTGTTCTTATATAAGTACAACAATAATACAGATACATTTATAGTATTCGGGGTGAGACCATGTCACATATCAAAGCATTTCACTGGAAGCGTGATGGGTTTTTTGCTAGGGGTCTCGAGGAAATTAATTATTTTCATTTCTTCATTCTTCATTTAGTTCACTCTCTACACAGTTGTGAATAAAACAACACAGGTTCCATAATTGGAACCCATTTTTCTTTCTAAATCAAATTATTTACATGGAGTATATCAGTCCTTTATTTTAAAGTGAGTTGCCAATTATGAATATATCTAAATATTTTCACCTTTTCTGTTATGATAAAAGATTTGAATTTAAGGCCTTCAAATTTTTAAACATTTTTAGGCCCCAAGAATGATAGCAGAACTAGGTAACTTGGACGATCTCACACCGAAAATATTTGTGAAGAAACTCAAGGAATTAGAAGTCAAACCAATTCACATTGGAGTAACTTTACTTATTCAAGTAATATATTTAGATTTTTTATCTTTATTATATAGAATTTATTTGTTCAGGAGCTGATTTTCATTAATTTGTATTTTTTTATAATTTAATGATTGATGCGACAGACATTTTCCTAATAACTCATATTATACATTTCAGTATCACCTCCGTAACACAATCAGCTTTGCAATACAAACTAAAATGTTAGACGTACTCAGTACGAAACCAGAAAAAGTCGGATCGCACGTCATAGAAACATTGAAACAGTTGGCTTCGAAGCTTTTACCTATCGCCGAGCTTTTGGACATCCACTTAGCACATTCTAGCCCTGCGTTTAAGGACACATGTCCTTCCACTTGGCTTGGTATTGTTAATAATAAACAACCTTGAATTGTATCATTTTATCATTTAAGAAATTATATCATAGAATCGTGACAACTGACAGTGGTTTAGTGTTAAAGATGATGGTAGTGGTGTCAATCGCCACCTAGGAGAATGTATTAGTTGAGGTCCATCACTCAACATGCTAAAAAACTAAAGCTGTTGTAGTAGAAATCTGAAAAGATATTTAGATGAATTTCCCACATACACCAGGATAGGCAGATGGAATCTAGTGTTAAGACATTCCTTTCCCTATTATTTTATTTATTTGAAGATTTATTTATCAGAATGCACTACAATTTGTCCGGTTAATCGAGCTTCAATTGTATTAGCTTCCAAAATTTAACAATTCTTTAGAATTTCTACATTTATTATTTTTTTGATGCCATATACTTAAACAATGTAATGTTTATTCCATATTGTGTACTAACACAATGCATAAGGATTTTCTCGGTTGTTCCATTACGCAAGTAGAGCAGTGGACCGAAAATTACACTTTGTCTTAAGCGGCCCTTGCATTGTTTATATCTTTTACTTTTAAAAGGATTATGTGGCCTATAAGCAAGAACTCACTGGTGGTACTCCCTCCCTCCCTATTTTACCACAATTACGTATTATATAATTGAATTAAAATAGTAAGGAGAGGAGTTCGAATAGTGAAGATACACC
Source organism: Heliconius cydno galanthus (assembly GCA_036379175.1). Taxonomy (NCBI): domain Eukaryota; kingdom Metazoa; phylum Arthropoda; class Insecta; order Lepidoptera; family Nymphalidae; genus Heliconius; species Heliconius cydno. The sequence goes on from JAKRZM010000121.1 coordinate 83,297, forward strand.
TGGGTAGAAAGTTTCTGGAACTGGTCTTCAACTAATTTAAATTCTTATAAAAGAAAAAAATATAGCTAATACACGAGGAAAAAATTGTATTGTCTTAGAAAGCAAAATTATTTAGATATTAGTTACTCTATTTTATACAAACTTTTCCCTTAATTGTGACCGCTTGGTCAAATGGTAAAAAAATAGACACTCTATTCACCTTATTCACTCTATTCACATTTATTTAGTGGCCAAATTTTACACGCTTTGATTTATAACCATAGCACGAAGATCAGTTAAAAAGTGGTAATTGAATCTACAATAATAAATATATTTTAAGTACTAGACGAATAAGCCTAATGCATAATGTGGTCAGAAATCCTCATTTAAATTTTAAAATAGTTCAGCTTAAAATTTATATGTCTGCCCGGTTTAAGAGTTTTGCGAGAGCCTTTAATAATATACGAGTGCTTCAGTGTGGAGGTAGGATATGTAATATGCAAATTCGATACTTTACATGTTTGGCCAGCGCCCAGCTTTGCGCTACAAACTTGAAGAAGCCTTTGAGGTTCCACTCTTACAATTACCTACTATTGAGCTGTCAGCTTTGATTTGAAAGAGTGGATGGAAAGTGGGTTGATGTATTTTTCTTTTCTATTTACTAATTTAAGCTGCTTTAGTAATTTTTTAAGTGTAAAAACATTTTTTTTTATTGTTTACGTTAACATTTTCAACGCACAAGGCGAAAAGTGAGAGAGGTCTCCTCTGGAAAAAAAACTTTAGTTTTGTTCTGTACCCCCGGAACGTTGTGTCAAGACATTCATTCCATTCCCCACTTTTCCTTAAAATTTCGAGGCATTGTGTGATATCCTGCTGTACTGAACTCCGCGCTTTGCCTTGTTACCAAGTCGGGTAAATGAAAATCGGGTAAATTGATTACGGATGCCAACAAGTAATTATAAATCAAGATATTATAAACATATTAAAATTTTATTGCTACTATCAGTATTTTCTCAATAATCCGAAAACCAAATAAAACTCTAAAAGTCTATATGTTTTTATCTAGGTATATTAAAAATAACATTAGAGATATAATTGAGTTTTTAAAAAGATTTATACAAAAAGGACACTTGAAGTGAAAGCCGCAGTCGTATTTCACGACGTGCGTACGCGCATAAGTTTTTATTATTCCACACAGATTTATTGCCTATAAACTACAGATTGCTGTTACGCTTCATGTTAATATTTGATAAGCCACGAACTAAACGATCATTTTAACTTTAGATTTAAGAAATCTGAATTGAAGATTGATCATACAATGCATAAAAAAGGGAAACTAGGGTTATGGAGGTTCCGCTCTATAATCGTCATTTTATATTATACATCTTAATAACATTATATATCTGAGACGAGACGACAGAGCTTGGATACGTAGAGAGAAGTGACAATAGAAGTGCAAAAAAATTATGAAGCAATAATTAGTGGTAAGAGAAGCAGATGGAGACCTCAATGTAAGAATACACTACCGATAATTTTCAAAGGTCACGTAAAAACTAGAACCTTCGGGGGGGCAGAAATTATAAACAAAAGCTAAATTAAACCAGCTTCACGCTGTATCCCGCACACAGCAGGGTAGGCAGAGGGAACCTAGTTCAAGAATCGCTCTAATAAATTTCGTTTCTAGTGGCTCTAGCATATAATAGTAATAATCATAGATGCGCGTACGCAATACCTCGTACGATTTACGACGGCTGTTATGTTCTGGATATTTTTAAACATAACACTATTTGTTACCACGTAAAAATATACTAATGTAATTTATAAGTTAAATAAATAATATGAAATAGTTATTAAGACTTATTAATTTTCTCTTCGTTCGTGAGACTTTTAGCTTTACCCTCTGTTTCTTTTCAGCAAGGTTGGCAGAGGGAACCTAGTGTTAAGACATTTAGTTTTCACACATTTTCGGGACACTATGCGTTAAATGGCGCAACTTAACGCCGCGATTTGTCTCATTGACAGAGTGATGATGATGATTATATGATTCGTTTTATTATATTTCTTCCGTTTGTCCATATCTTTTCGTTCGTTTATTTTTCCTTTATTATGTAAGAGAATCGTTTTAGAAAGTTATCAAGAATAAACGAAGTCCAACTGATTTTTCCATTTCGTTCATTAGTGCGCGGCTCACTGGCTTAGATTTATGTAGCCATAATTTTCTTTTACTTCATGTATCTATATTAAAAAATTGTTATCTTTATAGATTTGTCTATCTACTTACTTATTTGCAGTAGAATTAAGGGCAATGTAGCACAGTGGATCGACAGCTGACATTATTTTTACCGGTTATGGGTTCGATCTCCAATCGTTTTTTCTTGCCAGAACGGAAAAGAAAATGTATCATACCCCTGGTTTTTCAATCATCAATTTCAAATTCCTCACTTTTTTCATTCACTATGGTAAGATGACTCTCTGATACTAAACACTTAATGTCTTGAACTCAGGTTAGAAGCGGAGAATGGAGTTTCTTAACACTAAGGTCTCTAGATAGAGACATAAGCGAGTGTTTTTTTTATTCTTCATAGTATCAATAATTAATTAAATGTTAATATTAGAATACTATATTCCCAGGTTCCCTATTTAGATATCTAAATAATGATCCTGGAAACATAGCCCTACCTCTCCCCACGCCGAATTCTCGAGGCATTGTGTGTTCTAGGGCGAGGAAATTAAAACATCAAATATTTTAATACCAATCATTTCACAACGATTTTTTTTTATATTTACAGCATAAAGAGAAAAACGTGAATTATATGTTACATCCTCGAACCTGTGTTGACATAGAAACAATACAAAGATTTATTTTTAGCTGCTAATCCTTTTATCTACTTCAGCAAAGTAAGAGCTCACAGCCCACGCGGTTGTTTATGTACTGTATTTATTATATAATATGGACAAAGGTCAATTGGTCATCTGCTAAGCCTGAACGGTTGGCAGTAGCCTACAAGCCTAAATATTTTTTATTTCTTCGCTCTGACACCAAGGCAAAAGCCAGGCGTTGAGTTCCATCATTCAAGACGCAAGGCCTCGAAAAAATCGACTCAAAGTAGGGAACGGAGTGTAAGAACACTAGGTTCTTTCTATCCACCGTGCTATACGCGGGATATAGTATGAAATTTTAAGAATTGAGATATTTATATTTTATATTTTTTATATTTTATTCTTGTGATTGCTCCTTTGATACTGACTCATTTATTCTAGTTTACTGTTACGTTTTTATTAATAAAAATACAATTGTTGCTAAACGCTAATCTAACATAGAGTAGCAGAAGAGTAAGCTATTATTATAATAAACTAGCGGCCCGCTCGCGGTTTCACCCGCGTGAACTATGTTATTATTAATTTCTGTCTCCATGATTACGTCCTAGTGACGTCTATGCAAAATTTGAGACTCCTAGCATTTGTAGTAACGAAGTTTCATACAAACTTTCGACCCCAAAAACAACCCCTTAGAAGTCGAATATTGCAAATTCCCGTCTTAGCGAGCACCTACGTCCTATAAGTAACTTCTATGCAAAATTTCAGATTCCTAGCACATGTAGTTTCTGAGATTTCGTGATGAGTGAGTGACCTTTCGATTTTATATATATAGATTAGTTCCCTCTTAATTAAGCTGAAAATAACATGAATAATCAATTGAATGAGTTATTGAAGTCGATTTCGGCATTTTGTCAACAGAATTATGATCGAAGAACAAAAATAATTTTGTCATTCATAAATATTTATTATAATAATTTATTCATTAATAAATCAACAAGAAGAAGAGATCAACATGCGATGAAGCCATCATGCCCGTTAGAGGATGCTATTTCGGCGAAGTGGGATAGCAACTGACTGTAATTGGTTGGGGGTTCCATTCCCATGAATGAATTATTTTTATTTCTGCGCTTTAGTAAACGAAGTTTACCGTTGTATTTCTCCACTCAATGTGCAGGATTTTGAATTCAGGAAAATGGAGAGCAGAGTGTGTTAGCACTAGCGTTTCTCCGCCGACTTTGTCTTCTATATGCCTGGGATAAGGGTAAATAGAAAAAATAGTAAAAATAAATTATATATATCATTACTGAAAAAATTGGGCCCCTTGTGGTATTTTATTTTTCATACTTATAATCCACAGCCGTCGCTCCGTAAGAGCATCTTTTTGAAATTTCTCCGCTGTTCCAATTTTTTTGTCCTCCTTTTTATCTTAAAGGTGTTCGAGACAACTACTATTAAAAAGAATGCTTACCACATTCTTTAAAAAGATTTTAGTTTTACTATGTAATGTTGATATACGTTTGCATATTATATTACAAAATAGGGAAGGTAGGTTTACATAATAAAAAAATTAAACTAAGAGGTACGAGTATGTAAATTTCATTGCGTGGCGGAACTAAACGCCGCCCCTTGCCTTATTACCAGAACGAGGAAATGAAAATATTTTATATATCATTCTCCCGAGTTAGCTTATTAACAAAACTACTTAAACGTATAAGTTAAAACTTATTCCAATCGAACTTTTTATTCTTGACCTATGGTTGACTTTGGAATGTAATAAAGCTCAGGAAAGGTCTTAATGATGGAAAGGTCTTGAGTAAATATTGAGGGTGATCCCAAATATTATGTCACGCGACTCGTATAGCACGTTTAATATCCGGCAGCGTAACTTTATAGTAAGTTTTTCTGGTACTACTACTATACTACTTCTATACTACCTCTTGTATTATCATTGTATAGGTTGAATTATGAGGATATATATATCTGTTTCTACTTCAATTTCTTACTTAATGATGAATTTTATATATCGGGATATCCCGATTTCTAAGATTTTAAGTAATATACTATAGGTTTTGATTACGTGGCAAATGGAATGGATTTAAGTTTTCGTACAGGATTACGGGTGTATGCAATTTTGTATTACACGAACTACAAATATAATTATTTTTTCTACGAAATACCTAATTTTCAATTTGCAGATTTTTGCATTTATTTTCATTGTAAGCTCACTTGTCAGAACTTTCACCAAAATTCATAACTGTAATTAGAACCGAGAACTACACTATAAGTTTTGATTACCCGGCGAATTTCATATAAAATGCAGCAAAAACGATGTATAAATGCTTGTCTTTTGATTGCGTTGATTTAGAAGTTTTTTCTTCGTTTTTTCGTTGCTCTCAGGGACTGATCTCGAGCAACAAACTGCTCTTATAAGGGATTTTTTCCTTTTAAGGTACGGAACCCTAAAAAAGATATGAATTCTTTCCCCCGAGAGAAATATCGAATCCACAACCATTTTGCAGTGCATTACTTAACGACATCACCAAGAATATAATATTATTTTAAACTTTGAATTCACATTCATCCAAATGCCAATACTAACGACTGGGCTACAAGTGCTATTTCAATGATAACTTAACGTCCATAAATAATATAGAAATCAAAGGTTATTTATAATTTATGCGACTAGTAAATAATTTGTAAAGTAACTACGATCATAAATCAGTTCAATGTTAGCATCGATTGCTGCCCGTATCTGGGCTAAACCCCGGCCGAGAAGCCCACAATGCTACCAACCGGACTATTCAATAGTTTTCTAATAAATTATTTGTACAAGTATTCATGTTTAGATTACGCTGTTTGTTGTATGGTTACGCACACAGCAGCGTAGGCAGAGGGAACTTAGTGTTGAGACACTTCGTTCTCCATTTTGAATTTGAAAGTTAAAAATCCATATATATTGCTTGTGAACATTTAACACGCAATGCCTCAAGAATTTGGCGGAAAATGGGAACGGAATTGTCTTATTACTAGGTTCCCAAGTTCCCCCTGCAGTGCGAAATACAACGTGACGTTTAAAAAAATATTATACCTTTATATAAAACTGTTTCTTTACGTAGTGACTAATAAACAACGCATAATCGGAACTGCTGGGCTGAAGAGAGAGTATTAAGATAGATACTCCTTTAAACTTCCCCTAACTTACACGTAAAAATAACATTTTTTATATTATTAGCACTTAATACAAGCAATCTCTTCAAACGTTATGCACTACTGGTACTGACGCTTGGGAGAGACACGTGACTCCCAGCTAGGGTGGCTCGAGTGTATCACCCGGATAAGGAGTGGTTCATCTCAGTCATTGTAAACCTGTCTAGAGCTTATATATTCCTAGTACTTGTCTAGAATTGCACGTGACTTGGTTACCATTTAGAATAAATAATATATATCCAGTTAGTTTCCTAAGGAATAGTTAAAACTGATTGTGTAATAAATACATATTAAATTTTAAACACAATTTGTAAGTAAAAAATGTCGTGTCCATTGAAAAATAAAAAATAATTAAACGAAAATTGTCTTTTAGACGTGAAATTTTCTTAACAATTTTAATTTCTTTTAGTTTCCCGCTGTATCCCGCACATAGCAGGGCAGAGAGACCTGGGGACCAAGTGTTAACAGTTCCCATTAAGATACTTCCGTTCCCCACTTTCGAACCCACATCCGTTGCGCTTACAGTTGCACGCTTGTGCTACGCCACGACAGGCCCAAACACTAAGAAATGATTTCTTAAAATTCCTACAGCAGGCATCACCTTATATAAAAAGTAAAATCATCATCATCATCATCATCACCAACAGCCATCTTTAAAAAGTAAAATATCTTGTAAAAAATAAAAAAAAATAACACACAAAAAGTAAAGCTGTCGACATAGCAATGCGGATTTGAATCTGAATCCATTTACCCGATGACCCGTGTCTAATCCCTCGCGCGACTGACGAAAATCGCTTGTACTTTGTCATATTGAATTAAAATGGCGTAAACGATTTATATGGACTTAAATTCAGTTTTCGATGTGACCATTTGTAAAGATAGGTTTTATGTTGCAATATAATATACAAGTATTTTATAATGTCAACTGCATCTTTAACTACAACTGCGATGTTTGTGGGTTCAAATCTCACTCACAGGAACGAACTGTATTCATTTCCCCATATATTCTTTACTAGTGGACCCGGACGTGGCTACGCCTGCTTGAACTATAAATATTTTCGCGTCGGTCATACTCATACTATGCCGCCCGTAGGCTAAAATCAGTGTCATCTCCTTAATTATGTATTAAAATGTTATACAGTAAACTATTATTAAAAGCTTTTATTTAACTTGCAATGTATGTGGGTTCGGGTGAAATCTTAGAGCTCAATTTTGAAGTAGATATCGTCAACCGATTGAGCTGAAATTTTGTATACACGTTTACTTTGGATGACAATGCACGATAAAATATGTGACGTCACTCTAAATGTAATATGGCGGACCAGGCAAGATGGCGGAATTGTTATTTTTAATGTACTTCTACAATATGGGTATCAAATGAAAGNCCATAAGATTTATAAATAAGGGATTTTTATTACATCACCATGCTCCAAGTAGGTACAAGCTAAGCGTCGTTCAGCTTTAATAATGACGTGGCCACGTTAATAAGTAAGATAAAGTAGGTTTTAATGCTACTTAAATGGTTTCATGTTAAGAAATTACCCAGATCAAGCAAAGGAATACTGTACTTATAAATTTAAATGAATAATATGAAATTACCTGCTTAGTAAACGCTACCCTGCAATGCGTATGAACATTAGAATTTTAGTATTAAACTGTGTTCAGCTCTCGACTCTACTCATAAGGGAGCACTGCCCTCGATATTTTCCCACGTGATAGAATCAGAAATGAGAGAGAGCGAGAGGGCGAGGAGAACCGATGACCGTTGGGGCGGAAAGTTTCTCGAGTAGCGGCCGCGACCTGGACGACGCTTGGTGGGCATGCTCTCGACCAGGTAGACTAGGTGGTCAAGGTAGCGGGAAGCTGCTAGATTCAGACAGTGCAGGACTAATCGGCATGTATAAAAGAAGCCTTTGTCCAACAGTGGGAGACAATAATGAAAACCGCATTAAAATCCGTCGTGTGATGTAGAAGCTCTACGTGTCCATCGATGAATACTTCAGTTCTGTGAATAATAGGGCTACCTCTATGTTTAAAAGAGATACAGTTAAAATACAACCTCATCTATGGGTAGCGACTTCGTTTTATACTATGAATGAAAATAATAATAATATATTTAAAGGCAAAATATCAGCAATAATTATAATCAATGAGACAGAAACGTACAATTTTCATATATTAAAATTGTTTTGAAGGCCTCGCTCGTCCCCACGGTCGATTGAATACAGTCTGCGGACAATAAGTAGAGCGTATCTATTAATACCTAGATGCTTTGTCATTGAAATAATGTATATTTTTGCGTTTGTTTTTAGTAAAGTTAATATATCTTTACAATCTATAAATTAGGAGTTTCGACTATGTTAATTCTCTTCACCATCAAAGGGACGATATTGTGTAAAAAAAAATAATCCTGTAATTTTTTTCGATTTAAGCTCGAGGGAATGATTTATTTTCATTTTCTCGCTCTAGTACAAAAACAAAGCTCGGCAATGACTTCCCCCACTCAACACGCAATGTCTCGAAAATGTGTCCTTTACCTACTTTTCTATTAATTAAATATTTCATTTTGTCAAATCGGAATCGAACCCACAACCTATCACGTTTACATTGGCACGCTTGGGCCACTGCGCCACTGGCCTCAACCCTTACATACAAAAGGTGATTAATGTAAATAATTTAAAAAAAATGCCGCATGTATCCGGCGTGGGCCGCTAGTATAATCTAGTTTATGTAAGCAAGCAACAATAACTCGTTTAAAACAATAGTGACGTTATTTTCTTATATAAACTGTTTAACTTTGAAATTTTCAACTTTGCAGCGTTGTACGAGATGAATGACAAATGGATTTGCATAACTTCTGCAAACTTACTCTAGCATCATCTGTTCGTGGATTTATTCTGGGGCATTATCCCTTAATGCTCTTTTGAGTCTTTTAATAATAGTTTTAAGGTTATTAAGAAACGTTTTATGTCCGCAGTGTTAGGGCGCGGCGTTTAGTTCCGGAACACAATATGCAATGTCTCGAAAATTGGGACGATGCGTAGGGAACAGGTTGTATTAACACTAGATTCCTTTTGCCTACACTACTAAATAGCGTAAGGTAAGATAAAAAAATTAGGTCTATTTATGATGACAGGAATATTTTAGATACAGATATTTCCCATAGCTATGGTGTATGTATTTATGTTTCTGTAGTACACGAGACGCTGCAATGCCCACCATACGTAAATATTTCTGTTATACCTCATTTAATGCAAGTTGTAAGCAGTAAGAGTGCGGTGCCGATGCACAAGCGTGCGACTGTAAATGCGGCGTGGGTTCCATTTCCACACGAGGAAATGAAATATTAATTTTTTTCATTCCTCCATCTGATAACAAGGCAAAGCGCAACGTTGAATTCCGCCACTCAACACGTAATGCTTTCAGAATTCGGCGGAAAGCGGAGAACCGAAGTCTCTTTATTTTTTATCTCTTTATTAGGTACCCAGGTTCCCTCTGTCTATCCTGCTATGTGCGGAATATAACGTTAGCTAAAAAAAACCAGTAAATTGTACATACATATACTGTAGCTGAAACTTACAATTCCTGATTGAAAATACTTCCTCTTTTGTTAATTCAATATAATAATGTTAAGTTTATATATTTTTCATACGCTACACGTATTGTATTCGCTACAAAGGCGCAGTTGACCAAACTTCAAACTTCATTGTGCCACAATGAACAACTCACATAGATAAATGTTGTGCTGCATTCTGCTACCTAACAATTTACTGATAATATACTTCTGAAGAATAGTACAATTTTATTAGTTTTTTTGACACTTATGTAATAAAATCTAAGAAACAGAATTTTGGATAATTTCATTGGGCCTAGGTCATCATCGAGCTGGTCTTATGACCGAGCCGGGTCCTGATAGATAGCTTCGAGTACATTCTATTGCTCGTGTAGCACTTGGTGTGGAAAAGCTTGATATATTTTTAAACTACTTATCATTGAAATTCGAGAAAGAAGCTACACACATCTTCAGCAGAAGAAAACGGACCATAAAAACATTTAGGACAAGGAAGACCCTGTGTTAAGGCATTCCACTCTCTATTTATTGCTCCATTATTGGGACATTTTATGTTGAGAAGCGAATATCAACGCTGTGCTCTGTCTTATCATTAAAAAATATTAAAATATAATCATTTCCCTGAACGAATATTGAACCCACTGCCTAAAATAGATTATAACAGAAACGTAAACGTAATGTATACAGTTACTAATGTACTACATTATTTGCAGCGGCCATCTTATTCATTTTGGCGCGTTACTGTTATGTCAGTTTGACAGATTGGTTGCGTTTAGAGATAAGGAAATACTGATTTATGCCATGCCTACACTTTGTCATTGTCGTTTAAAATAACTTATGTAAATAATGGTTATTTATAATTAATTATCTGTTGAGGCCGCCGTGGTGCAGGGGCACAAACGTGAGAACGTAAACGCGGCGGTGTAGGTTCGATTTCCTGTCTAGGGGAGAGAAATATTTAATATTTTCATTTCGTCGCTAAAGTAAAGAAGCAAAGTGCGGCGTTGTATTCCGCCACTCAACTCACATTGCCTTGAAAATTCGGCGTAAAGTAATAAACGGTAGAGTATTAAAGGCAGCTTAGTGCCTTAACACTACATTTCCAGGTTCCCTTTGCTTAATGTGGAATACAGTGCGAAACTAAAGAATATATAATTTGAGACCATTGTTAGCGCAGTGGGACAGACTTAAAATGAAATACGATCAATGTGGGTTGGAATTTCGAGCTAAACGTTATGTTCCAGTTCCTACTCAAACCGATATGCCTCGATTTCAGACATAAAGCTGAGTTCGAAATGCCTTGACAATAGATTCTCTCAAAAAAATATATGACATGATTAGGGTCAGAAAGTTTTAGGTAAGTTTGTGTTATTTTTGGTATATAACAGACTTAAAACTTACACAGTAATCATTGAATTGTAGATGTATATACCTATATATTTTCTTAATATATTTTTTCACATTTTCTAGCATTACATTCTAGATATTAAAATAAAGAAAATTAAAATCTAACGATTTATCCATACACTTTTTGTTTTTTTGTGAAAAACATATAAGAAATATATAGAAAAGTAATTTACATAACTTGTACTTAAATCATTACAAACTAAATCCCAATGCGATTGCGGCTCAAGATGGGCGAAGTCAAAGTTTATTTCTTATCATAAAAGTATACGAGGCTATAAATATATTTAATTACAATTTCCTTTCATATACCTAAGACGAGATCTTGGTCCGGACTCCGGACGCTCGAACAACTTCAGCGGTTACTTTAAGTGACTTGGAATGACCTTTTTAAATCGAATCATCAAGTACAGAACATACTGTTTTAACTGGTGCATCATATTTTTTCAGCTTTGCAGTGTTTCATGTAATTGGCAGAGTCGACAGAGAGGACCTAGTTTCCGGAATTAGAAATATGTGTCTCTACCGTAGCGGGAAAATAAAAATTATTTAAATGTACATATTCTTCAGAGTGGGGATAGAATTCACCACGTTCACATATATAGTCTGTCTTACTGTGCCAAGTAGTGCCTCAAGTATTAGTAAGAATATTTTTCATATTATGTAATTTAGAAAAAAATACCTATCCGGTTATATAATCTACGCTTTTAATTGTAAATAATTGGGCCAAAAATATGTAAAATTAAACACTTTTTCTATATTAAACAAAGTATAATTCTTTAAGTAAGTTTCCTAAGTTTTAAGGCTCAGACATGCACAGGCGTGAGCCGTGAACAAGTATCCAGCCCCGGTGAAAGTTCACTTCTAATTATGTGTTGACACGGCTGTAACACCACGTTATATTCTTAACATAAAATATTCTTACATTTATTAATTTAATGGTCCTGACCCATTTTTATGTAAATAATAATAGAAAATATTTTTGGAATGAAAGTATTCCATAATAAAACAGCAGCTTCCAGTTTTCCCTAGATGCCATGGTAAACAGATGGTAACCCCAAACATGGTAAACAAAATGTTAACATACATCGTCTCCCACCGTACCTCAAATTTTCAAGATTTTAAGTTTTGAGTACTGTAACTTAACGCTACGTTTTCTCTTGTTACCAGAGCGAATAAATAAAAATACTTCATTCATCCTTCAAAGTAAAAATCGAACTAACGACCGTCGCATTTGCAGTCAAACGTGCCACTGCGTCACTACGGCCTTTACAATTTTAAATATACAAAGGAAAAATTAATACAAGGTCTTCTTGTCAACATTTGTCAGGTGCTCAATCAGGTGCAATAGGGATATCAAGATCTGTAATACGACTAGTTCTTGCTCGTAGCCTAGACTGCGTGAACTATAAATTTCTCCTCTAACTCCTCTTTTAGTGCTCTTTATTTATTGATATAGAGAAAAATATAGAGAAATAGATATTATACGTACATTCATGGCATATTTCAGTGTTCTACGCTGCTTATTTCCGGCTGCGTGATGTTTGTCCAAAAAATATAATTTAATAGCCATGCCTACCAACATTATCATTAATAAAGAATATGAAAAAAAACCGGAACTCTCAGTAATATTTCAAATGTATTACAGACATTTATAACAGGCTATTAATTTTAAAGAATTACAACGTTCATTATATTTTTATTTTATATTTGGTTTTTGTACACGTTCAGTTATCTTCACTTATTAACCCCAAGCAATGAACAATATTATTCATAAAAATATTGTATTTAAAAAATAGCTTCATGCTTTTTCCAGCTAATTAGGTTAAGAGAATGTAGTATTAAGACATTATATCTAATACAATAAGTCCAATTTTCGAGACATTGCGTTTCAAGACATTGCGTATAGAGTAACGTAAATTCAACGTGAAAAGAAACGTGAAATACAAAGTGATTCGTCGCGATTAGAGTCAAATACCGCGCTACTGTACACGATAGCCATAAACTTGTATTATTTATATTAAAAAAATAAAAATGAAGATAATCTCCACCAGCTACCCTACTATCCTGTTACCCCACATATAAAGTACCAACATATATATGGATACAGGCAGTTTGTCTGCCGGTGCCTTATCTGCATGATCCTCGTATACTGCGTTATGACGATAATGACTGCGTAACGGCCATATTTGCGAGCTTGATGAAGACGCTAATTGGCTTCTGTGATATCAGAAAGATATTGTGATGGGTAAAAGAATATTATAGTATACTATGTGTTGCTTTTATTAGTTAATCTATCTATCTATCTATATATATAAAATCGAAAGGTCACTCACTCATCACGAAATCTCAGAAACTACAAGTGCTAGGAATCTCAAATTTTGCATAGGAGTTACTTATAGGACGTAGGTGCTCGCTAAGACAGGAATTTGCAATATTCGACTTTTAAGGGCATCTTTTTGGGGTTGGAAGTCTCAAATTTTGAATGGACGTCACTTATGGGACGTAGGTACTCATGGAGACAGAAATTAATAGTAACGTAGTTCACGCAGACGAAGCTGCGGGCGGGCCGCTAGTCTTAAATATATGTTTGAGGCCGTCGCGGCGCAGGGGTACAAGCGGGCGATTGTAAATCCGGCCGTTGTTGGTTTGATTCCCAATCGGGGGAATGACATATTTAATATTCATTTTGTCACTCAGGTAGCGAGATATAGCGCGACCTTGAGGACTACGCAATGTCTGGAGGATTCGGTGGAAAGTGGGGAACACTCTGATTTAAAATTTTAAATTTTGCTTGTAACAATTAATATGTACGAGTAGATACACTAAGTATAAGCGATAGGAAAACATAACTGTAGCTGTGAAGTATTAAAATAATCTTTAGAAAGATCTACATTGAATGAACCATGAACACAAAGAAACCGAATGTCTTCATCTAAAAGATTGCATTCTATAATCACAGACCATTGAAAATAGATTAGTGGAATAGTAGAAATTTGTGTCGATCACCAACCTAAGAAAGGTGTAAATTACAGTTAAAAATTTATTATTCTTAATGAACTTTACCTTGAAAAATAAAAAAAGTCATAGCGCAGGGTTGTGATGTATTGTGGATTTGATTTCCACTCGAGGAAATGAAATATATAATACTTTCATTTCCTTGGTCTAGTAACGAGGCAACGTGCAGCGTTAAGCTCTGCCACTAACAACAACATGCAACTTTAGAATACAGCTGAAAGTGGAGAACGGAAGTGTCTTACTGGGACCAGTTCTATACTAGACGGGCGTTAACACTAGGTTTCCAGCTTCCCTCTGGCTAACCTTCTATGAGCGGGTTACAACGCGAAGCCAAAAAAAAAGAAACTATATCTTAAAACTAAGTTACCTCTTCATACTCTGGTATAACAAAAAGCGTGACATTATTACGACCTAAATTATGTTTAATTCTATGCTGAATCATTAAAAATAACATGGAGCACGGTCCCAAAGATCTCATTTGGTTAATACATGCAGTTTTCAGTACAATTGAACTTTTAATTTGTATGAAACTTTTTTTACAGAAGTTACACAGTGGTCGGAAACGAGGTGCGCCCCACGAGTGCCGTTTAGTGGTTCGTTAGCTTTATCAGTTCGTTTTCGAGCTCACTTTTCTCTTCTTCATGGACGTTAGAATTTGTTTTAATTTTACTAAATTCTCTACTAATGATTATTCAATAGGTGATATTTTTTTATATACTCGCTTTATTCCGCGAATTTGAGTAGGAGAAGCTTTTTGCCCTAATTTTCAACACCCAGTGCCAAAATTCGGCGGAAAGTTGGGAACAGAATGTCTTATCACTGTCTACCCTACTGTGTGCAGGATACAGCGTGAAGCTGATTTAATTTTATATTTTGATTTTTTTATTATATTTATGCATTTACCACGACATCGAAACGAAGGAACTGAAACTATTAAATATATTATTTTTCTCAAACTGGAATCGAACTTTCATCGACCACACATTGTGCCCTGCACCATGACCATTCTGAATTCTTAATAGATGCCATTTCCAAAATATAACTTACAGTAGATGTATAACAATTAAAGTAGTTTTGAATTGAATAGTAAGCTTTGCTTAATCTATACATATAAAATCGAAAAGTCACTCACTCATCATGAAATCTCAGAAACTACATGTGCTAGAAATCTCAAATTTTGTATAGGAATTACTTATAGGACGTAGGTGCTCGCGAAGACGGGAATTTGCAATATTCGACTTCTAAGGGGTTGTTTTTGGGGTCGAAAGGTTGTATGAAACTTCGTTACTACAAATGCTAGAAGTCTCAAATTTTGCATAGACGTCACTAGGACGTAGCCATGGAGACAGAAATTAATAATAACATAGTTCACGCGGGTGAAA
>JAKRZM010000122.1:15295-28434 GCA_036379175.1 Heliconius cydno galanthus
ATAATCTGTAGACTTTGGCGTCAGATCTCTTCTCACCCTTGTGAGTCACTCTGACACTACAGAAGTAAGACCGGACTTACTGGGTCTCTAGTCAACCTGGGCCCCACTGACGCAACCACATGCCTCCTTACTGACCTTTAGTTACCGTACACACAGCACTGCGCAACACACACTAATTAAAAATTACATGAGCACCATGTACAACAAAAACATGGTGAGTACACAAATAGTTTGTTACATAGTCAAGAACAAATAGATACTAAATCGGAAAACTAACAATCAAAGAAAATAGCACACGTATCTGGTGTCCATTCTCCTCGCCATAATACCATGTATCTGGCTGCGGCTTGAGTGGTTTTGCCATAAGAACCACCTAGTAATCTTAACTCATATCTGTCGTGGGATAGGACTTTAATTACTTTATACGGACCTCTCATACCACTGTCTAGTTTGCCAGTACTTTGAGAATTTTTTATAACAAAAACTGAGTCATTTATATGAAACTTTCTAGGGGTGATTCTGTGTTTATTGACATAAGAGTCTTGTTTTTCCTTATTTTCTTTAATAAGATATTCAGCACGCTGTCGATGAAGCTCACGCATAGCTTCTTGATTAGGATTCGATCCTTCACACGTTATGTCTCTTATTAAAGCGTTTATAATAGGTGTAGTCGAGTTTGTACCAATTAATAAATTTAAAGCTGAACATTGTGTAGTCTTATGCTTTGTAATATTCAAAACTAATTGTAACTTCCACAAAACATCTGACCAGGTATTTTTGTTACGATTTACTTCTATTCTGATCATATTTAAAACTGTTCGACAATAACGTTCTACTTGACCATTTTCTTGGTGCATTCCAGGAGTAATAAAAAATACTTCTACCCCTAACATTTTCGTCCAATTTATAAATTCATTGTTATCAAACATATTACTACGGTCGCACACCAAGCGATTGAAAGTGCCAAATAATGAAATAATATTGGTTAAAACGCGTTTCAACTCATTACAATCTTGTCGATAAAGAGCGTACAAGAGGCTATATTTTGTGAATGCGTCTACTAGAATTAAAATGTACTTATATCCATTGCACTCTGGTATCGGACCGAGAACGTCAGCATGCACGGTATCAAAAGGTTTCGCAACTTTTTGCCATGATGTTATAGGTTGTAAAGGTGCACGTGGTAACTGTTTTTGCATAATACATATATTTTATATTACTTGGGAACCAAAAATGCTTTAAAATCAAATCAATTGTTTTGTCAATTCCAATATGCACATGCTCATCATGAAAAATACGTAGTAAACTTAGACGGTATGCTTTAGGAACATAACATAAGTAACGCACATCTTCACCTTCTGCTGTATATTTGAAATACAAAATATCATTACGTTTTACATATCGCTTGCAGTCCAGATCTCCATTATTTACCTTTTCTAACAAAGTAACTACTTCTTCATCACCAGCTTGAGCAATTTGTGCCCAGTTTCGCGGTTTTTTAATAGCATCAACAATATTTACGGGATTTCTACTTAAATAATCAACATGTGACTTACGATACTCGAGTGTGAAATCAAAATCTTGCATGTAGATCCACCAACGCGCAACTCTAGGTTGGAGATCCTTTTTACGTTGTGTCAATTTTAAAGCATTACAATCCGTTATTAACTTAAAATGCTTACCGATTAAGTATTGACGAAAGTGTTGCATAGATTTTACAACGGCTAAGGTTTCCAATTCATAACTATGGTATTTTGACTCGGCACCCACTGTTAGTTTGCTGAAATACGCTACTACTCGTTTACCTTTATCTTTATGTATCTTCATTAATATACCGCCATAACCTATAGAGCTCGCATCCGTATACAACTCTGTTAATAACTCAGGGTTAAATATAGCGAGTACAGGTTCAGTTGTCAAACGAGTTATAATTTCCTGCCGCATTTTCTCTTGTTCCTCTCCCCAATTAAAAGTAACATTTTTTTTTGTTAAAGCAGCAATGCAAGCCGTTTTAATAGCGTAACCAGAAATATATCGGCGAAAATAACCGGCTAAGCCGAGAAACTGTCGCACCTGTTTAACGTTTTCTGGTGGCGGCGACTTAACCAAAGCTTCTATTTTGTTTTGACTCGGCCTAACCTGACCATGACTTATAATTCTTCCTAAATATTCAACTTCTTCTGTCAAAAATATACATTTCTTAACATTAATAGAAAAACCAGCTTCAGTTAATGTTTTCAATACCAAGTCTAACAAAATAAGATTTTCTTCCGCCGTATCTGTCAATAAAAGTACGTCATCAATATACACTAGCACTTTTCCGGCTTCAATAAAAGATTTCAGCGTTTTGGTAATAGTCTTTTGATAAATTGCTGGGGCGTTTGCTAGTCCAAAAGGCATTTTACAGTACTCATAATGTCCTTCCGGTGTAATAAATGCAGTTTTATGGATAGAATCTTCACTAACGCGCAATTGATGGAACCCCGAAACCATGTCTAACGCACTGAAATATTTAGCTGTACCCAGTCTATCAACACAATCATTTATTAGAGGTAGAGGATGTCTAACCTTTACAGTTATTTGGTTTAAGGCTCTATAGTCTACCACTAATCTATCTGTCCCATCTTTCTTTTTAATTAGCAATACTGGACTAGCATATTCAGAATCCGACTCTCGTATAATTTCTTTTTTTAATAAGTCTTTTATTATGGTACGCAAGCGTAATTTTTCATCATGCGATAGTTTATATGGTCGATAATATATTGGAACATCACTAGTTAATTTAATTTGCATTTCACTACCTTTAACCGTAGTTGTTGCCGTGTCAGTCAAAAAATATTTTAAGTATTTAGATAATAAATTTGTCAAACGTTTTTGTATTCCTCCGGTGGCAGGAGTGTTTATGGATTCTAACAATAAATTCGGATTAGACTGCACTATGGTATAGACATCTTTTTTATGAACAATACGTTGACTGTCACTAGTCCTAATATATGCTACGCCCCTTCTATTAAGTACGTCCGTACCTATTATGGCTGGGACGTTCAAATGCTTATTACTAACAATATAAAAATCAATCTCTAACGTAATATCATTTAACTCGACTGGCAAAGTTATCATAGATTTTACTTCAATTTCCATATTTCCTAAGCCATGTAGTAACAAATAAGTGTGTTTTATTTGACATGAAAAATGCTTTACTACTTCCGTAGATATCAATGGAACACAGGAACCACTATCGATGAGCACATCTATCGGTATTCCTAATATGACAGCGATAATGATATCATTTCTCGGCATTCCCTCATTTTCTTGACAAAAGTTAACACCGTTTTTATTTCTTGATTCCGCTCTATCTTTCGCGAAACATTTATTTTCCAAATGCCCCAGTTTTTTACAAAAATTGCATTTTTCTACTTGCAAATTTGATGAGACGGAGTTATTAAAATTACTTTCAATATAAATTTTTTTAGGACAATTAACACTCTTATGACCGAACCTCTTGCACTCGTAACATTTTGTATGTTGATAGATTAAGGATTGATTGCGTTTTAAATTTCGACTACTCGATATATTTGTTCGATTCTGTGAATTTGCACCTATCATTCTTTAAGTTGAAATACATTTTACAAAATTAGATAGGAACTCAACTATATTTTCTGGACTTAATTTGGCATTTTTGGCGCTGGCGCGTATTTGTGGGTCAGTTATACCTCTTATTATTATTGAAGTTACTAATTCACTGCTCAGCCCTTTCACTATGCGCAGCTTTAGTAAGGATTTACGGGCATATTCTGCGTATGAAGTATATTTATTCGACTCAGTACACATTACTTCAAATAAAATGTTCGCGACATCGACACCACGCGGACATAACGCCTTTAGTTCAGCTTTAAAATTAGACCACGTACGTATTGTACTTGTCCATTGGCTTAGCCAAGTACAAGATTCCCTCTTTAAACAATGGCCAACGCGAGCTAGACATTCCTTGTCGTCCCAACGATTAAGTATGCAAGCTTTATCGATTTCGTCACACCACGTGTCGACGTCGTGAATATTGGGGTCAAAATCGGAAACATAATAATGGTTTGATCTCACCGTGACAGAGTTCAAAACTTCAAGTAGCCGCTCAGCTGTATTGCTCGCGTTGCCATGTTGGGGTGTAGGTACTGGTGCTTGACCTCCCGCGAATAATGGCAGCTCTGGTGTCTGCATAGACGTTGCGTAGGTTGACGTCGATGGTGCTGGAGCACTTGGCGTCGCACCCGGCACCAACCCGAAGTCAGGCTCCGCGCCTTCATTATTAAGACCGCATGGCTCGGCTGCTATGCGTGATCGTTGCTCTAGAACCTGTAATCTTTTTAAAATCTCGTCGTAGTGATTAGTAGGAGAGGGAGATCGTGTACGGCGTCTCCCTCTAGTTTTGCAACGTCGGTTATTAGAAGGCATTGCTGTGTAACCCTACCCGGTTACACAAAAATATTAAAATAATAGAAATTTAGGAAGATCAGGAATGGCTTAGTAGCTAGGCTTCAATCCCGCTTCTGATGTAAGAAACTTTATTTAGTAGGTAGGAGATCAATTAAAACAAAGCTTTCAGTAATTATTCAACAACTCAAGAGAATTATTTTGCAGACCAATTACAATCTCTGATCGTCTAGAATTAATTTTTAGCCGAGTGACGTTAGCAATATTCTCCTCTTTTCGGTCGCCGCTGACAGCCCACAAAAGCGTCAGCCAGCAACTAGAGTCGCTCCTATACAACTTCTATGGTTGGTCATCATTTCTAACAATATAGATTATAGAATACAAGTTTTTAAAGTGAAAATTCAATACATTTCTAACAATATTACAGTTACACTAGCTACAACAAAACTGAAAGGCACTGACTGATCTTTCCTTGAAAACATTATCATATCAAACAAATACATTTTACAAGTCAAAGGGGTGTGAAGAAAAGCGAATGAATAAAATATTATGTTGTCTGTCCATCGAACACGTCCAGGTAAGGCACGAATCGACACTAAAAAAAAAAGAATTATTATTGTTCTTTTTTTTCAGAATAACTTTATTATACGTCTGCGTAGTATAAAAAATGGTACGGAACTTTCAGCAGATTCGATTCCCATTTTCTTAGCACAGTCCTTCTACACTCAATTTGTTTCGCATATTGTGTGATATGTAATAGAAGCTTCACGCTGTATCCCGCACATAGCAGGGTAGGCAGAGAGACCTACTTTGGCCTGATTTTTTGTGGCCTTATCTTAAAATACTCCGTTCCCCACTTTCCGCCGAATTTGTAGAGGCATTGTGTGTTGAGTGACGGATGTCAACTCTAGAACGAGAAATGAAAATATAAATTTAAATAAATATTTAATTTCCTCGAGTGCTGATCAAACCCACAAGCACTGGGGTGTTGTGTTTGTGGCCTACTCTATTACACATACATTCTAAAAAACAGCAAGAAACATAAAATCTAATGTTGCATCACTCTACTTTCCAAACTATCTATAAAAAATGTTTCTATATATAACTAACGTCAATATTTATACCAATAATAGTCCAATTCCTTACCGATACAGCTATTTAATATTTGTAAGGAAAATTGATTGACTACAGAAAAGTTGTAGTATATAAGGTAATAACAGTCATCAATTCACCAGATATTATGGCGTAAAGAAATGTTCTGCGGAATTCGAGTTATTGTTTGTTTCTTGGCGTTTAGATTTTTCTGTTTCTCTTTTACTTTTTTTCTCCCTCGTGGCGCAGCGTTTTAGAGAGTAAATACAGTAATGGGTTTGGTTCCCACTAAGAAGAATTAATTATTATTACTCACTCGCTGATAATATAAAATTCCGTAGAGTTTTGGAGGCATTGCTTGTTGAGTGGCGAAACTCAACGCCGAGATTTGCCTCGTCACTAGGGCGAAGAAATGAAAATATGATATATTGCATTTCCCTGAGTGAGCATCGAAGACACAGCGCGCTTACAGTTACAGAATTGGCCATTATGCCACGAAGGCGCAAAAAAATACGTTTCTGCTATATACTTCGTGATATATCGCGTAACAAAAGGACAATTCATTTACTGGAGAAGTGCCAAGTTAAAGCTGACCCGATATCTTTAATACCTGAGCTTTTCAAATCACGTGATAAAAAGACGGTAACACCTTCATAATGATATAAAAGTTTAATAAGCCACCAAAAATTTGTGTTACAGTTTTTTTTCTCGCTTCACCTATTTTGCAGGATAGGCAGAGAGAGGGAAACTAGTGTCAAGATACTTTTTTCCTCACTTTTTGGCCAAATTTTGAGACATCGCCAACATTGATTAGTTGGAGCTTGTTTTTTTCCGATTTCACGCTGGATCCCGCGTATAGCAGGGTAAGCAGAGAGACCTATTTTGCCCTGAATTTTTGTGGCCGTGTGCGTCTTGAGTGGAGCAACTCAACGTCATATTTTATCTTGGTACCAGAGCTAATTTTAATAAATAATACTGTATTCCCCCGGTTTGGAATCGAACCCAGAATCGCCAAGTTAGAATCACAGGCTTATGCTACTGCGCCATTCATATTTATACTAGTAAAGAAATTTAAATTTTTACTCTACATTATTGTTCCGGGAAATTTGCAAGACGTTGAGGCCGCTGGGACCGAGGCCCTGTCATCGAGTTTTAAAATAGAAATGTGTTAAATGTGTGTTGGGAATTGTAATTTTTTCTGTTTATAATTTCTTTACACATATATTTTATTGTGCACCTGGAAAATCTCCTTTCGGGGTTTTTTGAAAATAGTTATGACAGTTCACTGTCTTCACTGTTTTGTCGCTTTCCGATAATCTATACTAATATAATAAAGCGGAAGAGTTTGTTTGTTTGTTTGAACGCTAAGATCTCTGGATCTACTGGTCCGATTTACTATGTTTTTGTTTTGTATGAAAGCTGCATTCTTCAGAAGTGCTATAGGCTATATAACATTACATTACACATATATACTAATAAATTAAAATACTTTCTAATTTGACATGCAATTTATTCTGCCATATTAATAACAACCGTCGTTGCTAAGCAACGGTTTGCAAAGTTTCTTGGTTGTTTTAAGAAAACGTCACCCAAAATGAACTTATATTTTGATATTCCTCCTTATAAAAATAAATATATTATATAATATTTAATAAATATTCTTATAGTTCAAGCAGGCGTAGCCGCGTCCGGGTCCACTAGTTTAGATATCATATTGCATACTATTCAAAAGGATGAAGATATATATGTTCTGCTGCCGCAGAACATATATCATCTTCATGCTTTTGAATACCGGTACTTAACGCCGTGCTTTGCCTACTAGGGCCAGGAAACGAAAATGATTCAAATTTAATAATTTTCCCGAATAGGGATCGAACCCACATTCATCGTCCTTTACAGTCAAAAGCCGACCAAAACTGACTTCAACCTCCATATAAATGTCTTTATAGTTAATAAAATTGTAATGTCTATAGTAAACATACGTAAAAGAAAATTTTCAAACAACAACGTAGCATTCCTCAGCACAAATAAAAGTACTGAAGCCGACACTTGCTTTGAAAATTATACACTCGAGTACCGTTCTGTATAACGACATGAGGAAATTTCATATTCCGTCTTAACACGAATCGTTATCTTCTATTATAAAATTTAATGGATTTTCTGCATTTACTGTTCAAATAAAAAATATTATAATATCAAAGTGTCTTGATGGGAATGGAGTGTNTATTGTGCATCTGGAAAATCTCTTTTCGGGGTTTTATGAAAATAATTATGAAACTACTCTGTCTTCACTTTCCGATAATTTTGATCTAATATTGCATACTACTCTTCAAAAGAATGAAGATACAGCAGCTTACATGTATCAGCTTCGTGCTTTTGAATACCGGTACTTAACGCCATGCTTTGTTTACTAGGGCCAGGAAAGGAAAATGTTTCAAATTTAATAATTTTCCCGTATAGGGATCGAACCCACATTCATCGTCCTTTACAGTTACCGACCAAAACTGACTTCAACCTCCATATAAATGTCTTTTTAGTTAATGAAATTGCAATGTCTATAGTAAACATACGTAAAAGAAAATTTTCTAACAACAACGTAGCATTCCTCAGCACAAATAAAAGTACTGAAGCCGACACTTGCTTTGAAAATTATACACTCGAGTACCGTTCTGTATAACGACATGAGGAAATTTCATATTCCGTCTTAACACGAATCGTTATCTTCTATTATAAAATTTAATGGATTTTCTGCATTTACTGTTCAAATAAAAAATATTATAATATCAAAGTGTCTTGATGGGAATGGAGTGTATTGACACTAGATTTCCAGTCTCACTCTAAATCTAAATCTATAATTACAAAGTATACAAATACTTTGATAATTGGTGAAGAAATCGCGTAACAAACATACAAAATAGTAGACAAAAATTTGAAAAATCTCGAAAGAAATTGGTGAAAATAGCAGCCACTTTTATGACACTATTTCATAACTGCTCCCAAAATAATAACCACTCAGTTAAAAGTTAACTGAGCTTAACTGTCACTCGTGTATAATAAAGTAGTTACATTAAGAAGCAAATACTAAGGCTGTCGGCATCGTGGTGGTAGAAGCGTGTAAATGTAAATGCAACGTGTGCGAGTTCAAATCTGGCACTCAGAGGTATGAGTTATAATTTAATATTTTCATTTCCACCACCAAGTAAGTAAGCAAAACATGGTTTTCAGGTCCGTCAATCAACACGCAGTATCCTAAAAATTAGGCGTAGTGACGAACGAAGTGTCTAAACACTAGATTCCTTCTGCCTACCCTACTTTATAATGGATAGTCGTAAAGTCTAAAAAAATATATTCTAAGACGCATCATTTATCAACATTGATTCATTGATTTAACAGTTACAAGGGAACAAAAGAATGGACTTACACGCTTAAAACAAAACCCTCCTTTTAGGCTTCGCCGCGATCGGTTAAAAAATAAATGCTATGAAATTTAAATGCGTTACCCAGTGTTTTGACCGCATCTGTTCCTAATTGCTAACGTAATTTTGAATCTAATTGTACTCTTTGTTCGCGAAAGCTTTGTAAACCAAGATTAGAATCAGATTATACTTATATTACATTTTTGCTACTTTTATGAAAAATAATAAAATTACGTAAACTCAGATTATTATTATGTAACATAACATTTTGGACCTGTATGAGGTTTGAAAGACTAACTTTGCTTGATGATAATTTATTTTAAAGATAGCTTTGTTACAAAGCCACCCAGAATGTTATTTTTAAAGTCAATTAAATACTTATGTTTACTATCCATACCTATATTATAAATTCGAAAGTAACTCTGTCTGTCTGTCTGTCTGTCTGTCTGTCTGTCTGTCTTTTACGCAATCAGGGCCAAACCGCTAATTTAATTGTGATAAGATACTCATATAGAGATACTTTAGGGTACCGGGATGAACATAGGATACTTTTCTCATATTTATAATATTTTCGATATATACCAACATATTAAAATAATTAATTTGACATGCAATTTATTCCGCCATGTTAATAACAATCGTCGCTACGCGTTGCTAAGCAACGGCTTGCAAAGTTTGTTGTTTTAAGAAAACGTCACCCAAAGTGAGTTTGCTTAATGCATAGATGGCGCGCGCCGATATAGATTTGTATACATTAACAAAAATTAGATGATTTCTATAATTTGATATTCATCCTTATGAAAATAAATATAATAGTCACTTTTAGCATTTCATCTAGATGGAAATTATAGTTTACTGTATAACATTCTAATAAATAAATAAGGAGATGTCACTGATTCCAAATGACCTAGCCTACGAGTGGTATAGTATGACCGACGCGAACGGGCAGATGACTTTGATGATTTTGTAAATTTTTATATATTTTCGAATTACTATTATTTTTTTTGTAATTATTTGCTCCTTATAATTAATTTAACTCAGTTTGGTTATCTATATCGATGTTATACACTTAAAATATCGTAATTTTAATCATTTGGAATTTTATTTAATATTGTCCGCAAAAATTAATAATTATTTAATATAGAACAATGTTTAGTACACGCGCACGGCAAACTTTAGGTACTTTTTCTAATATTAAGAATTTCCTTTAGTTACTTTTATTTCTTTTGTTTGTTCATTTCGGTTACTCAGATATTTTTTCTAATAAGAAATCCCCACTTATTATTATTTTTTAACTTATTTGAATTATTTAGGCTTATATTTTCGCGGGCGTAGCCGCGTCCGGGCCCACTAGTTACTATATATATATTACTTACGTTAATATTACGTTTTTCTAGTACATAAATAATAATATACGTTAGTTTATTTATACGGAATTGTGTGTGTGTTTTACATTACACTGAGAGAAGTGGCGGAACTAAACGCCATGCTTTCCCTCGTTTTAGAATCTAGGACTTCACAAAATCCGTCTACATTTTAACCACTAAGCCCAAGACGCTGATACATAATTTAATATCCCACCACTTTATATGCAGATGACACAGAAGTTGTCTATTCTAGTGCACGTTTAATTTATTCACTAAATAGATAGACAGAACGTCACAGCGAGTGCACCGTACGGTGTACGCCGTCGCCTTAATATCTTTTGATTTGATTAATATTGTTTAAACTTTGTGGCGTTGAGTTACGTAATTTATACAATGACTCAAAATTTAATAGAAATTTAATAACAAATGGGCTTGATAATTATTTATTTGAATGAAAATCGAGGTATTTATTTAAAATGTTTTCATCACCGTCGCGTTTACATTCAGATGCTATGCCAGGACCTTCTACATTTTATATTTATCCTATATAATTTTCTAATACATTTTGATAACAAGAATAAGAAAGTTTGAAGGCGTTAATGATCAATATTGATACTAAGTACTTACGAAGCTCCGTAGATCTTGCCATTATAAAAGCAATCTTCAAAGCTTAAAGTAATAATAAATTATTCTATATGAACAGAAATATATATATTTATATATAACATAGAAAAATACATTTAGAACGCATAGCATTGTTATATTGCAATTTTTTATTATGATTCTATCATAAATTCTCCGCTCTCTTCAACTTTAAGCACAACTTTACTACGTAAGTGGTGCTAAGTGCCGTCTGCGAACACCGATAAAAGTATTATTTTGAAGTCTTTAAAATGTTTCTAAGTGAAGTGTTATGCTCCAAGAATATGTCTTCCTTCTATAAGCTTTAGTTGCAATTGCCTTTGATATTTTACGGGTTAATTTCTTGTGTGTTAGTGGGGCAGTCTTTTGCTGTCAATATGTTGATTGTAGGTTCGATTTTTACTTGTGTGAATGATTATTTTAAAATTATTTTTATGAATAATGCAAACCTTGAACCTAGAAATCGTAGACGCAAAGATTTTTTTTACCTACCTTGGTATATGGAATTTGTGTGAAACTAAAAATAATATTAGAATTAAATTCCAATCAATTACTTAATAAGTATCAACTAAAGTTGCACCTCTAATAGTATACTACGAGTCAAAACGTAAGCAGCAAGTGTCGTTCCTTCATATTAAGACTAATCCAAAGAAATCGCAAAGCCATTGCTCCCTTAAAGCCAAATCACACCATAAAACTGTCCACGGCTAATTAGAATTATGCTTCTCCGTTTATAACTAGAACCTCGGAACCCACTACAAGGAAGTAGCTAATTTACTACTTGGAAACAACTGTAATTTTTTTCCCATTCAGGCACCACATGCGCGAAAGTAATGCTGAAAAAGTTTTTACTGATCAACTTATTTTATAAAATCCTGCAAACTAAATAATGTAAGTGAACATTTTTAAAAATGTGCGAGATACAGCGAGAAGCTGCAAAAATTATCGAACATAAAACATAAACATCATTAAATAATATACATATTACTGGTGAAATAAAGACGGAATAATAATCATCTCTTAATAAAACAAAAACAAAAGAAACCATTTCCATATATTCTTCAAAAGCACTGTCGGAAATCGTTTTACAAGGAATAAATTATGTTCATTTTTAGGGTTCTGTACCTCGTAAGAAAAAAGCGGTAGGTACTACTATAAGATCATAAAAGCAAGAAGAATGATGATGACGATGATTGGATTGATCCCTTTATTGTATGTCCGTCTGTTTGCTTGTCTATCTGTCTGGAGCATTTTTTTAAATATGAAGCTGAAAATAATGTCATATATCCATCCAAATTACTCGCAGAAAAGAAAAAATGTACTTCGATATATAAGCTACTAGCGATTCTGGTTCGTTTTTGCAATATTTTGTATGATATGTGTGTAATCAAGACCTATAGTGACTTTCATTTGACTTAGAATTATGGAATTTAGCAAGAAATGAGAACTTACAGTACAAATAAAGGAAAAGAAATTGAGATGTTTATTGTTTTATAGAAAAGAAAAATTCCATTATTAACTTTTATNTGAGATGTTTATTGTTTTATAGAAAAGAAAAATTCCATTATTAACTATTATTTGTAGTTTAATCCATATAATACGATGATACGGAACCCTCGGTGGGCAAGTCGTACTCACACTTAGTTATTTAAATTTTTAATATTATTTACATACTAAAGACCGCAAACCACGTTTCAACTGCACAAATAATATAATTTTGTATATAAATACACATTTATTAAGTGTCATACAGAAATTTCTTTGAATCCGATAATTTGTGTTAATTTACACGCGTCAGTGTTCCCAAGCAAACCGTTGTTCTCTAGGTAAAATATTGAAAGTGAAAATTCGCAAATGTTTTTATTACTCTTTGAACTACTAAGGAAAATAGTTATAATGAGATATTTTTTTAATTGCAAAAAATCCTAGTTTATGCGTTTTTTAAACGTAAACGTAATCGAAAACGAAAGCAATAAAAGAAATTTGCAATTTTTCACTTTCGATACTTTACTTAGGGACCGTCGAAAATGCCACTTTCTGGTATAAATATTTTATTTTATATCGTTTCGAAACTCCAGTTCTCTTTACAAATGAATTGAAAAATCAATATTCCAATAATGCGATTATCATAACATTAACACTGTGGAGATTAGCATTGGGGATGTTATTTTTTAGTACGCTTAAAGATTCGCTA
>JAKRZM010000127.1:4971-40014 GCA_036379175.1 Heliconius cydno galanthus
GTTGACGTAAATATTGAAGACAAAAAGTCCACTCTAACATAAAACTGTAAAGATTTTTTATAATAATAATACGAACGTTTATTAAAATTACAATTATTAAAATAAAATAAAATAATTTAATTATTAATTATTATAACTTTTTCTAAAAGATAGATAGATAATTAATCTTTAACAATATCTTTAGAAAGGTTAAGATATTCTAAGTGCTTATGGACTTATAACCTCCTGGTACCTATTGTTTTCAATACTGCGCGCTGGGTATTGATCCACTTGGATTCTTCACTTAATCAAATTTGAACTTTATATGTATAATAAGAAAAACTATTTTTGCTTTATTACATTAGTTTACTATTAAAATGGATAATTGACTTAACGTTTTTTTTATAACCTTGTGGTTTTTTTATGTACCTAAAGTAAAAATAAAGGTGCTCCTTATTTTAAACTTTTTAGTTTACATTGCAAATTATTTACTAGGTACCATAATTTTAAGAATACAGCACAATACAAAATAAATTTAAGATGGCCGCCACAATAAAATGGCGGACTACATATAATTATGTAATGTCATTAATAATCTATTTTCTTATCTGAATATATTTTTTTTAATCAGCCTATCGCCGTCCACTGCTGAACGTAAGCCTCCCTCATCGAGCGCCAAATATTAAAAAAACAAACAGGATTTAAGCATTTAGGTATAGGAAATCTAAGGTTTTCAATTTCAATAATATGGTACAACCTGTATATCAAATATATTATATCTCATATGGGATTTAAGCACCAAAGGATCGATTACAGTGAAAAGTAAGTACGTCTCTACATAGTATATACGTTTTACATTAATCTCCTACGGCTGTTCCATAAAAAATATATCTATCTATATATAAATGAATCTTTATTTATATTATTATTATGTAATTAGTATTAATAATAAAATATATCAGTATATTCTTGTTTTAATGCCAAGGGCGATGGTAAAAGTATGCGAGCGATGCAGTCGTTAATTTGTCTTGTTGCAAATTTTTGTACGAATATTTCACAATATAATAAATATAATTTCATTTCAGTAATAAATTTCAAATGTAGCTTCGATCGCAATTTAAAATTGTATATAATTTATATAAAAAAAATATATAAAATATTTTTCAATTAACAGTGTTGATATTTTTTTACATTTTTAAATTATTGGTTGATCAAATTGTTGATATTTCAAGATAATATCGTAGATTTGTTATTTTGCTGGTATTGATAATATTAATTTATTTATTTATTTTTCGAGTAGGACAAACTATATAAGATTAATTATTTTTTAAATAATATTTCAATTACCCGAGTGGCATTTGAACTTACTACCGTCGCCATTACAGTCACACGCTTCTGCCACGACGCCATAACGGCCTCGGTTAACTATAATATAATCTACTAGGTAATAAAATACATAATTGGACACGTACTATTTATTTCTTTTTGATGAAGATCATTAATTTACCAACAAAAACATTTTTTATATTACGCTAAGTTTAAGATTACGTTACATCCGCGAAATAAATGATATTCTTCAAGTTAAGTATAAATGAAGATAGTAATTAATTATTTTATTACCTATAATTACGTATGTAATGCCAAAAATCTGTTAAAAAAATCTGTATTTCGCACACAGCAGGGTAGGCAGAGGGAACCTAGTCCCACTTTCTGTTGAATTCTGGAGGCGGGTCGGGTGTTGAGTGGCGGACACCAGAGCGAAGAAATGGAAATATAAATTTGAATAAATAGGTCGTTTTTCCTCGAGTGAGGATCGAACCTACAGTTGCGTTTACGGTCACACTTAGTGCCTACGGCTAACCTGTAGTAGTCCCTTATACATAGTAGTTAAAAACTTTTAAGATATACGTAGAAAATAATGCTAATAAAACATAATTTATAAAGCACAGTAAAACAATTTTAACATAATATAAACTAAAAGTAATGTAGAGAATGTAGTGTCTTAACTTACCCTCCAAATACGTAAGATGCGTGAAGATGAAAAACAGTTAATACTTAATTATAATAAATTAAAGTTAGTCGACTATAACAAAAAATAGATATATTATGCAAATCAAATGAATATTGAAATAAGTTTTTACAATTTTTTACTTTAATCTCTGATCATTTTTTTCAATTTTAATTCTTGCAAATCGTTTACATAAAATGGATACTATTTATTTATAATAATATAAATTTATATAAATTAAACTATTTTTTTACGGAAAAAATATTTTTATATATATAATACCGATGTTGATATATTTTTTACAACTTTTTACATTTGTAGTAATATTATAGAGCTCGAGGTCCATCATGGCACAGGGCCACAAGCGTGCGACTGTAAACGTTGTGGATTCAATTGCAATTGAAGACATGAAAAATTTATGAAAACGAAGTTTCATAGCACTTCCAATTCCCTTCAAACCTGCTATGAGCGGGATACAGCGTGAAAATAAAAAAAACTACTGTCTATTTAATATCTATTTAATATCTTCTAAGCGTGTAATATAGTATGGAAATTAATCAATTTACTTTTGCAATACACGAATACTATACAGCTATAGTAGTTTCGTCATATATTTATTTACCGGTATAGCGATAGCGGTGTGAACGCTTGCGACGCATATCTGTGGACTTTGAACGGCCTTGTCGGCTCGAGTGTGTTTGGAAATGCCAGCCGCCAATTTGCGAGTTCTTTTTTAATATTTAATGGTGAGGCCAGTCTTGGCACAGGGGCACAAGGTGTTTCGTTATGGGTTCGATTTCTATTCGAGGAAATTAAATATTTGTACTGCTATGCTAATGTTTATTAATTTTATGTCGGAATTAAATATATTGACTATAATGAAATAAGAGACTATTACTTTTATACTGGCAAGCCTTTAAATGTTTAAGTTGTATATTCTACCAAAACATAAATTTTAAAATCACAGTAAAATATTTTTTTATAATGAAGACGAAAAGAAAATAATGTAGAGAAAATAGTGTCTTAAATCAAGGTCACTTAAGACATTGTTTCTACATTATTTACTAAGTAATTGTAATGTGTTAAAAAGAAAAATAATTAATACTTAGTTATAATAAATTAATCTTGAAGACTATAAAAAATAAAGTACGTACATACCCTCACAGTTTGTGTTTTAGCTATTATTAGATACTTTTATAGTGACTAAACTATATTTGTTATATTTACAAAAGAAAAACTGTATATCACGCACCTACGAGATAATAATTAAATTGTAAACACTTAATAGGTTGCCGCTATATATTTAAAAGTTATAGTTCGATGAGTGGAATGATAAGAATAGTTTGATAAAATAACAGCTCTTTACTCTACCATATGAAAGGAGACGAGAGAGATATAATGGTGACCGTTTTTTTTATTAAGTTTAATTTTTAACATATTTTAATTAAAACAAACTTTAAAATATATATTCATTTCTTGTATTAAACTCCTTTTTAAGAATATTTTTACGCACAAATCAATATGTACAGTAAATAGTATAGTTTTGATTTTTTTTATTAATATGTGGTTTTATTTATATTAAAAAAAATACTAAAAACATAAACAAAAAAACATTCTTTTAAAAAATGCATTCATTTACCGCAGCTAAGGTCAACGACTTCAGTACGTACCAATGCACTCACTCTTTCTATAAATACCTTAGGTGGGTACAATAAACTTCATAGATTATTCGTTTGATTGTTTTATATGAATAAATAGAAATAAAGAAAGATAACAAATAAAAATATATCTAATGTGCTTTTTTACATTTATATTTAACGTTATTTGGACGGAATTAATAGAAGTTTTTTTTTAGGCAGAGGGAGCCTAGTGTTAGATACTCCGTTCCCCATTTTTCAACGAACTGGGCCTCACGGCTTGTTTGGCTTGTTTGGCGGAAGATAACGCCGCCCTTAGCCTTATTTCCATCTCCCATATGGGAATTGAACCCACAACCGTCGCGTTTATAGTCACACGCTTTTACTCCTGCGTCAAGACGGCCTCATTTAGTTTGTATAATATATAAATATTTTTCCCTTATATGGAAGAGAATGCGTATAACGGCATAATATATATTATATAAGATTACACGTATTATTGTAAATTCCTTACAATTTTTCATTAAAAAGATGTAATCTACATACTAGAAAAGCATTAAAAACCTCTATTGAAAAGTAAACAATTAATTTATAAAAAAAAAAATATATATATTTACTATCGCCAAACACTTGCAAAATTGTAGATAATAATCAAATGATATCCAATGCAAGCAAAATCCATATTTTACTGATTTTGTCTTTGCACTGATAATGGAAATTATAGGAAATTGGCGTCGTAACCTGCAATCCTTGTATTTCAAAAACAATAAATTAAATAAGTACTTAAAATAATATTCTTTATTGGAATTAATAAAAGTTACACATGATAGTTGAGTTCGGTAATGGGTGATTTACTTAGAAACTGTGTTGCAGCCATTAACGCCCATCTCCAGAAAAGCGTATGATAGAATTGAAAAAAATATAAACCGAGTTACAACCAAAGACAAGATTTGAAATCATGACTTTTTAATCTATTATCTGTGACATATAAATAAAATTGAAAAATCTACTGAAGAATAGTGTTTTTTCGAGTATCTACATATAGTTATTTACACGTTCCTATAATACAAATATACAATTTTAAAATTAATTCTGTCCGTTTGTGTTTTTGTTTGTTCGGGCTAATCTCCGGAACGGCTGAATCAATTTTAGAAGACTTTTACTGACCGATGGAGGACGTAGTGGAAAATTACCTACATTTCTTGCCAGAATTTCTGAGGGATAGGGATTTATGCAGTTAAAAATGCTTTTGATGTGTGCAAAAAAGAAGCGGGCGAAGCCGCACAAGGGTCGCTAGATTTACACACATTTATATGTAATAAATAATAATATAGAATTTAAATAACATATTTAATGAATCACATCAATTTATCATAATAAATACTTATGTTAATATAAGAATAAATACCTTTTTGAAATTTTTCCGCAAACAAACAACACATAGGTACATAATACCTACATACTTATAACTTAGCTATTTTTTTTATCTAGATTAATTATATATAGTATTTTTATACCGAATGTGTGCGTCATTATTTAATAAATAACTACGGGTTGTATATGGTATACCTACTACGGGTATATTGTTCTTTAGATTTTCAATTCAATCAAGATAACTTACTAAGATAATTATTATATTACCTACATCAAGCCAAGTCAAGCCAATTGGGTATGTTTTTATCAAAAATGAATGATGAAAATTAATTCTATTGCAATTATTTATTACTAGCGGCCAGCCCGCGGCTTTGCCTGCGTGAACTACGTTATTATTAATTTCTGTCTCCATGAGTACCTACGTCCTATAAGTGACGTCCATGCAAAATTTGAGGCTCCTAGCATTTGTAGTAACGAAGCTTCATACAAACTTTCAACCCCAAAAACAACCCCTTAGAAGTCGAATATTACAAATTCCCGTCTTAGCGAGCACCTACGTCCTATAAATAACTCCTATGCAAAATTTGAGATTCCTAGCACATGTAGTTTCTGAGATTTCGTGATGAGTGAGCGACCTTCCGATTTTATATATATATAGATTAAGTTTATATATATTTTCTACTGTGAAATTATTACACTAAAGTGTTATTGTTATATTTTTTCTAAGTACATTAAAGTTAGAAATTATTCCCACCATGAGGTATATCTAAAAACTATAAAATAGATGAAATTTTTCATATGAAATATAAAGAAATTAAAATTAAATCAGCTTCACACTGTATTCTGCACACAGCAGGGTAGGCAGAGGGAACCTAGTGTTAAGGCCCTCCGTTACCCACTGAAACGTTAAGTAGCAAGCGAAGAAATCATAAAGTATATACACAATATAGATATAAGATACTCAATATGGATATATTAGTATGTCAGATATTATCGTAGATATCGAGATAAGAAACCCTTTAATACGATAACGCTTTTCAGCATTATCTCACATTTTAACTTACAATATATGACTGACATTTGTATTTATTAAAATACTGAAGTTCCTATATATATTTTTTATAAACTCCATTTAGCTTATTTCTTGTTTTTATTTTTTTTAATTATATTTTTTTTTTCAATTATTCATAATTGAAAACTTTGGTTGTCTTTAATAAGAATAATATTTTTTTTATATTTTATTTTATCTTTTTTTTTTCTGATTAATATCGAATGTTTGCGTGGGTAAGTAATTAGCGATTACGATAATATTAATAAAAAAAAATCGTAATAAATGATTAAAAAAAATCCCCTTAGTNCCTGGTGCCAGAGCAAAGAAATCATAAAGTATATACACAATATAGATATTAGATATTCAATATCTCAATAGATCGAGAATTACGCAATTCTAAAACATATATATGTCAGATATCATAGATATCGAGATAAGAAACCCTTTAATACGATAACACTTTTCAGCATTATCTCACATTTTAACTTTCAATAAATGACTGACATTTGAATTTATTAAAATACTGAAGTTCCTATATCTATATATGTATTTTATAAAGTCCATTTAGCTTATTTCTGTTTTATAAAATTTTTAATTATGATACTTTTGTTTTAATTGTTCTTAATTGAAAACTTTTGTTGTCTTTAATAAGAATAATATTTTTTTTATATTTTATCTTATCTTTTCTTTTCTGATTATTATCGAATGTTTGCGTGGGTAAGTAATTAGCGATTACGATAATATTAATAAAAAAAAATCGTAATAAATGATTAAAAAAAATCCCCTTAGTAACGTATATTAACTTATATTAAAATTATATATATAAAAATATATATATATTGGTCGAATCAAAAATAAACATTTTTAATATTTTTGTCTGTCTGTGCGTTTTTTCTCGCTAGTCTCAGATACGATTTAATTGTAATTTCCTGACGTGTTTTGGTAAGTTTCAACCTTAACTTAACATTTAGTGTTACTTTTATTTCAATCGGTTTATACGTAAAACAGTTATATCTTAAAGAATGTTGTTCAGCAAAAATACTATAAACAATTTTTTTTATTGAATTGTCTGAAACTTCATTTTTCAATATAGTTATAGATATTATTTTTAAAATTATATTATTATTAGACAACTAAGGTAATGCAGATTACTAAATTATTAATTATGTAGTGCAAGCGGGCGAAGCCGCGAGACTTCCTATATACGTAAGGTTTGTGGGTTTGGTTGCCTTTCGGGGAAATAAACTATTTCGCCACGACTAGCTATGTTAATTATAACGGGTAATGTAATTAATTAGCATTTAACAGATAATCTATTTATTTTATATTTCATTGTAATCTTGTGAGTTTTTGAAGAGCTTGCTCGTCTGATTTCGCATAAATTAAAATTTGTAAAATTATATCGCGATTCGCGATCAAGGACGTTTTAAATAAATACCTTTGTGTTGAATTCCGGTTCGCAAATTGTACAAATATTATTTCAAAACCTCAACTTTGGAATCGACGTCACTTTTATTGTGTGAATATAATATGTACATTTGAAAAAGAAGTAACTGGGTATTTGGCCATTTTTTTCTGCTTATATTTTGCTGGACTTAAAAACAGTAATTAAGTTTGTGTGTAATTAAACGAAAGATATAATTATGAGAAAAACGAAGAATGTAATTTTCAGGAAAAATAATGAATTCAACGTAACTATTGTTTTTTAGTTGAACCATATTTGATAAAACTTTTTCTTATGTACATATATATGTATGTATTATAGAAACAATACTTAACTGAGAATTAAATATATTATGTTGTTCAATTTAATAATATGTTTACTTTAATTAGATAAAGGTACTTTACTAAAAATTGCAACGTTAATAAGGTAATTAACATTACAAACAATAAGGTTTTAACAATTTGATAAAATGTCACGTTTTTGCGCCATTTTTAAAATGACATCGCAAACTGTGTTTATTATTAAATATTAGTTCAGTATTGACGCAATGTCTTAAATTTATGGATACATTTATCCATACACTCATATTACGTTTGAATTTACAAACTATTTGCTTAATGGTAAAAATATTTGTAAATGTTACCTAAAATCAAATTACAAATCACTCTATTAAAAGGTAGGGGGAGATATCGATTGGACTTCGAAAACACATTGGGGGAAGGTCACGTAAAAAGCATGTGGACCCCCCGGAGGGCATGTATGAAAAGGTCGATGACAGTGGACGATGCAGAAGTATGTAGAGACTGTAGCTTTTGGCGCTCCGTTCTCTCTGACTACCTCTCTAGGAATAAAGTGTGAAATTATTTATGCACAAGAAGTCAGTAAATCACCTTGACTAATTAAA
Source organism: Heliconius cydno galanthus (assembly GCA_036379175.1). Lineage (NCBI taxonomy): Eukaryota > Metazoa > Arthropoda > Insecta > Lepidoptera > Nymphalidae > Heliconius > Heliconius cydno. Next base: position 13,369 of record JAKRZM010000127.1, read on the forward strand.
AAGATAATTTTTTAAAAGTTGATATTATCTATAAATAATATAGCATTCCTTAGTACATAACAATAAAATGAATTTCAAAAAATAAGAATAACCTTCTTTATTTCAAAAAATTAAATTGAATATTTAGATATATGTTTGCACATGCAGAGAGAGTAGTGTCAGGACTTTTCGCCTGAATGTACAGTGTTGAGATCAAAGCGCCATTTTGATTTTGGGAATTATAAAAATAAAATTTTTATTGTTATTGTATATTTGTAACAGGCATAACTGTTATTATCTGTAGGACATCCTGCTCGACTAATGTCCTAATTTGATTAGAAAATGTTTTATTTTTAGATTTAACTTACATATTTGTATAATTATTTTTGTTATTTAAGGTTGTGAACTACTATTAGTATTCTAAATAGTAAATTTCTCAATAATTAATTCTTAATACCGTGACCTCGCGTGTTTTGTGTGCTGAATAATTATAGTGAACAAAGGTTTATAATTAATTACTATGTACATATGCAAGTAGAACAATACATATACTTACTAACATAATATAGCATAAGTATGATGAAAATAATGTAATATAATGTCTCTAATGATGAAAATAATGTAATAGCCAGTCTATAATGACCACTCTGCGGTACAAGTGTGTGATTGTTAACACGACAGGTTGTAGATTTGATTCCCACTCGAGGAAATGAAGATTTTCATTTAATTGGAAATAATGTACCTGTACTATGGAAAAACTAATGACAGGTCGCCGTCGCGCAATGAGGCTGTCTGTCATCTAGATCAGGCACACAGGATACACGCAACGTTAACGAATATAAGGCGGAGAGTGGGTAATGTGTCTTAACTGGTGTCCTCTCTGTCTGTTCTATTATACGCGAAAAAATCTATGGAACTCAATAATAATTGAGGATAAAATAAACATACAAATTCGTTCTGTATGTTTCTAGTTACCTTTGCCCTTAAGAAAAGAAAACCAGAAACTAGGACCTATACGAGTATATAAGATAAAAAATATATTTGAGCTTAACATTTTTAACAAAAACTTGAGTTGGAATCTGAACTTAAAGGAATGTAAATGTCATAAATGTTATTTAATAAATATTTATTTTTTAATTGTAACTAATTTAAAAAAACTTTATAAGTTGTTACTACTGTATATTTTTTTATTTTATAAATCTATATAAAATGTCAACATCGTGTTGCGGGATGTGCTGGCCATTATCCAATACTGTGTGTCTATATCGATTGTCACTTCGTCTAGCCCGCGACGGCACGGGCGACTCCAACGTGACTGCATAAATAAAAGACAATATAAATAAAATAGGACAATAAATTGATAATAAATATGTAAATAGCTTCCGTACCAATAATTTCATGAAGTACATAAAACATGCAAATATATTTATTTTAATCGTTTTATTACATTGCTTTATTAAAACCAGTCTTTAATGCGGTTGAACGTATATATTTATACACTGTATTTCATTTTGTATCTGTGTCGTAGTCTTAATAAATAAATCATAAAGGATAATTTATTTTCGACGAGCTTTTCGAGTTTTAAACCTGATAGTTATATTGAAATATTATTATTATTCAGTATTTTTAGTAACAAAAAAATTAAGTTGAAATATTCTTAATTTTTCAACCTAGTTTTTTTACACTTAACCTTTACGCAAAAATATAAGTTTAAGGTAAAGCCATTACAAAGAATTGCATATTATTAATTAGTACATGAATAAATTTTATTATAAGCTCTAAAAAATCTTCACCTTTAGACTAGTGTTGCGCTACATTTTTATACTTATATCTCGTCATCGATAGGATTATAATCACTTACAGGTGACCAATTTAAATAGGTAATATAATTTTAAGAACATATTAAAATTGAAGAAAGCTACGTACAGCGCACTGAGACACGAGAAAAACGTAATCGAGTTTATATACTCGAGACATGTATTTATGTAGATACATTTGGCAAGTCATTTTATTCGATGTTTATATAAAGATGACGATGATTTTACTTTAGAGGTACAAGTATTTGGATATTATTAAATGAAATATTTTAAAAATATGTCTATATTCTTTAACTGATGCATTTACACTGTAGGTATTGTTGAAGGTTTCGTCTCTTCATTAAAATATATTATAGTAGATAATATTAACTCGATAACTTCATAATTTACTAACGTAGAACTATTTGCTTCGAGAACAAATATTAAAAACAGCTCATTAGAGTAACCTTTAAAACTAAGTTGTTAACTATTGCTGCGAAGGAAATTTTAATGTTGCAATTATGTATAAGGTAATGCAATGAAATCCATTAGGCAAGTTTCTAGAAGAAATCTTTTCGATCTTTCTAGTAGAACCACCAATATAACTAATGGTTTCTTAATATTTATTGTGTGACTGTAACGCGCCGGTTGTGGTTTCGACCCTCACTCATGGGAATGAAATATTTATTTACATTTACTTTTTCATTTCTTCGCTCTGTTGTCGAGGTAAACAGCGGCGTTGGGTTCTGCTCAATATACAATGCTTCCAGAATTCAGCAGAAAGTGGGGAACGGATTGTTTTAACACTAAGTTCCCTCTGCCTACTCTGCTGTCAATAAAATATTTGAAATAATATATGAATGCATTTGGGACGATAAACATTATTTTACCAATCAATATTTATGTCTGTTTTTTTATAAAGCCAAATAAATATACCTACGTATGTACCGAGTATATGTACCTACATGTGTAAAACTCATGAATTTTAGTCTTTATTAGCACCTGGCGGGTTGTCGCATCACCTAAAAAAATATTATTGAAATATTAGCGAAATCATCGTTAAATTAATTGTTATAATCAACTTATCAATTATCAAAATGCGAAATTTAGGTTACTAGGCAATTATTAATTTCCAGAAAATTCTACCCACAATCGATATTACATTTAATACTACTTTTAATAATTGTGTAAATTTCCAGGAACTCTACATTAAATAATAATTAATAGATTAATTATATATGTAAGTACATTATCATTATTTATGCTTATATTTAGTGCTAAATAATTACATGTTTTTATAATAAGTTAATTGAATTCAATCAAGTTAAACACCCTTTTTACATATTTATATTAAGTTATAATAGAGGTACATTCCTAGCGAGGAAGCCGGAAGCAATAGAGTATTGGAGCCATGGATTTTAGCTAGTCTTTTATGTCTTAATTTCTTAAATGCTTAACTAATCTTCTATGTCTTAAATAATTACTTAAAGTTAATATAACTACAGATAATATTTCTTAAAGAGACGAAACTCCGACCTTCAATAAGATTACCCACAAACCACAGTTTTGCAACGTCGAACAAAGACTCTACAATGTTGAATATATAAATTAAGGTTACTTTAAACCCCAAATGAGTACGTAAGTATAGGAAAATGTTTCAAAAGCGCAATAAGCCTGGCTAGTAGTAAAACATAATAAGCTGTAAAGAAACCTATAAACTCGTAAAACCAGTAAAGTACATATATATATAAAAAGAATCTAGAACATGTGACGCAAAACATAAATAATTCAATTTATCTGTGAGACTTTGTGGGTGTGTATGGTTGATATGTAGATAAATCCAATAGATAATTTATAATATTGCGGACGTACAAAGGTCTGTTGTATATAATTTTGCCGGATTACAACCTTCAAGGCTGCTCACACCCACCGAGCTTGTTGTATTTATTATGATCATTCGCTGCCAGTGAGCCGTATTAATAGCACGTCGTACGCAATACATTTGCGCGGTAACCGCCTGTAAAAATAAACATTATTGATTTTTCATCAATTAAAAAATCAATGAAAATGTACTCCATTGCCGAGGCCACATTAGCTTTCGCTGTTCTTTATCTATTCTCTTTTCTCTTCGAAGTAGTAACGGGATTAGTGTCGTAGACGATTTAGTGTATATTTAAAAAAAATGTGATATTCTATTTATTTTAAGCTAGATATAAGATTATTAGTCAAGTTATCAATGCAATTGTATATAAGTTGTAGTTTTAATTAAATTATTTAGGCGCGAAAAAATCCATTCCAATACAAGGACGCTACATTAAATGTTTCGGTAAGTTTTTTTTATTGTTTAAAACAAAAACAATTTTTTTACACATGTATATATCCTGTAACATGTGTATTGTAATATTTTTAAAGTATATTAATTAAAAAAAACACGTTTAAAAAATATATATTTATAAATTAAATGTACGTACACATGTAGAGATATTTTAAAATATGCTAACAAATATTTAACTCAGTATATTTAGCAAACATTTAAATTATGAGGTGAAATCAATAAAATAAGAAAACAGTAAATTTCATATAAATAGATGTAGAGTTCAAAGTCCATCGCTGGTAGCTCACAAGAGAGAGTCGTTGCTTTCGCAAACAAATCATAAATCACGTCGATGTTTTTTTACACCTGCTCGTACATGAATAAAAATAAACAATGTAAAATTATAGTTATACATATATATTCAAGCAATGATTGCGTGCATTTATATAGATTTAATAATTGTTCATTATAAATATTATAATCAATTTTGTAATAAAATAAAAATAATCTATTTTTTAAATATTACCTTTTATATTTATGGGACGGTGTTTGATGTAACATGATGATTTTGAGTTTAATCTTTATTTGAGGGAAGTTCTTATTAAAAGAATAATGCTAATTGCGGCAATTCGCGAAGTTAAAAAATCTATCTTGGAAAACTTTTGTAACTATATTGCCGTGGCGAAAAGGAAATAGAAATTATTTAACTTCCTGATGATACGGACATTATTAGTGTAGGCAAAGATTATTTAAAAATAATCTTTGCCTTAAAATTAAATAAATTTAATTTTTAAGATTTGTATTTAATGATTTAAATTTCCAATCAATTATTTAGCAATCTGTGTAGTTAGTAATTTTTAGCTGTCAGTCTGTCACAATCCAGTAAATGTCAGCTCACAGCTGTCACATATTGTTAATGTATTATTTGGTTGAAAATGAAAATATTACGCATATGATTGTTATAAGTGCTAGATAATTTATAAAAATGAAGTTTTTCATTATATCACAAAGACTGCTGTATAAATATGATAAAATATACCGACGTGGAGTAACTACCGTAAGATCTGGAAAGTGGCAAAGTGTTGTCGGACTAGAGGTTCATGCTCAGTTAAATACTAAATCGAAACTGTTTTCTGGTGCTGAAAATACCTTTGGTGGCTTAGTAAATAATTGTGTTTCATTGTTTGATGCTGCCATTCCGGGAACTTTGCCTGTTTTAAATCAAAATTGTGTAAAATTGGGTGTACTGACCGCCTTGGCCCTTTCGTGTGAAATAAATGAAGTATCAAGTTTCGATCGCAAACATTACTTTTATGCAGACTTGCCTTCTGGATATCAGATAACACAACAAAGAGCTCCTTTAGCTAACAATGGAGTTATTAATTTTCAGGTATTACATTCGACAGCTAATTTAGATTGTCTTATACTGAAAATCAAACTCGGCACATTAGTAACAACAATTAAATTATGCATTGTTTTAATGTATTTTATTTTCTATTGTTCACAGGTTTTCACACCAGGTATTCACAAAAAGCCTTATAACAAAAGTTCGAAAATAAAACAGATTCAGTTAGAGCAAGACAGTGGGAAGTCACTACATGATATTGAATTAAAAAGGAGTCTAGTGGATTTAAATCGAGCAGGTGCACCTCTTATTGAACTTGTATTTGAACCTGATCTTGAGGTTAGTTTTAAAAAATATATTTTAAATGATCATCTTAAATGGCACTAGGTATAAGTTCTACATGTATATTATAAAAAAATAAATGTCAGTTTCTACTTTTCTGTTGTCCACTTGAGTTTAAAATATTGCTTGTTGGGTGATGTAGTTCGAAGCAGCATTTTCTCTCAGCAGAGGAAAAAAAGAAAATAATAAATTTTCCCTATTGATGAAAGAGGCTGATGATGAGATGTTGATGACATGCCGCAGCACCCATTAATATCATTTTTGTTTATTATTTCAGGATGGTGAGGAAGCTGCTGCATTGGTGAAAGAACTTGTACTAATAGTTCAAAGATTAGGTGCATGTACAGGCCGTATGGAAGAAGGGGCTCTACGAGTTGATGCTAATGTTTCTATAAGAAAAGTTGGTGAACCACTTTCAACACGAACTGAGGTAACTATAAACAGCACAATAAAATCAATAAGCTTCATAACTCAATATTACTCATTGTTTTCTAGAACAAGAAAATGAACATATTATAAATATAATAATTACTTAAATGTTATCTCAAATCAATAGTTTATTTTATTATAAGTAATTTATATTTATTACTACTTTTAAACTAGGGAATGTTATAAATGACTTTAAATATTAGATTAACTTATAAAAACTGTATTATGATAACATTATATTACAAAATTTTGAGTACAATTATAATCAATGTGTTTTTTTAAGTTGCTAGATATATTTTTATTTTTATAGTTAATTCTTTAAATAGGGCTTTAAGTAGGGCTTAGTCTCAAATGTAATAAATATTTAACAAAGTAATGGCCATTTGCAAATAACTGGTCTACATTTTGAAGTCATAAGGTCATTTGTGTATTTCATTAATATGCAATAAAATAATGTTTAAATAATTAATTAATGAATATTTAATGGCATTCCTTTGTAAAATTGTGTAAAATGAAGTTTAATTATGCTATTTTTTTATTCCACCTTCAAAAAAACCTATTTTAATTGTTATGGCAATAAAAGAAATTGAACATTTTTTAAAAGTGGTTTAGTTATAAGTATTACAAATTATTTTATGAATATAAATATATAATAATAAAACTATGGATTTGTAGCTTTTTTAATGTAAGTTGGAAAGGTCAACTATTAAAATAGTGTGGCTTTTTGATATTTTATGGTAATTACATAATTATATTTGTTCTAATTAGTAATGTATCAAGCAATATAATTAATAATAATTAAAATATTTTCTTTTAACTAATTAAAAATCCTGGTTAACTTTTTAAAGAATATTTTAATTTAAATTGTACTTCTATCTTTGTATGGTTGTATGGGTTTGATGGGTTTGATTTCTACTTGATGGGCACATAGCATCATAGACAGAAAGAAGTGTTAAGATACTTTGTTCCCCATTTTCCGCCGAATTCTGGAGGTATTGCGTGTTAAGTGGCGGAACTTAACACCGCGCTTTGCACTGAGGAAATGAAAATATTAAATATTTAATTACCTTGAGTGGAAATTTAACCCATAACTGGCCTCAGATATAAAAATATATATATATCAATTATCATATTCTCATTCTTTTCAGATAAAAAATATTGGTTCAGTCCGTGGAGTAGCAGGCGCTATTAAACATGAAATTGAACGACAGGTACAAATATTACAAAATGGTGGGAAAATTACAAATGAGACTCGAGCATGGGACGCTACAGCAAAAGTAACAATACCTATGCGAGACAAAGAAGTTGTTCAAGATTATAGGTGAATAGGGTTTTTTTAAAATGTATACTAGCTGCTACCTCTGGCTTTGTCCGCATTATATATGACCTATTATAATACAGTATTATAATTTCTTATCTATTTACCAGTTTACAGGAATAAAGCATGTTTTACATATTTAAAGCAAACGGCCAGGCTATAAATAATTTCAAATATTATTTTTGATTGTTCATTATAAACTCCACCAGTCCATTTATTAAAATCTATAACCTCCAAGCTTCCTACATTAAAGTCAATCACAATATTATTAAAATACTTGCAATTTATTTCATCAGATTGGGTAAAACAATTTTCCAAGGATACTTTCTTGAGAATTAACTATTTAATATAAATATCTGTGATATATTGCGTACTTAAGTATAATTATTTTTATTTTCTAGATTTATGCCAGAACCGAATCTACCACCACTTAGATTGAATTTGAAGACCAAAGATGATAGCCAAGATGTCATAAGTATCCCCTCAATAAAAGAACAAATACCAGAACTACCAGAAGAATCTAGAACAAAATTAATAAATCAATATGTACTACGTCCCGAAGTGGCTGTGCAACTTGTCAATGAGCCTACTTTATTAGAATTGTTTAATAATATCATTAAAGAGCCTAGGAATCCTACTAAAGTTGCTAATTTATTAATAAATGATTTGTTGACGGTACTTAATAAGAAAAAAATCGATGTTGAGCGTTGTCCCGTGAGTGCACAACAAATGGCTTATATTATTGATTTATTATTATCAAAGAAAATCAATTTGGACGTTTGTCGTAAGGTTATGGATGCCCTAATAGAAAATTCAAATTTAACGCCTTTAGAGATAATTGAGGAAAACGGTTGGTTTATAGTAACTGATGAAAGTGAAATTTTAAATAGGTGTATGGAAGTTATTGAAAATAATCCTAAAATAGTGAAACAGTACAAAGATGGGAAAATTAAAGTATTTAAAGCGTTATTGGGAATATTGGCTAAGAGTACAGATAATAAACTTGATATGTCTATTGCATCCAAAAAATTGGAACATTTGTTAAAGAAATAAATTAATTCAGTTTCTTCATTTAGTTTTATTTTTTTTATTTATTTTACCTAATTATTTTAAATTGTTATTAATTAACTTTTATCACATATGCTTACCTTATATTTTCTATGTCAACCTTAAAAAATAATTCAACTATACGCAATATTAATGTCACTAGCAAGTACCAGATAGAATGTTTTCGTTTTCCGATTAGATTATATAAAAATATTTACATTAATACATAAATATACTTTTAAATGAAATGGATTTATAAATAAATCCACAAATTGCATTAAATAGCAAATGATTTTCACAAATCTTAATAATAATGATTCTAAGCGAAAGTAATAAATAATATTAGTAAAATTGTATATATTTATTTTTTATTATTATTATATACAATTTGAAAAGAACAAGATTGCATGGAAAAAAAAATTAAATTATTATAATTGTGGCGATGACAATAATAGTTTTGTTTTGTAAATATTTTTTTTAATTGTCACACTGTATCTCGCATACAGCAGGTTGGCAGAAGAAACCTAGTGTAGGTATTGCGTGTTGAATAGCGGAAGTTAACGCCGCGCATTCCCTCGTTCTACATATTTCATTCCCTCTGAACCTACAACCTCCTGTTGTGTTTGTCTCTCTCTCCGAGCCACAACTGATCTCAATATTATATCACTATTTCCACATTTACTTACTTATATATATTTTTAATTAATGCTTGTGCATTTTGATGCGCTAAAAATAGTATAATTAATCTAAATCAAGATTGCATATTTGATTTGTTTGTAAACAATTGGTATGCAACGTAAATGAAGGCTGTTTATTGACGTTCCACACGCGCCCCAAATATTAAGAGCGACAGTGGTCCACAACCTTTTGTATTTCTTTCAAATTATATTATTATATTTTATTTTAAAATATTTGCAGTTTTGTATAAAATAGGCAAAAAGAACGTAGTGATAAATTTCTCCCTTATCCACTTCTCGTATAAATTTACGGACATTGCTTTCTAGGCATTAGAATTTCGAATCGAAATTAGTTCGTAGGTATAAGCATACAATTTAAAAGAATAATCTGTTTGTGTACTTGTTAATTTAAAGAGTAATAAGATACACCACTTCTGTATATATTGTGTTTTTTATGTAAAACATATTTATAGTAAAAAATAAAGTACAGTATAGATATTGAATACAAACTGTGCGTAACATCTGATCGCTTTCCTTATGCAAACAAAACAAATCACTATGTTTTCAATTAGTCTCTACGCGTGCCATTACATCATACCATCACTATTACAATTTACTGTGATCAATAGCAGCCAAGCCTAGCAGGATAGCTGACTTCAAAATGGCCGTACTACTATTTACAATATTCTTTTTAATTTCTTCGATTTCCTCTGAAATGATCGTTGCAGGCATAGACAGATCTGTCAGCGATGGTGTGAGAAGTATGGGGTATAACGTGGTTTATGGGGACGAGGACCTGACGGTCATTAACGAGGTAGTCAGAGATTCTGAAAAATATAATTCGTGGAAAGCCAAAACGGATTTACATCATTCTATTCCACCACTGCCTGCTGAGGATGTGAAGTGCTTGATGTCTGTCGATAGATATTGTTCCAAAGAAATGGGCGAAATGAAGAGTGAGTATTCTGACATTTGTTTATATATTTTTTTATAAGCTTTACACTATATCCTGAGGGAACATCGTTAGTGTATCTAGACTTATTTTCTTGGTGGCTGTACTTTAGCTTGTTGTTTATTTTTATTTTTAAGGGTAAATTTTGTTGTAAGCAAAATTTCTGGGGTGGGCATTATACTGTTCTGGGCTGGGCATGGCTCATCCGGCTCGCCCCCTTCATACGAATATGTGGAATATAGTGTTAAGACACTTTGTTTCCTACTTTCCTGAATTCTTGAGTTAGTTGAATTTTTTTACAGTGTTGAGTAGCAGAACTCAACGCCAGATTTTTGCCTTGATGCAGAGCGAGGACATGAGAAATGATTAATAAATAATAGTTAATTCCCTGGAGTCGCGTTACAGTCACACCCTTGTGCCCCTGTGCCATAACGGCTCCAACAATTAATATGTGATATTTAATGATTATTATATTATTTATAAGTACGTGTATTTAAAAATGAGTACATGCTCTGTAAAGTATACAAACAAATAAATATAAGAAGATAAAAAAATATTCAGATAATATTTTCATTTTCTTGCTCTGGTAATACGACAGAGCGCGGCGTTGGGTGCCGTACAACACGTAATGCCTCGAGATTTCGGCGTAAAGTAGGAAACGGAGTATATTAACACTAGGTTCCTCCTCCTTCCTCTGCTATGTGCGGGATACAGCGTGATGCTGAAAAAAATAATTATATATTAATTATATTAGATACTGAAAATAATACTACATTTTAGACATACTCATACAAGCTCTTAAAGATGACTGTACTAAATGTACTACTAAAGAAAAGGAGAGTGCTGGCAAGACAGTTGCCTCCATGATGGCACACGATCCGGTTGCGTGGAAGCTCTTCCTCACCAGGTACGACAGCCTCGGCAAAGTTCAGCGAGTTCTTGGATAATAATGTAAGAAATTCTTGAAAATGTAATGCTAAAATGGATTGCAGGTGTTGCAGCCATTTTTAAAAGTAGAATTAATTTCAGTTCAGAGAACCTTTTTTCTCTAGATCTTTCATAGATTAAGAAACTAAAAATATAGCAATTATTAAATAAGCTTTAACTTTAAAAAATACAAAAATAAAAAATAACAAATCTTAAAAAAGTTTTAAACTAATATCTATAATATATACTTACGCACCTACCAATTACTTAAGAAACTTGGAGTCAGATCTTTTATAACGGTATTTATTGCTGGGAGTTTTACTTTGTATTGTATTTGTATTGTTAATTTAATTCATATTTTCCTAATTCATAATCTTTGATCGCTTAGCGGTGATTATTTGGTGCCGACGCAAAATTATTTAAGTAATATTATTGTAAGAACTTAGTTATTAAGATTAATAATTAAAAAGTTTTATAATTTTTTGCTTTACAATTTTATTATCCTCCAGGTCAACATTACAAATTTTGCCTAAGAAGAAGGAGCATAAAGAAGAAAGTTTCAAATATAAAATTATCAAAGATCTTGGATACGTCGAACAAGTTACTAATAGATACACTAATCCTGGTGTTAATGTTCGCGTTAAAAGATATGCGACGACAAAAATAAACTGAAAAATATATAGTGAATTTTTTTTTTTATGGTCAATTAAGCTTAGTTTTTAGATATATACTTTTAATAATAGGTACTTATATGCTACGTATCTTTACTAATATTATAATTCATATAAATGCGAAAGGTTGTGAAGATGCATGTTTGTTTCGCTTTCACGCATAAACTACTGAATGTATTTAGATGAAACTTTAAAGTAATATAGCTTAAACATCAGAATAATATATATATATATATATATATATATATATNCATTTAACTTGTAATAGAATTTGAAGAGTCGAATGCAAAATTCTTATAACAAATAATATGATTTTGCTTACTAATTAATAACCTTAATAATTAATTTTGAAATAATAAAAATCATAAATAAAAGACAACTGATTCCCCAAATATTTAATAAGCGACTTTTGTTAATCAGGTCCTATTTAAAAGCCTATATTGTCTGCAGTTTTAACTAAATACATTCATATTCCTTGGTTTACTCTTTGATGGACGTTCCAGGAGTGGCATAGCCTTCTTCATATTCGACTTCTTTAACTTCAGTCGCGTTTTCATGTGCTCTGATTTTGGACCTCTCCATTTCTTTACTTACCAAGTATTTTAATTTATATGTACCATCAGCATTGTATCTTTAAAAAAAGGAAAACAAATATCAATTCTTAGAGCTTTGTCGATAGTTTTAGAGAGTTATCGAACCTAATATAAAATTTGTTTACTAATTATGGGCTTATATGTGGAATTTAGTATTTTTCATAGTTCACGTTTCACACTTTAACAGTCTAAATTTCTGAACAATTTGCTTAGTAGTGATTAATACATGTTAAATTGAAATTAATTTTATTGAAATCGGCAAACAAATACCTATACTTGGAAATTTAAAAAAAAACCAGTTGTATACTTTACTTTTTCTCTAACTTATCCCAGTCCTCTGGCCTATGGTCGATTATGTAGTGCATAACCTTATCAGCACCAATACGTTGTTTTTCGGTACATTTCCTGCAGTCATTGTCTATAGCATCTGGAAGATTCTCTAAAAAGGTTTTTTTCGATTAATTTTAGTTTAGTTATAGCATTCTCTAGTGAATTCTAATATTGTATTAACAGTGAAATTACCTTGTATAAACATATATATCAAAATAAAACAAGAAGATAATAGGAATATTACAGATATTTAATAGATATTATAATTTGCTTACTTTACGAGATTATGTGAAATCACTCTTTAATTTGAAAAGGCGCCAGATAAAATAAAATTCGGCTTTAACGTAGCCAATAAATTTAGCTAAATTTCGTTAAAGATGTATTAGAGAGAGAGCCAATAGTAGCCAGACCAGTCCAATCAAGATAATCAATAGAAGTAGTCTGGCTTGGTTTGGTTCTTGGATCATATCAATTACATTAATAAATTAAAGTAAAGCCTGATAAAAAATAATAGCAATTAATCAACAAACTTACTTTTCAATTCTTTACCGTCAGGCGTGCAAGGACCATTGTCTAACAAGCATTTCACATATCCTGTGAGTAATCTATCGCTCGCCAGTATTTCATCTAGATCTACACCATCATACTTAGTGGTATAAGTCTCACAATCATAGTGATATACTAGAAGGAGTATCAATACACTCTGTTGGATGATGTGCATATCTGAAATGTTATTGTAATATATTGTATACAAACAGCTAATATTTAAATTACGTACCTACTTATATACAGTTTTCAAGAATATTTAGAGGATAAACATGTATGGAATTAATGTCTATTGAATGTAATGCAGGATAGCTACCAGCTAATATAATAGATTGTACCATTGATTTTGAAAAGAGCAACTGTTGAGTTTCTTGCCGGCTCTTCTCAGCAGAACTGCCTTCCGAATCGGTGGTAGCTTTTTGTTCATATGTTCATTCGACGATTCAAAAGTGCTTATAATATATGCCTATTTGAATAAAGAATATTTTGAATTTGAATTTAAGTAGCAGGGTAGGCAGAGGGAGCCTAGTGTTAAGACACTCCGCTCCTCACGCTTTGCCTCGACGCCAGTCCACCTATATAAGAGGATAATATTTCAAACAAGATGAAACCTTACCTGGATACTATGTCCAATTTGAAGAGAAAAATATCACAAAGATTTTGTATTCGCTTATGTACGTGAATAGCATATTAGAACAGCAATGTTCTTATATATGCTGACGATAAGTAAAATTATATGATTGGGATTATTATTTCAGAAAATTGTTATAAGTGATGGTTGATTGTTGAAAATTTGTGTCAGTTGCACGCAATTTATAAAATGGCTCACAGACTTGAAAAGAAAAATCTATTAGTCCTGTACATTCCATTCTTTTTTTATTTAAATCCTTTAAAAGAAAAAAAAGGAACGGTTTTAGGATATCTTTGTCGATAGCTATAGAAATTAATTTCAAACAGGTGATATATCTTCTGTTACTCGGGACGCAGAAAAAAAGTCAAACTTCTAAGTCAACGCAATCAAAAGAAATGAGAATTTATGCATCGCTTTTGCTAAATTTAGCTTGAAACACGCCGCGTAGTTAAAACCTATAGAGTACTTTGACCTACAGTTAAAAAAATTGGCACAAAGGGAATTCACAATACAAAAATAAATGAATTTATTTCATTACAAATCTATCTATATATAAAAAAGGACTTGTCCTCACTGACTGAGGTAAGACGCACGCACAGCTGTAACCGCTGGTGGTAGAAACGTGAAATTTGGACAGATGTTTGCTTTCGTAATCTGGACATCCACTAAGAAGGGATTTTGAAAAATTTTAACCCTAAAGGGGTGAAATAAGGGTTGAAAGTTTGTATCGAAAAAAACTTAAATCTGCACCGATTTTTATAAAATTGTAAATTCAGACTCTTAAAAATATTTAATTGAGCACGGATTCACGGTTTTTTAGAATTTACCCCATAAGGGTGCCAATGAGGGGTTGAAAGTTTGTATGAAAAAATCTTTAAATCGCCACCGATTTTTATAAAATTTGAAATTTAGACTCTTAAAAATATTACATTGAATACATGTTTCGTGGTTTATTTTAATTCATTCACTAGCGGTGCAAATAAGGGGTTGAAAGTTCGTATGGAAAAATCTTTAAATCGCCGCCGATTTTTATAAAATTTGAAACTAAGACTCATAAAAATATATCATTGAACACATGTTTCGTGGTTTATTTTAATTCATTCCCTAGGGGTGTAAATAAGGGGTTGAAAATTAATATGGAAAAATCTTTAAATCACCACTGATTTTTATAAGATTTGAAATTGAGACTCTTAAAAATATTTCATTGAAAACGTGTTTTATGGTTTATTAGAATGCATCCCGTAAGGGTGCAAATAAGCATGCGAAGCTGCACGCGTCCGCTAGTTTATTATATAATTGTAGCTCACTTAATAAAAAATGTGCACATGCCTCTGCTTAAACTTAAGCTTGTAAATATTTGTATAATTTTATAATTTCCTACAATTCTGAAATTGGTACAGAACCCCTTTTATATTTGCTTAATGTCTGTAACGGACGATAATTTAAAAAATTGTTGTTTCTTATTGATATAAACGATATTCATAAAAGTGTTGAGTCATAAGATTTTTTAAAATATGTAACTTAATCTATTTCTAGCTTCACGCTGTATCCCGCATATTGCAGGGTAGACAGAGGGAACCTAGTGTTAAGACAATCCGTTCTCAACTTTCGACCGAACTTTTCGAGGCATTGCGTGTTGAGTGGAGGAACTCAACCCCGGGTTTTTGCCTTGGTGCCAGAGCGAAAAAATGAAAATATTAATAAATATTAATTCATTCCTCCGAGCGGGGTTCGAACCCACAATCGTCGCGCTACAGTCACACCCTTATTTTTTTATTTTTATCACCTTCCCTTTAAAACTCCGCTTTCCGTCCTAATTTTTAATTTAGCGTGCTAAATATTTCTGCAGTATTCAAGGCTGTGCTTAGTCTATATGTAAATAATACGTAACACATTACTTCGTATGGGGATCGAACCCATACCCACCTCGTTTATCACCGGATGGTATATCACTGCGCCACAAAGACCTTTTCAAACGACCCAACTCCTTATAATAAATTATAGCTAATATTATATTTAATAGGTTTTTTTATTTATATGTTTTTATAGCAAAATTAAAATAATAAATAGGCATTTTTTATAATTTGCTGTGATTATTGATTTACATACATATATACTGAAGCTAGTCGTGGCGCTGGGGCAAAAGGTGGTGCTTGGACTGGTTCTCATGAGACGCAGGTTCAAATCCCGCTACTTTCAAATTTCTATATATTTTCAAAAAAATATTTTTGTTTCGTAAGTTTTTTTTCAATAATTACATCATATTAGTTGATATTTACTAAAACAAGATATAATATTTGCTAAACGTATACCAGTAAACCATGTTATTATTACCTACAGTATAGCTATAGGTTAGGTACATATATGTGCTAGTCTAATCAAACATCATTATATTCTCCATGTCAATACTTCGTCTGTCCATACAAATATTGTAATATTTAACTTTAATATTTTAACTCTAGTAATAACTCGTTTCACATAGTGGGTATAACCTAAATAATAATAATTCTAGCTAGCTCGTTGGTTTAGTTTTGAATTGCTTTATAGTGAAAGTGTAATAGAATTATAATTATAATTAATAAATATAATTAAAAGGCACAAAGATAGATTTAACGCGAGTGGTTGTAGGTTAACTTTGGTTTGGTTTCGAGGTAAAGCGCGGCGTTGAGTTACGCCACTCAACACACAATGTCTCTAGAATTCGGCGGAAAGTGGAGAACGAAGTGTCTTAACACTAAGTTCCCTTTGGCTACCCTGCTGTATGCGGGATACAGTATATAATTAAAATTAATGTTTGAAATTTATAATTTTACTAGTCACTGACGTAAATCGCAGCTTGTTATTTAAAAATAATCAGTTTCCTGTCTTTTCCCAATCAGTATTATACAGGATGGAATTGTCAGCACCACTTTAAATGAAACCACAGTTTTAACTACTCTATAAAAGCCTAATATAATTCGGAAAAAAAAAAAATTCTCAAAAATGAAAAAGTTTTTTTTTCAAACAAAATAAATAATAA
This sequence comes from Heliconius cydno galanthus, assembly GCA_036379175.1. Lineage (NCBI taxonomy): Eukaryota > Metazoa > Arthropoda > Insecta > Lepidoptera > Nymphalidae > Heliconius > Heliconius cydno. The sequence goes on from JAKRZM010000127.1 coordinate 30,285, forward strand.
AATTATCGTTTTAAAATAAAACGCCATTTGTAAAGTATAACATAGGCACGCACACACTTACCTGTCAAAGCGGCAACGTCGCATACGTATGTGTGCGTGACACGAAATACAGGTATGGATAAAAATCGTGAAATGAAAAAAAAATCCTACGTCCAAACCGTTGAGGTACCTTGATTATTTTTTTTAATTCTGGGTTTGAAATATTTTACCCTATATGCAGTTTCAGTAAAAGAAGCGCTGCCTCTTCCACCCTGTATATACGTAAAAGACTCTTATCTAGGCTAACAAGTGTTTTTTTCTGAACGAAATATAAATTAAAAAAAATTAAATTCTTGCAAGGTTACGTCACCAATGCATGCACATTTATATATAGATATATGACATAGCTTTTATATATGTAGTTAATTTATATGATTATTATTGACCTCATCGTGATATAGCGCTATAGCCTCAACGGTTTTCTTTTGTATATGTTTTTCTTAAGAGAACAGATTTTGATTAAATTCAAATTCAAATTCAAAATATTCTTTATTCAAATAAACTTATTATAAGCACTTTCGAATCGTCGAATGAACATATAAACAAAAAGCTACCACCGGTTCGGAAGACAGTTCTGCTGAGAAGAGCCGGCAAGAAACTCAACAGTTGCTCTTTTCAAAATCAATGGTACAATCTATTACATTAGTTGGCAGCTATCCTGCATTACATTCAATAGACATTAATAAAGGGCAAATTGCATATATAAAAAACCTACCTACACCAGAAAAAGGCATATCACACTGTATATAATTTTATCTTCGTTGCAAAGTTAAAAGTAGTCTTTTGATGACAGCCGACGTTACGTCTGGGATTTTCCCCTCATATTTGCAAGTTCTTGTGACGCAAGTTGCAAGTGATATTTCAATTAAACAATAAAAAAGTGAGACTAGTCGTAGCGCCGGAGTACAATCGTGTGACTGTAAACGTGGCAGGATGTGAGTTCGATTCTCACTAGAGGAAATGTCATATTTAATATTTTAATTTCTTAATTCTGGTGGTGTGGTGTAGAGTTCTCACTCAACACGCAATACCTCCAGAATTCCACAAAAATGGGTAGCGGAGTGTTTTAACACTAGGCGGGAGTGAATATACAGTAAAGCTGAAAAAAAAACATATATACGAGTATATGCGCAGTTTTAAATAATTATTTTATAGACATTGCAACAAGCGTAAAATTTTCATACTTAAAATAAATTTCGATTATAATTTAAAAATGTTTTAATCTTTCCTTAAGTCCATCCATTTATAATAATTATATTTATTAATGTACATAAGTCCTTAGGCTCTGTACCTTTTATTTTAGTTTCCAATATAAAAGTTACTAACCTATGTAATAAATGTCCTTCAAAAATTGTTAATGTTAAGCTTTTCTAATTTTTCATTTAATATATGACATAATACTAAATTGTAATCTTATAAACTTTATGTAAATTAAATATAAGTACAAACCTACATAAATATTCAAATATAATAAAATAATATTTTATGTATAGACCGATTTACATTTTTGATCACGTTTTTTGTTTTTTAGGGTTCTGTACTTTCAAAGAAAAGAAAATGAACATTTATGGGATTACTCTTCCATAGTTTTTGCTGCATTTTGTATGAAATTCGTTGTTTTTTTCGTGTTGTTTATCTTTTGATGATTCTTACGTCAATCAATTCGCTTGACTAGAAGCTCCCTATATAAATAACTATAATGAATCGATTGACGTAAGAATCATCAATGTGTTTTTTGTTTTTACAACGCCATATAAAAAAATGTACCCAAATAGGCGAACACAGGTTGTGAGTTCAATGTTCACTCGAGATAATAAAATATTTAATATTTTAATTCCAACACTATACGCAATGCCTTCAGAATTTGGGGAAAAGTGAGGAACAAAAGTATCTTAATGGGACCAGACTGTCTTAACACTAAGTTCCCAGGTTCTCTCTGCGTTCTCTGCTATATGTGGAATACAGCTTGCTAAAAAACATATAAATATAAATACAAACATACATACTCTTTTGCGTGAAGGAGTTAAGTAAAAACGTAGAGTTGTTTCCTTCATGGCTCTACCTCAAAATATTTAGGAAGCGGAAAATAAAATTATGATACGCTTATAAATACGTATCTTGCTAGACACGTGAGATGATTAAAGTAAAAAATATATATTTAAAATAAAAGTTACATATCTACATTCATATTTAAGTCTTATTCATGCATATTCAATGAAGTTTTAATTCCTATTTTTTTATTAAATTAATTATTTGACTGTATATAATCTATTTATTTATAAAAATCAGCTTCACGCTGTAACCCGCTCACAGCAGGGTAGGCAGAGGGAACCTAGTATTAAAAGACTCCCGTTCCCCACTTTCCGCTGAATTCAGGAAGCATTGCGTGTTGAGTGGAAGAGTTAGAACTTGGAAATAAATGAGCTAATGATGGCTTTGCCTCGATACTAGAAATGAAAATATAAATGTAAATAATAATAAAAATATAAATGTAAATAAACATTTAATTTCTTCGAGTGGGGCTCGAACCCAGAACCAGTCGTGTTTACAGTCGCTCACTTGTGCCCTGCGCCACTACTGGCTTCAATATAAAAATATTACACTACAAAATTATTTTAAGATCTTTCCTCATCCTTTGAAAAACTTTAAACGAAAAACATATTTATAATAATTAAATGCTTAAATGTTTTTAAGATTGAAAGCAACGATAATGGATTACGTAATGTGCAAATACATATATGATGTCAAATATTTAAAGAACATATAATATAACTAAATATAATATAGTTGCATATACGTATATTAGGTAGCTAACACCAGACTACTCATAATTATAACTGAGGAATTTAATGTAATGGAATTTGAACATGCGCCGAATAGGGTATCTAGAGATATTTTCTGGGGTGAGCACGGGCCACCAGCCTCCCCCCTTCCTACGCCCATGCCTGCGCCTCTTGGAAACGAAGCTTGGAAGATGATGTATCAGAGTGAAGGATAAAGGGCCGGAATTAATTTCAAATGTATCATTGGATTGAGTCAAGGTTTTCAAAGAGTAGCAATAAGTAATAAAAAACTGGTTAAGCGTGTACCGGTGTCGCCCACGGAAGGTTCCGTACTAATTTCTAATAAAAGTTGACAGACCTAATTTTGCACTTATTTTGTATAAAATAATATATATAGTATAATTTTTACCTGTAATATAAATATCGATAAATATTATACGAATTTTTTCCTTTATTTTTACAAGTTCTCACTTGTTGCTTGTTTCATAATTGTAGATCTACGAGAAATACTTCATAGGTTTTGATTTTGCGGCCAATTTCATACAAAATGTAGTAAAAACAATGCATAAATGCTCGTGTGTCCAAAGGATTGTATTGATCGATCTGAGTATTTGATAATAATTTCAGCTTCATACCTGGTCTTCCTATAAAGGTTTCGTTTTTTCTTTTTAGATACGGAACCCTAAATAGTGACACAAAGTCACGTTAATTTGAATAACTGCTGCGCTACTTGTTTAAATGATCTATTCAGATATAACTTGTATTATTATAAGAGAATGATTCATTTCAACGAGATTTAGTTCAGTAATTATATGAGTATAAGGAAATTTACACGGAAAATATATGCACTGTTTACGATCTTGGCCGGATTCGGAGAATCAGATGAGAATTTGTCAACACAGTGGAAAAAATCATATTGAATTAGCCTTTAGGTGACTTTTTTAGTCTGTTTTATTAAACAAAAAAATAACTAAAACCTTCCTAATTAAGTATAAAAGAATATTTTTTTAACAAAGAACTTGAATTCTGTGACCTTTTTATGTATATATTTGTATGTATGTTTATTTATAAAAGATTAAAGATTGTTAAATGAAACAACTGTCCTTGCACTATACTGGGTGGAGGTCGATAGCTATTATGTGTAATTTGTTTACAAGAAATTAATTTAAAGGTAAAAATCACATTTATTAATACAATATGGTAGAATCTTATTATTAATCACTTAAGTTTCCTTTATATAGAGATGGCACTTGTAGGACTATGCTTCATACCAACATAGTTATTGATTCGATTCCCACTCGGAAGAATGATTTATTTTCATTTTCTCAATCTGAAAAGACAAAGTTGTTTTTCGTCACTTAAGAAGGAGTGTCTTGAATTTGTGCGGAAAGCGGAGAATGGATCTTTTTGTCACTATGTTTTCTTTGCCTGCAAAGGCAGGATGAAGGATAAAATTTGACATAAAACCATAAATGAATTGTTATACGTTATTTAATAACATTATAGAATATTTTATCTTCATATATATTTTTTAAATGTTTTCTAGTATACCCATTACTATTTGATTTCATATACGAATTCCCTGTATATTTAAAGCAATATATTTTTATATACTGTACAAACTTCCTACTGTTTATTAAGTTACTACATTTTATTGTTGTCTTAGAGGTACTTTACAAGATATAAAATTTATTTATTCATATCACGTTTTTATTGTGAATAAAAAAATATAAGAAACACTAAGCCAGTTTTACTTTATAACTTGATATAAGGTAAACGAAAAACTGTAAAGTGTGGTTCTGTTTAGATATACAAGTAGATAGTAGCTTCAAATCCCAGACCAATTAAAACTATATTTAAAATATAGAGAATTCTAATTAAGAGAGAGAATAAAGAGAGAAAATAAAGGATAAATGCAGCAATGGATATAAGGGATGCCATAGGAGTTTTACCTGCTAATGGAAATAAAAGCATTATACACGGTTTTAAAGGTAACCTGTTAATTTAATAGTAAAAAATAACATATAAAATATTGAATGACTTTTATTTATTTATGTGACATTAAGCTTTATAGTTCATAATGCTTATCAAATTATAAAGTTTATTTTTTTGTAGTACAGAATTTTCAAGAAAGAAAAAAAAGAATGCCTGTTCCTTTTCCATACTTTATTTACTTATTTTTGTGTGTAGTACCTATCTATATAATGTAGAGAGAGTATAATGACGTTATTGTCATAATAAGGTAAAGTTAAAAACTGGTCAAGTACCAGTCGGATATGCGTCCCGAGGGTTCCGTACCATTATCTATGAAAATAGCAAAAAATCACGTTTGTCGGATTGGCACTCCCTTAAATATATATTTTATTCCGTTTTTTTAGTATTTGTTGACATAGCTGCAACTGAAATACATCATCTATAAAAAATCTACTATCTAACTATCACAGTTGATGAGATATAGCTTGTTGGCAGACTGATATACAGACAGTCTTATTAATATGAGTACAGTTTTAGCGTTTTACTCTTTGGGAACGGAACCCTAAAAATAAAAAAAATGTATCTTTATTTCATATATTACCTTGTTTATGAAGCCTTCTTACGCTTTTTTTATAGAAGTAGTTACAACTAAATTCAAAGCAGAGTTCCGGCAAAAAAGGTCGACTATTTAATATTGTTATTTTGTGAGGAAGAACAATTTTTTTTTATTGTTTTACCTTTTATTAGCATTTAGAACAATTTTTAATTATTGTTTAAATCTCATTTTGACTATAAACTTACAACTATTAAACACTTAAGTTAGTTTTAATATTATGCCATAAAATATTTAGTAGAAACAGCTTAATCAAATTTTACATATTATCTTATAATATATTGGATTTAGTTATATTACAACGATGTTCTTTTTTCTAGACTATAACTTGAAACCGAGAGACACACAAAAAAAACGAGATATTTTAATAAATTTAATATTATTATATTCTCATTGATTGAACAGCAACTCAAAAAATCTTATGCATTTTTTAAATTATGTGTAATTCTTACGTTATACTTTTAAGTACATTATAGGGTATATGGTTCCCAGGTTCCCTCTGCTTACCAACTACATGTGGGATACAGTAAAGCTAAAAAAACGTTATGATAAAATTAATTTCTGCTCAGATTATAACTATTAATCATCATAGATTTTTTTACGTAATACAATGACGTCCATGCCTAATCCTAAAACAGGTAACAGATTCGATATTGACAAAAACATTTCCAAGATGAAATAGCCACCAAGTTTGTTGACTAATTATATCCATATGACGAAACACTCTTGCCCAAAACAAGTTTGTCCCGTCGATATAATCTTGTTCTATAATAGTGTATAAAAACACAGTTCGGAGCTTGGCCTCTAGATTCTGTGGTTAGCTTGGGTTGTAGAAAGTCTTGTCGAAAAACTAAAGGTAGGCTTTTATTTTCAATCATTTCGTACAATTTTTGTATAAAATATTATAGTTTTATTTTAAGTAAAAATAAAAGTGATTTTCTATGAGGATGTTATTGTAATATAATCATTATTTATAAAGCGATCTTGTGGTCTGTTTGTTTATTTAATTTTTATTATTATAATATTGCTCTTAAAATACTTGTACAGTATACACAGATAAACAATTATTAATAGTGCATACAAATTGTATAAATATATTATTATTTTTATACTGGTGACGAGGCAAAGCGCGGCGTTGAGTGCCGCCATTCAACGCTAAATGCCCCCAGAATTTAGCGGAAAATGGGGAACACAGTGTTTCAGCACTACGCTAGGTTCCCTCTGCCTATCCCGCTGTGTGCGGGATACAGTATGAAGCTGAATTTGTTTTTTTTATTTTTCAGAATGAAGTTCGTGATTTTGTGCGTATTCGCTTTAATAGCTGTAGCATCTAGTCGTCCGGAGAGTAAATACACTGACCGCTTCGATAACATCGATACACAACAAATATTGGAGAACAGGAGACTTCTCGTTGCTTATATACTGTGTGTTCTTGAAAAAGGCAAATGTACCAACGAAGGCCGTGAACTTAAAAGTAAGTTGCTAGTGTTTTTTTACATTAATTCTCATCTATCTTCTATATATATAAAATCGAAAGGTCACTCACTCATCACGAAATCTCAGAAACTACATGTGCTAATTTTGCATAGGAGTTATTTATCGGACGTAGGTGCTCGCTAAGAAGGGAATTTGTAATATTCGACTTCTAAGGGGTTGGTTTTGGGGTTGAAAGTTTGTATGAAACTTCTTTACTACAAATGCTACGAGTCTCAAATTTTGCATGGACGTCACTTATAGGACGTAGGTATTCATAGAGACAGAAATTAATAATTACGTAGTTCACGCAGGCGAAGCCGCGGGCGGGCCGCTAGTTAAATATATAAATTCATTAAACATAATTGGGGCCAGCTGTAGAGAAGGAGCAGAAGCGTGTGACTGTAATGCCAACAGGTTGTTGATTCGATTCCCATACGAGGATATTATATATTTAATATTTTCATCAACGGAGTGTCTTAACACTAGATTCCCTCTGCTTACCTTGTTCAATGCGGGTTACCGCGTGAAACTAAAAGATATGTATATATGTTTATATAACGCGGTAGAGTGGCAATTAATAATTCAAGATAAAGAATTATATGAAGCAAGTTGTATATGTAGGAAATGTCTACAATCACTTCTAGTTTCTTTAGTTGCTTTATTTTTTATAATATTTGAATATTAATGAAATTTGATTAAATACTGATAATGTTAAAAAATTGTTTTTTTTTCTACTTGTCTTTAAATAAAATAGTTATGAACCAATTGCCATAAAATTTGTATAGAACCTCTTGGGTCAATACTATTTAATAAATGGAGAAAACAGGGATTTTTAAACATTTTATGTAAAAAGCGGGACAAAAAAAAATATAATGGGGATTTAATCGATTATTTATCCATTTATTTGAGTTTTAAATAAAGCTTCCAATGGTGATAGATATCAATATAAAATGTTTTTAATAGAAAAACTTCACTAAATTTATTACTTTGGTTTACCATGGAAGACAGTCAAGTCTTCACAGCAGTTATATACAACTTACTTATGAAAATTTTAGTAACTCATTTAAAATTTAGTTATACACAACAAATTCTCGCAGTATGTGGAATAATATGTAAAAAGCAAGACCATATCGGTCCCCATCAGGATATATTTTTTTATAATTTTTGGCCTAAAAATGGGGAAGTCCCCCCAAGATCCAGTCCCCAGAGGGACGTCTGGCAACACTGATACCAATGAAATTGACATGAAAAATTGTATATTCAAATTTCGTATAGCAACATATTTCGTACTGACGTATAATGTACCAACATGGAAATGGATATGTTAATTTAAAATATTTAAGTTTTTGTTTTTTGTAGGTACTTTGTAAAAACGTTAAAGCTAACTTTTATTAATAAAATTTTTAAATGTTTTATATTCCTTTAACCTTCACGAGTTTTATAAATTATGAAATATGTAGGTAATATGCATATATATAATTAATTTATGTTGAATTAATTTTCTTTATTATATTAAGAATAGATTTCAGAAGCGTGAGAGGAGATTTATTAATTCTTATTTTTTTTTATCAACTTCACGCTGTATCCCGCACATAGCATTGTAGACAAAGGGAACCTAGTGTTGAAACACTCCGTTCCCCACTTTCCGCCGAGTTCTGGGCGCATTGCGTGTTGAGTGGAGGAACTCAACACCGCCCTTTGCCTTGACGCCGCCAGAGCGAAGAAAAGGAAATATAAATTAAAATAAATATTTCCTTTCTCCGAGTGAAATAATAATTAAATGATGAAGATATTAATTCCCGAGTGGGGATCGAACTTGTGCCAGTAAACTATAACGCCCTCTGTGCTATACACATAAATAATTAATTTTAATTTAAATTATTTCAGCTCACATTAAAGACGCTTTAGAGACCGAATGTTCAAAATGTACGGAAGTCCAACGCAAGGGCACAAGAACCGTTATCGGTCACTTGATCAACCACGAAGGGGACTACTGGAACCAGCTGGTGGTCAAGTACGACCCTGACCGTAAATACGTCGTCAAATATGAGAAGGAACTCAGATCTGTGAAGGCTCGCTAAAAAGGATTTCCTAAGTTAAATTATTATAATGTTTTTTTTAAATTAAATTAATTAATAAGACAAAACGAAGATAAGAAAAGATTAAAGATAGTTTAAGTTAAAATCCCCAAAATCTTCAAATTAAGTTTGTTTTTTTATAAAGAAATGTTGTTGTTTTCAATTCGAGTATTACTATAAGAAATGTATATGACATAGAAGAATTATGAAAATTAAATTTAGTAGAATTTGGTGTTAAAGAATAATAAAATAGTATGTTAGTCATTTTGCTATAACATCTATATGACTTCATATTTTAAACAAAAACAAAACAATTATCATAGATAGAGAGAAGTTTCGTAAAAAAATGTGTGACGAACAAGTATTATACGTAAATAAATTATATTTATAACTTATATTTAGCAGTTTTTATTTCTACTTGTTATGTATTGTTAACTTAACTTATCTTCACGTTTTATCCCTAGCGGGGTAATCAGAGAAAACGGAGAGCCAAACTCTACGGTCTCTACATACCTCTTTCGCCTCGTCCACTTTTATCAAACTTTTTTTTCTTTTTATTATGACGACAGAATTGAAAAGTCTATTGTAAAAATCTGTATAATTTATTGTAACCTACAAATGCAATTTGGGATCCTATTCCTATTAAAAAAGAATTTACAGATTTTTTTCTATAAAGGCCTAAACCTACATTTGTATATCTATACTAATATAATAAAGCGGAAGAGTTTGTTTGTTTGTTTGTTTGTTTGTTTGTTTGTTTGTTTGTT
>JAKRZM010000127.1:41397-62318 GCA_036379175.1 Heliconius cydno galanthus
ATATATATATATATATATATATATATATATATATATGTAAAATTTAATTTTACAAAGGTAAATTTCCATACTCGTTAATATATTGAATAAACAAAATCTTTCGCGAAAACGACGTAAGACGTAAGTTGCCTCATGACAATATTATAATATTCTGAGAACAGTGATTGGAATTGTACCGAATAAAAACAATCCTCTTATAAACTTGTTATAAATGCATTATAATAAGTTATTATTTGTTTAACATGAATTATATAAGATATTTTATTATATATATGAAAATAATGGAGGCCAGTAGTGGCGTAGGGGCACAAAATGACTGTAAACACGACTGGTTGTGAGTTCGATTCAGTTAAAGGTTATATGCAAAATAATAAAATGGCTTAAAAAACCGAACTAGCGTGAATCGGGCTTCGTACAAAAATTGGAGCTTTTCCTGAAGTTCAAACTTAGCTTAGCCAGAGCCCTTTCATCTGATACCTCTAGCAGCTTTAATACCAAATTTTGCCTTTTCAGGGCTATTATTTTTTAGGATTTAACGACAAATGTTTATGTTATTTCCTGAACAAGTACTACCTGTAGATGCTAGCTGCCAAATTTTATAATTTTAGGTCAACCAGAAGTATCATATTAATTTTGATTCCCTTTATAGTGTCGAAATACGCCTATATAGCGATATAAACAGTAATCATGGGGCCGTAGATCCGAGTATATGGTTTGAATTTCAACTCCAAATCTCGAAGCGTTACGACAGTCAGACGGACAACTAAGTGATCTTATAAGGGTTCCTTTCTTCCTTAAAAGGTACGGAACCCCAAAAAGATAAGTAATTTTATGATGACAACTTATATGTATATTTAAAAAATAATAATAATCTAACACATCGCATATATTTATGGTTAAAACCTGGATTAATTAAAACAATATTTTTGTTTTAGCACCTGCATGAAATTACCCTTATCAGGTTGCTAATTTACTAAAACAATTTTATACATTTAAATTTGACTTCTATGTAGAAGGCTTTACAGGTTAGTTTTTAGATAAAACATGTAATTTACTTTGTAGACCTCGCCTTACTTACTCGTGTTTAACATTTTTCTATATAACTGTATTAAAATAATGCATCTCGAGGCATACTTAGTACAAGAGGTCAAATCCTTGGCATTTCGTTACGTATTTGCTATGTCACATGGAACGTCATGGGGAAAAATATATAATGTTTACTAAGATATGCATTTTTTACTTGTCCCTTACGATCTAGTATAAAAGGCTTATAGCCTAAGATGACTATCAGTACTAAACTAGGAATCTGTGCTTCCACATCTAGGCAGGTAATTTTTACTGTGCAACATAACAACCTTATTGTTTTTTTTATGTTTTAATGGCGATTAAATTAAATTAAATTAAACGGATATTCTGAGAGCAGAACTTTTAAATTTTTTTTTGCGTATTCACTGTATATTTTAATTTTTTCGGAGGGAATTTAGTGATATATTATTATTGTTCTATTTACTAATTCTGAGACATTACACCCATTTTAAAAAAAAAAATCAAAATTTTCTATAATAAAACATAAACCCATATCATCAATAGAGTGCTGATATCATATAAATATAACATTAAAATTAAAACAATTAATATTCATTGATTATTAACAAATTATAAACAAGGATTATAAAATGTGAAGATTAAAATTTTAATTAATAATATAATAACATTAAAATAAAATTGTAAATAATAATAATTTGATTAATATTAAAATTTAAATTCAATTAATATTAAGTAATAAATAACCCTTATATTTCTTTACCAATATCAGTATATAATAATAATAAAAGTATAAAAAATAAAAAAGTTTATATTTACATTTAATTTTCCTTTTAAATCTCTAAATTTAAATCTACACTAAAACAGTGTGGATGGAGCTTGGAAATTTAAAAAGCTCATCACTTATTTTTTAAATTCAAATAAAAAAACTTGTATAGACTTTTTTCTATAATTTTTTTTTGTATTTTTTTCTTTAACCACCATCTTTCTAACCTAAAAAATACCAATAATTTCTAGTAATCTACAAGAAAACATGAAGACCGTACTGTGCCTCTTTGCCCTCGTCGCGGTGGCCTGCGCCCTCCCCAGCTCCACATACACTGACAAGTATGACAATATCGACTTGGACGAGATCCTAAGCAACAAACGTCTGTTGACGCCCTACGTGAAGTGCATGCTGGATGAGGGCAAATGCTCACCCGAAGGAAAGGAACTCAAATGTAAGTATTTTTGTATTTATAATCTATCAACATACGTTTTGTCAAGTTATTTTCCGTATATATAAACCGCTTTCAAGTCTGAGATCGATCTTGAGATGCCGTTTTCGATAAATTACGTCTCTAGGACAGAAAACGACAGACTTGAGAGCGATTCATTAATACGTCGTACATTTTGAATAACGGTAATGCTATCGATTTTCTGTGATTACTAGATATAATGATAAAAAAATATTGTAAATTTGTGATTAATAAACTTAAATTATATCGATTCTAGGCTTAGTAATGTTCAATATGCATAGGATTATCTTTTTTTAATATTCAATTGATGTAATTCCTTCATTTACAGCAATAGCTTTACGTTATATCCAGCATATACATGTTGATATATCAGGGTACGCAGAGGGATTTTTAATAAGGGGTTAAGGGAATTTTAATATTAGGACATTTCGTTCCCATTAAGACATTTCCATGCCTCATTTTCCGCCGAATTCTGGAGATATTGCGTGATGAATGAACTCAACGCCGAGCTTTTCTTCGTTACCAGAGCGAAAAATTAAAATATTAAATACTTCATTTTCTCGAGTGGGAATCGAACCTACAACCCGTCGTGCTTACAGTTGCACGTTTGTGCCGCTGGCCTCAAAAAGAGTTGCAATAAATAACAAGTAATGTAAAATAATTCTGTAATTTTATTAATAATCTTGAACGGTCAGTTAGTCTTATTAGCACGAATAGATATCATATAATTAATATTAGAAACCTTCACCTCTTTAAGTTAGATGTAATAGGATAATGTTGATAATAATACTCCATATACCAATGTCATAGTCATTGGTAGCACCGTATCTACATAATATTATATAATAAAATAATTTTCTTTTAAAAAATATATTAAAAAATTACAGAAATTATACATATATGTTGTCCAATATTGTATATTCTAATATAAGAATATTAATAATGACCTAATCCTTCCTAAAAAGCTTTTGTATGACATAAAGAAATTAGAATCAACGAAAGCAGTTCTCACATGTGTAATGCAGTTCCACGTGAAAAAGCAATTATTCTTTTATATTTACTCGTATATAATATTAGCAGTTTTCAAAGTATAAAATCGTATTTTTATTCTAAACCAACGTCAACTACTGTAATTGTCTTCGCCACGAATCTACTTGTGAAGTTAACGTCATTACGAAAAAGGGGAAACCACTCAATTGGATTTTACGTTGTTAATTCTTTCTATTGAACGTACACAGAGAAATTTTTCCATGGTTTTTCCATATTTAAAGACTGTTTTTAAATCACAAAAATATCGAACATATATAAATAATAGATTATTTTAGAAAACTAATAATAAATTACCGCTACCCAAAGATATAAGCCTAATAATTAAAATATCACCTAACTAATGGACAGTCATTAACAATATATATAATACTTATCAAACTTTTTTTATGAATTTCAGCCCACGTCAGGGAAGCTCTCGAAAACGAATGCGCAAAATGTACTGAAAACCAAAAAGCCGGCAGCAGGAAGGTGATCGGCCACCTCATCAACAACGAGCAGGAGTACTGGTCCAAGCTCACCGCCAAATACGACCCTGACCAGAAATACGCTAAGAAGTACGAGAAGGAGTTGAAAACCGTTGCCGCTTAAATTGTGATAAAATGAAATGTGATTTTAAATATAAAGGTGCCTATTTGTTTTGGAATAATAAAATTTTAGTTTAAATTGGTTAATATTTTCTTTATTTTTTTACTTATCTAATATTTAATTTTGTGGACATTATTTAATTAATTATTATAATTTGTCACTTCATAGTTTAAAAGATTTAATAAAGTTTGTATGCAGTAAGAAGCGACGCTGTTTTATATCATGTATAGAAGAATATAAACTGGACTTGTCGTATATCGATTATGTCTGCCTGGCCAATTTAAGATTTCAAGGTTCTTACATAATTAATATAATAAAAACCTTCTTAAGGTGTGACTGTAAAGCGAGGGTCGTAGGTTCGATCCCCAGTCGAGGGAGTGAATTATTATTTATGAATAGTTTCCTTTCTTCGCTCTGGCAACAAGGCAAAAAGCGCGGCGTTAAATTCCGCCATTCTACAAGCAATGCCTCAAAAAATTCAGCGGAAAGTGGAGAACGGAGTGTCCTAACACTTATTACCTCTGCCTACTCTGCTGAACGCGGGAATCAACGTGAAGCTGATAAAAAAGACTTTTTAAGAGTATGTTTAAAAGCTGTTTTCAAGTGAAGGAAATCAAAGAAGGCAATTAAGTATAAATACGAACATATGTCAGCCTCATTGCACTTTTATTTGTATTGTATTACGTATAAGGAAATTTAAAACTTGTTTTTTTTACAATGAAGGAATAAGGAACCTTAGTTAAGTATATAAAAAGAACTGATTTAATTAAGTATAAATCATTGTGCATATATTAGTGAAAGTGGGCAGTTCAATTAATAAATAATAATTAAAACATCAAAATGCAAAGGTGAGTTAATTTCTACGAGAATATTTAAAAAAGTTTTTAATATAAAGTGTTTAATAGTGTTTGTGTGCGTGAAAAAAGTAAAGTTTATAAAGTTACTGCCACCATATTGCCATTTATGCATATAAGCCAAGGGAGCCATATCAATTTAAAGATTATAAATTAACAGGAAGTACAACTTGTAAAAGTTAACAAACTTAATTTTGCGGGCATATGCTCTTATTTTGTTTTAAATTAACTACAAATATAAGTTTTATTTTTCAAGACATTATAAGTTTTCGTTCCGTGCCTAATTTAAGTCCATTTGAATTATCCTATAGATCTTAATAATGCGGCGAAATTCATTAAAATATAGTAAAAACAATGCATAATATCCTTTGATACCTCTGACTACCACTGAAGCTTTATTTTTTCTCTATAAATATCTATGTAATTGATAGATTTCAATTATCTATCCAGTTTTTGTCAATGAAAGAACAGCAAAAACAACATTTTAAAGTAATTTCTCATTATTTAATAGTCAACATAGAAGTTAACTAAGAAGTTATCTAAATCTATTAATTATTAATATATTTCACCATACATTTAGAGCTTCGAAATTTTTGAAATTTATTAAGCAATATACAATTTTTTATCATATAACAGTCATACAAAAATAATAAAAAAAATCTATATTAACTTTCAATTTTTATTACAGCTTGAAGATTATTTTCGCGCTACTAGTATGTGCTATCACTGTAAATGCTAGACCCGCGGAGCACTACACCGACAAATACGACGGCATTGAAATTAAGGAAATTATAAACAACCGTCGATTGCTACTTCCTTATCTGAAATGCTTACTTGACCAGGGCAAGTGTTCCCCGGAAGGAAAGGAACTAAAATGTATGTTCATTCAATAACATTTTAAATATTGAGAATTATATACTTATATATAATTGTATAGATGCCAGTACAGTGTGACTGTAAATACATAGGTTGAGGGTTCGATCCCCACAGGAAATTAAATATTTATATAAGTATTAGTGGACCCGAACGCGGCTACGCCCGCTTGAACTATACGAATATTTATTAAATATATTTATGGAATTATTTTCAGTTTTCAATAGAGAGATGCGTTAAGCAAGCTCATTTTGGGTGAAGTTTTCTGACAACAAACTTTGCAAATCGTTGCTTAGCAACGGCGGTTGTTATTAACATGGCGGAATAAATTGCTTGTCAAATTAATAAGTATTTTAATATATTTGTATATATCGATAATATTACAAATATGAGAAAAAAAAGTATCCTATGTTCATCCCGGGACCCTCAAGTATCTCTATGAGTATTTTATCACAATTAAATTAGCGGTTTGGCCCTGATTGCGTAAAAGACAGACAGACAGACAGACAGACAGAGTTACTTTTGAATTTATAATATAGGTATGGATTTTCATTTATTCGCTCTGGTGTAAGTAAGAATGGCGAATTAAAAGTAAGACAAAGCCTAATGTACCATAGAAAACATATTTTAATTGTTTTACTTTCAACCATGTTATATTAAATTTTTATGTAGAAACATTTTATATCTTCCTGTTATAACGTCATAATATGTATTCGTATTAGGCAATACCACCAGAATTCGGCGGAGTGTTTTAACACTAGGCTCACTCACACACACACATCGCGAAAGTGGAATTATTTACTTTTTATAAATTACCTTCACCAAATTTTTTTATTTCAGCTCACATCCAAGAAGCTCTGGAAACCTACTGTGCAAAATGCACAGAAGCACAACGTAAGGGTACGCGTCAAGTTATCGCACATTTAATAAACAACGAAGGTGACTATTGGAACGAGCTGACTGCGAAGTACGATCCTAAGAAGCAATACGTCAAGAAATATGAAAATGAACTGAAAACTGTCAAATCTTAATTATTATTAATTTTAATTATATTTAAAGTTAAAAATTAAATTAAATTTATACTTTATAGTAGGTATGTAATACAATATATATAATAATAAATAAATAAATTTATTTTATTTTATTACCCTTTTTTATTCAAATTTACATTATTTAAACTGAATAAATGTAATGAAATGATTGTAAGTAATTTTAAGAACTAAGATGAACTATTTGTAGTAGATAGGTATGTTAATTTTAGCTTCACGCCGTATCCCGCACATAGTAGCGTAGGCAGAGGGAACCTGGGAACCTATTGTTAAGACACTTTGTTGCCAATAAGACACTTCAATTCACTGGAATCATTGCGTTATGAACAGCGGAATTCAACGCCGCGTTTCTTTAACATTATAAAGCTTAATAGAAATTACTATTAAGCATTTATTGAGATATCTTAAATAACTTTAACTAAGAAATATGAAACCAATATCCAATAAATTTTATTTCGTTCACAAATTGTGGTTTTACATAATAAATGTAATTACATTAGTCATCACGGGCCAGAAAAGCTTCATATACTTCTTTATATTCGCTGTTCGGATCATATTTCTTCTTCATCTCCTCCCAGTATTCCTTTTCATTGGTGCGAACGTGAGAGACGACAACTCGAGCCTTCTTCCTTTGAGCCTCTGTACACTTTTCGCACCCGGTCTCCATTGCATCTTTTATGTATGCTGCAATAAAATTAAAATTGTTATGTCTTGTTGAATTTGGTCGCGGGTTCGATCCCCATTTGAAGAAATTAAATATTTAATATTTTCATTTCTTTGCACTGACGCCGAGGCTAAGCGCGGCGTTCCGTTACGGCGGAAAGTGGGGAGCGGAGTGTCTTAATGATAGGCTTTCTCTGCCTATCCTGCTACGTGCAGGATATAGCGTGAAGAAAGAAAAATATAAAAAAAAATCTATAGTCTGGTTACGGAGAAGCCGTCGTTGCTCAGTGGCACAGTGTGTGACTATAAATGCTACGATAGTGGGTTTTATTGCCTTTGAGGGTATGGATTATGATCATTTCCTCTTTGAGTTCTGCTATTTCTATTTATGAAGTCTCTAAAAAGTGGAGCGAACCTTTTATTTAGAATCTAGATGGTTATACGTGCCTTTTAATATAATTATGTATCCACATTTAGAAAGATATATAATAATATTTTTTTATTTGTGAATTATTTAATTTTTTTTTGTGCTATATTGTTTTCAATAACCAATAAATCAATAAATAATTCTAATTTTGTAATTCCCGCTTTCAATTTATTATATCTATTCTATAATATAAATAGAATACAGAAGAATAAGAATTTTATTTGTATATGGGCTTGTATTGTAATAATATCATTAAACAGTAGTTTAATTCGTTCCTAAAAAGACTAAGTTTATAGTTAACCAACTAATAATAACCTATTAGGGGGATTTTCCCCATAGTATCTCTAGAAATTATTTTTCCTATATTATATTTAAGCAATTTCCACATTAAGACAGACAAACCCAACTGCTGATATTCCATTACATAAATATATATAAAATAAACAACTCGAAAACTTACTTTTAACATCCTTGCCTTCAGGCGTACACCGTCCCTGGTCCAAGAAGCACTTTAGATAAGAAACCATCAATCTCTTATTATGAATAACTTCGTCTATATCGAAATCATCATATTTATCTGAATATTTTTCAGCCAAAGCTATACTGAAGACGAGGAAACCTAAGAGCAATACACACTTCATTTTAAATCCTGATATGATGAAGTGGTCCTGCGCCAGGAGTGTCTTGGCTATGAATATGAAGGCGACTTAAATCTTTATCCTATTAAATAGTCATTGAATTAATAATTTCTGTTCTAATTGCACAACAATCGTATTATTCTATTGTATTCTATATACACCTTTAATTGCTTATTATATGAACCTTTGAAGCAAAAAAGATATAAAATCAATATATTTGATATTATCAGAATTATTATTGATATTATTAAAATTTTTGTTTGTTTGTATACGTTAATCTCCGGAACTGATGGACATTTTGAATGATGCAGAGCACAAGAACGGTTCTTTTTTGATTTTGTTTTGTATATGTAGACCGTAAGTGAAAAAAATAAAGAATCGACGCTTTACTGAAGATAGTTCAGTTAAATAAATAAAAAGATGTAAAATTCTCTGGTATATAGAAATGTGAAACTGTATTACAAATTTATAAGAAAAAAATTATCTCCATAGCGGTTTATCTAATCATTTATTATTATTTTCTTCCTAAATTTTTCTTTTGTACTCGTTAAGTCCAACCTTTGATCCTAATTTTGAACTCTAAAAAATCATTTTCACGCTGTATCCCGCACACAGCAGGATAGGCAGAGGGAACCTAGTGTTAAGACACTGTTCCCCACTTTAATCTAAACTCTACATACTTAAAAAATTCAAACCCACTAGCATAATTAAAACACTAGCTCGCGCAGACTCGCGTAATAGACGTAGGTATTTAAGTAACTAGATTAATGTTAAAAATAAAAAGATAACTATATATATATATATNGCTTTACTGAAGATAGTTCAGTTAAATAAATAAAAAGATGTAAAATTCTCTGGTATATAGAAATGTGAAACTGTAATACAAATTTATAAGAAAAAAATTATCTCCATAGCGGTTTATCTAATAATTTATTATTATTTTCTTTATTTAATACGAGTACATTGTTAAGTCCAACCTCTGATCCTAACTTTGAACTCTAAAAAAAATCAGCTTCACGCTGTATCCCGCACACAGCAGGATAGGCAGAGGGAACCTAGTGTTAAGGCACTCTCTTCCCCACTTTAATCTAAACTCCACATACTTAAAAAATTGAAATCCACTAGCATAATTAAAACACTAGCTCGCGCAGACTCGCGTAATAGACGTAGGTATTTAAATAACTAGATTAATGTTAAAAATAAAAAGATAACTATATATATATATATTTCATTAGTTAACCTACAGCCATAGGTCCTTGAAACAGTGAGAACCAGTAGCACAGTAATTAACACACCCATTGTCCAGTTGATCAAGTGTCATTACGTACAAACGTACGTGCATTCATTTGTTCTATGAGTCATAGTTTAGAAGGGCTGAGTTGGTTAGATGAATATTTATTGTTAAATCTAATTTGATTAGTTAAATAAGTTTTTTTTTAGTTTAAGTTTAGGAGGCAAAGGGAATCTATTTTCCGTCGAATTCGCCGCCGCGCTTTACGTAGACACCAGGGCGAAGAAACGTAACTATTAAATATAAAATTTCCTCGAGTTGGAATCGAACCTACGACCTGTCGTGCTTACAGACAAACGCTTGTGTCCCTTCGCAACGATTGGCCTTGTTAACATCGTAAGGTGTAATAAGTCCTCTTTAAGAAATTGTATCAAAAGTAATATTATAATTAATGAAAGAGAAGCAGTATTTCGTTTTTTCTCTATGGCAGGACAGACTGAAATAAAAGAATCTAGTCAAGATTCAGTAGTAGTTCAGTAGTTCAAGATTAGTCATTTTTCAATTAGAGGCATTATATGTTGAGTGATGGAACCCAACGCCGTGCCTTGTCATCTTACCAGTGCGATGAAAAGAAAATATATAATTATTTCTCCCAAGTGAGCATAGAACCTACAACCCTCGCGTTTACAGTTAAACGTCGCTGCGCCTCTATGGTCACACCTTTATTATCTTTCTTTAACATTATATTACTGAAAGATATTTTTAAAATATCTCTTTTAACACCTATTATTTACGTTCTTGCAATAAAAATGCGTAATAAATGTTATTATGAAATCTAAACATTATTTAAAAATATAAAAATATTATTTAATATTAAATGAGATCTCATTTACTACCGTGTACAATTAGGTTATACTAGAGTGATTTTGTAATGGACTTTTGAATGATATAGCCTTTTTTAGTAGGAAGATTTGATTATTATCTTTAAACCAACTAAACAAGTATGTTTTTAACGTTTACCTTTCAGACATAGCAGGGTAGCTAGAGGGAACCTAATATTAAAATTCTCTGTTCTCCCCACTTTTTATGTAATTTCAAACATTTTTTTAAATAAAATAATAAATGAGTTCATATAAATCACGATATTATTTTATATGACCTTTTTAAGTGGAGGTAAATATGTCTTCCTACAACAGGAAGGTACGTGAAAAGCATATAAGTGTCGCTTAGATTGCTTTACGACTGAATCCAAATGGGTTTGTACTGTGTGACTATAAACACACAGACAGACAGACTTACTTCCAATCTAAGTAAACAGCGCCAGGAAAAGATAAGTATATTTTCTCAGCATTTTTAAAATGTAAGTCACACACTAATGAGAAAAATATAAAAAAAAAATACTAAAAAACGTTTAAAAAATTAGGCTTGGCGATTTCATTAAGTTGACAAATAAATATATTATCTATATTTATATATACTTTATTTTTAGGGGAAATAACCATATCCTTTTATATATTTAATCTTCTGAGCTTCACGCCTCACGCCAGCACGTAGCAGTGTAGGCAGATTGAACCTGGGAACCTAGTATTACGACCTTCCGTTCCCATTAGGATTCTTGGATTCTCGAGGCATTGCGTGTTGAGTGGCACATGCAACGTATATAAAAAACATATAGAATATTCAACTTAGTAGTACGTAGATGCTTTATTTATGATAATCTTACCTATGTTTAAATACATCGTCCGATATTGCAAACTACAGGTAAAAATTTGCTTCCTTTACATATAAAAATTACAATTAAATATACATTTTTAACAAAAATGAAGCTTTTAAAGCTGTTTAATCCTATTAATTTTTAAATAAAAATAATGTTAGGTATATAACAGAATTTAACAAAAAAATATATTTATTGAAATAATTATAATTATAAAAATAAGAAAACTGATCCTTGTTTGGTCTGTGTTCTAATCTTTTGGAATTACAATGCCTTTTTCTTTAGCTCTATCTTCGTATTTCTTTCTCCAACTTCCCTGAGGATCGTATTTGTCGGTCAATTGCTTCCAAATGTCTCCTTCTTTCTTGATCAAATGCTCTATCACAACGGTAGCGCCATTTATTTGAGCTTCAGTACACTTTTTACAACCTGTTTCCAATGCATCCTGGATATGTTCTGGAAAAAGTTAAGTTTCATATTATTACTTCAAGTAATAATTTCACAAAATTCTGAATTTTTGATATTGTGCAACTAATATACTTTTTATCAAGCATGTAGTTTGGTAAACGTAGATAACAAAGTGTCAGGACACTAAGTTCTTCACTTTGCGGCAGAGTTCAACAGTTTTTTTTAATTCTCGCTGTACCTCGCACATACCAGAATATTNTAAATAACATATAGAATAGTCAACTTAGTACGTAGATGCTTTATTTATGATAATCTTACCTATGTATAAATACATACGATTATATCGTCCGATATTGCAAACTACAGGTAAAAATTTGCTTGCATATAAAAATTACAATTAAATATACATTTTTAACAAAAACCTAAATGAGGCTTTTAAAACTGCTTAATCCTATTAATTTTTTAATTAAAAATAATGTTAGGTATATAACATATTTTGATAAAAAAAAATAATATTTAAATAATTATAATTATAAAAATAAGAAAATGAATCCTTGTTTGATCTTTTCTGAGTTCTAATCTTTTGGAATTACAATGCCTTTTTCTCTAGTTCTATCTTCGTATTTCTTCCTCCAACTTCCCTGAGGGTCGTATTTGTCAGTCAATTGCTTCCAAATGTCTCCTTCTTTCTTGATCAAATGCTCTATCACAACGGTAGCGCCATTTATTTGAGCTTCAGTACACTTTTTACAACCTGTTTCCAATGCATCCTGGATATGTTCTGGAAAAAGTTAAGTTTCATATTATTACTTCAAGTAATAATTTCACAAAATTCTGAATTTTTGATATTGTGCAACTAATATACTTTTTATCAAGCATGTAGTTTGGTAAACGTAGATAACAAAGTGTCAGGACACTAAGTTCTTCACTTTGCGGCAGAGTTCAACAGTTTTTTTTAATTCTCGCTGTACCTCGCACATACCAGAATATTCAGATGGAAAATAGTGTTAAGACACTGTGTTCCCCATTTTCCACTGAATTCTAAAGGCATTGTTGAGTCGAGTGGCGGAACTCAACGCCGCGCTCTGCCTCGTTATCAGAGCTAGGAAATGAAAATATTTAATTTCCTCGAGTGGGAATAGATCCCATAACCTGGTACGTACTTATTAATTAGATATTTTAAATATTATAACATTTCATATTTTACAAATTTAACTCCTTACCTTTGAGTTCTTTACCTTCCGGGCTACATCTTCCTTTATCGAGAATACAATTGGCGTACGCTAGTAACAACCTTCTGTTGTCCAATATTTCTTGCATATTGATGTTATCATATTTGTCTGTGTATTTCTCGACAGCAATAACTGACGCCAAGAACCAACATATTACTACAATAGAGTTTTTAGTCACCTAATGATAAAAAAATATTATTAATGAATTTATTATTACGAAAATTCGGTGGAAAGTGAGGAACGGAGTATCTTAACACTAGGTTCCTCCTCAGATATATGTGGGATACGGTGTATGGGATAAGGGATATGTTATTTAATTTTTATTTTTTCCACATTTCCCATCTGCTTTTTTTCCATACTAATTATTTTTTTAATATTTATGTTAAAATATACAAAAAACTATACAAATATTGGGGCAGTATTTTGAACATGGTTTTTAATTATTTTCTAAATGTAAGGTTATTTTAATTGTAAACTCACCGTCATGGTGTCGCACAAAGCTATGATGATGTAGGATATGACTTCTATATATAGCAGTAGCATCAGAGATTTAAATGTCTAATTTGCACCTGAGATCATTGTTTCAGTTATGCGTGATGCATAAAAATGCAGACCACAGGCTGTTCATTCTGTTTACTTTAAAATATTTTGTACTAAAACAAATCTACTATGTTTTTTATTTCGACTTTTATTAGTTTTTTTACGGTTCCGTACCTAAAAACAGAACCCTTATAGGATCACTTTGTTGTTCGTCTGTCCATCTGTCAATACCATGTATCTCGAGATCACGAAGAGATATCAAGCTGAAATTAATATTAAATATTCAGGTCTATAGTCCCTTGACAGACAAAAAAAAAGCCTCTAAATCAACGTAATTAAAAGATAAAGAATTTATGCACCGAATTTGCTGCATTTTGTATTAAAGTTTTTCAACTGGTAGAGGATTTCATCAAAGACTAAGGCATATGGCAGGCGTGTCAAATGATGATATGTGTGATGATATGTGATTTATAAAAACAAAAAACAATTTATAAAGAAATATTACTTTATTACATATAATTTTAAATTTTAAAACGTTTTACATTTCAGGGACAATGATACCCTCCGCTTTCGCTTGCTCTTCATACTTCTTCCTCCAGATACCTTTAGGATCAAACCTGTCAGTCAATTCCTTCCAAATTTCAAGTTCTTGCTTAATCAAATGTTTGATTACTCTTTTTGTTTCCTTCTCTTGAAAGTCAGTGCATTTTTCACATCCAGTTTCAAGAGCATCTTGTAAGTGGTCTGAAAAGATATGAAATTCCATTTAACTCATTTAGCCGGCCAGTAGTGAAAAAATTGGAGTAATAAGATTTTTTTATAATTTAATTACGAAAAATCCTATATCAATGAAATCTAGAAGATCAGATGAAATATGTACGGAAATTACTTTTAGGTTGAATTCTATGAATAGATAATAAACTGTTACTCTCTCAATAGTCGTATAGAAAGAGATAACAGTGGTTCAAATTCAAAATTAAAGATTCACAATAATGATGAAATAAAAATACATAAGTTACAAATCTGGATCAATTTCAGTCCAGTAAAGTTTTTTTTAGCATGTAAGGGTTGTATTGGGTCGAAGTAGATAAGTCAAAATACATTGTATTATCTTTTCTAAAAACTGATATTATATGTAAATCTTAAACTAGTAGGTACCTTTTAGTTCCTTGCCCTCAGGAGTACACTTGCCCTTATCAGGAGGATGCAGTTAGCGTATGATATCAACAACCTCTTGTTGTCCAGAATTTCTTGAATGTCAATATTATCGAACTCATCTGTATATTTGTCTACGGCGAGTACCGTCGCCACGAAGCAGCACATAAGCACAATCAGTTTAGAAGCCATCTAACATAGAATATAAAATTAATAAATATGTAATTAATTAAAAGATTATTATATTATTATATTAGCTTCTAGTAAAACTCACCTTCCCAGTTTCACACGTAGTGAGTATTGATAGTGCGTATAGTTTCTTGCACATATTTATAGTAGTCATATCTTAAAACAATTAAATTGCCCCTGAGATTTTTTTTGTTTAGGCAGTAAAAAAGGAACGCGGTAGATTCTTATTAATTAAAATATTTATATCATTATCGTTATATACATCACTTTACATTTAAATCTATGACAGACAAAAAGTAAACAGTAGAGCACCTACTGTATTTACTTTTTATGTATACGATTTATTTTATTATTAAATACCAATTCGTTGATAATTTCAAAATATAATTATAGTGTTTTCGATTTCATTTGTAACGCTTTTTTCGGATCTGGAAGGACAATAAACCTTTTAAATATATCTTAAATAGAATGTACTTGAAGTTCTTATAATTACTTAGGTACTAATTTAAATAATTCATCGCCAGAGATTTCACTTTTCATTGTTAATTTCATTTCCTTAGTAATTGTAATATTTTATAGTTTGAATGCCCTACATTGCATCAGATAATGCAGTTTTTGGCTAGAACCATAATGAATACAAAACGCTTCTGTTAAAATAAATGCATTCGGGCGTAGGCAAAATTGTCTTTATTCGCTTCGTAATTGGATTACCTATAGAGTATTTCCCGTACATATACAATTATAAAAATTGACAAAGTGTTAGAACTCACAGTGCAAATAAACGAAAATATCCAAAAAAAACAAATTTGTATTTATTTTACAGAAAAAGAATATTAATAATAATTGTACAAATATGTAATTGTAGTTCATTTCATACAAAATCAATGCATATATGTACTAGCAAATTTAAGTTTGCCAACTTTTATACTATGTATTTATCGTTAACCTACAATCCTGAAATTGGTACAGAACCCTCCATTAAGTGAAGTGTGAGTGCAAATGTTTTGAAAATGGCAAAAAATCGAACATGTTTTATGGAGAGAAACTAGTTAAAAATGATTGGTTCATTCCGTATATGTCATATGTCATATCCGTATTGTGGCCACTCGTGGCGCAGGGGCACAAAGTGAGACTGTAAAACTGACTGGTTGTGGGTTCGATCCCCACTCGAAGAAGTGAAATATTTATTTACGTTTATATTTCCATTTCCTCGCTCTGGTGTCGAGGCAAAGTTGCGGCGTTGACTTCTACCATTCAAGACGTAATGCCTCCAGAATTCAGCAGAAAGTGGGGAACGGAGTGTCTTTAAAACACTAGGTTCCCTCTACCTACCCTACATCGTGAAGCTGATTTAATTTAATTTTGATTTCATTTCGTATAACGTTTAATGTAAACTGTAACATCTCCTTATTTAATGTTACACATATCAACGCTACAACTGAAAGGATATAAATAAATAACAAAATTTTATGCTTATTTGAATTTTATTTTATATAACATATCATTTTCATTTAAGGTAAAATTAAAAATGTAAAAGATTGTGAGGATGGATGTTTGTTTCACTTTCACGGCACAATTACTGAGCGAATATAGATGTAAACATTTTGAGTGAGTGGACTAAAATATAACAATATTTAAATGGAATAAGTGGCATTTAACTCGATGGTAATAAATATCTTCAAATTTTTCATTACGGCATTTTGCTTCCTCCACGTGTAAATACTTGGCTGAAAGGACCTCCTTTATCCCATTTTCACTAATTTTAGATATTGAAACCTTTTATTTTTAAAGAGACCAGGTAATATTTAATACCAAAGTTTGTTTTTGACAAGACAAATATATATATTATTTAACATTGTGGATAGTTGATCCTCGATAGATATCATATAATATAACTTAATATATGACAGATTCACAGTTTTATGTCAACATAAAAATTCTTACATTAAATTAATTCAAGATAATTTATTTTTTCCAATATTATATCTTTTTTTGTCTTTTATTGTGAACATTTCAACACTTGCCTATTTGCGGGATACAGAAAGAGGGTGGCTAGAAAAGCTATCTATATATTTTTTATAATTTTACATTTTTTATCATGCTAATAGTGTAGCGGGGAATCAAGTGTCATAACTCTAAGTTTCCGTATATACAGGACAGATACATCGTGATATCAAAACATCAGCATGTATTAGCTTCACCAGCACCTATCCTTCAATTAACGCCTTTTGGACATTCTTTTTATCTGATTTACTTTTAATATTTATATCCTGAATGATATCAAAAGAAGATCAAATAATTCTGGATNAATTATTAATTTTATTACCTAACTAGTGGACCCGGACGCGGCTACGCCTGCTTGAACTATAAGAATATCTATTAAATATTATATAATATATTTATTTTTTTAAGGATGAATACAAAATATAAGTTCATTTTGGGTGACGTTTTCTTAAAACAACAAAGAAACTTTGCAAACCGTTGCTTAGCAACGACGGTTGTTATTAACATGGCAGAATAAATTGCATGTCAAATTAGAAAGTATTTTAATTTATTATACTAATGTGTAATGTAATATTATATAGCCTATAGCACTTCTGAAGAATGCAGCTTTCATACAAAACAAAAACATAGTAAATCGGACCAGTAGATCCAAAGATCTTAGCGTTCAAACAAACAAACAAACAAACAAACAAACTCTTCCGCTTTATTATATTAGTATAGAAGTATAGATTACTGCTAAAATATATGCATACGGGCGTATGCAAACCTAAACCTATTGAGTATATCCCATAGATCTACAATTATAAACTTGACAAAATGTCAATGTCTCTCGCAGTGCAAATAAACGAAAAGATCCAAAAAATAGAAATTTATATTTATTTTACAGTAAAAGAATATTAATAATAATTGTACAAATATGTAATTGTAGTTCATTTCATACAAAATCAGAGCATATAACTAGCAAATTTAAGTTTGCCAACTTTTATACGTTGTATTTATCGTTAACTTACAATCCTGAAAGTGGTACAGAACCCTCGATGTCGAGGGTCGAGTTCATGCTACACGATTAGGAAAAATGTAAGTGAAAATATTTCGAAAACGGCAAAACATTAGACCATATTTTAGGGTGGGAAACTAGTTAAAAATGATTGGTTCATTCCGTATATCCGTTTATATATGGTGACCAGTCGTGGCGCAGGGGCACTAAGTGTGACTTTAAAACCAACTTATGGTGGATTCGATTCCCACTCGAGGAGATGAAGTATTTATTTAAATTTATATTTTCATTTCTTCGCTCTGATGTCGAGGCAAAGCGCGGCGTTGAATTAATGCCTTCAGAATTCAGCAGAAAGTGTTAGAAACATTAGGTTCCCTCTGTCTACCCTACATCGTGAAGCTGATTTAATTCAATTTTGATTTCATTCCGTACAACGTTTAATGTGAACTGTATCATAATATCCTAATTTTATGTTACACATATCAATGCCACAGCTGAAAGGATTTTTGAATATTGGATATTTATATTTTTGGATATTTGAATTTTGTTTTATATAACATGTCATTTTCATTTAAGGTAAAATTAAAAATGTAAAAGATTGTGAGGATGGATGTTTGTTTCACTTTCGCGCAACAACTACTGAGTGAATATAGATGAAACTTTTTTAGTAATATAGCTTATACACCAGAATAACACAGGCTACAAATTATGTAAACATTTTGAGTGAGTGGACTACTTATAAAATAACAATATTTAAATGGACTAAGTGGCATTTAGCTCGATGGTAATAAATATCTTCAAATTTTTCATTACGGCATTTTGCTTCCTCCACGTGTAAATACTTGGCTGAAGGGACCTCCTTTATCCCATTTTTACTAATTTTAGATATTGAAACCTTTTATTTTTAAAGAGACCAGGTAATATTCAATACTAAAGTTTGTTTTTGACAAGACAAATGGAAATATTACTTAACATTGTGGATTCCCCGAGTGGATTCTCGATAGATATCATATAATATAACCCAATATATGACAGATTCACAGCTTATGTTGACTTTATGTTGACATCAACATAAAAATTCTTCTTTTAAATTAATTCAAGGTGATTTATTTTTTCCAATATTATATCTTTTTTGTCTTTTATTATGAACATCTCAACACTTGCCTATTTGCGGTATACAGGAAGAGGGTGGGTAGAAAAGCTATCTATATAATTTTTATAATTTTACAACACTACCATTTTTATAACACTACCATATTTTCTATTAACTATTACTTTTTGTGATAATTTTATTTTAAATAACAAAACGACATTTAAAAAAGCGTTATTTCACGCTATTTCATATATATTTATAACCCATTTATAACTGTTTTATTGTCTTATTAGGCGAGTTAAGCTAAAAAATATGAATTTGTATTCTTAAAATGAGTATCCGCTTGTCACAATGATTTCAAATCAGATTTATCATTTATAAAAGACAATTTAAAAAGAAATAGTACTTTATTTCAATTAATTACAATAAAAGCTCAATAGCAAGGAGAATTTTAAAACATTTTAATCTTGAGGAACAATGATGCCCTCCGCTTTCGCTTGCTCTTCATACTTCTTCCTCCAGATACCTTTAGGATCAAACCTGTCAGTCAANTTTTTGTTTCCTTCTCTTGAAAGTCAGTGCATTTTTCACATCCAGTCTCGAGAGCATCTTGTAAGTGCTCTGAAAAGATAGAAAATAAACTTTCATTGGACATCAAGTAATGAAATAAAAATTGTCTATCTGATGATAGATGTCTATCTGGATAGATGTCTATCTGGACCAATTTCATTCTCTAAAGTGTTTTTTAACTTGCGATGGTTGTATTAAGTCGAATAATAATAGTAAAAGGAAAAATTAAAAACATTATGTTATCTCTTCTGTTTATAAAACCTAATATTAAAATCACTTATGTATACTAATACCTTTTAGTTCCTTGCCCTCAGGAGTACACTTGCCCTTATCGAGGATGCAGTTAGCGTATGATATCAACAACCTCTTGTTGTCCAGAATTTCTTGAATGTCAATATTATCGAACTCATCTGTATATTTGTCTACGGCGAGTACGGTCGCCACGAAGCAGCACATAAGCACAATCAGTTTAGAAGCCATCTAATATAGAATATAAAATTTAATAATATCTAATTAATTAAAAGATTATTATAATATTAGCTTCTAGTAAGACTCACCTTCCCAGTTTCACACGCAGTGAGTATTGATAGTGCGTATAGTTTCATGCACATATTTATAGTAGTCATATCTTAAAACAATTAAATTGCCCCTGAGATTTTTTTCGTTTAGGCAGTAAAAAAGGAACGCGATAGAATCTTATTAATTGAAATATTTATATCATTATCGTTATATACATCAATTTACATTTAAATCTATGACAGACGAAAAGTAAACAGTAAAGCACCTACTGTATTTACTTTTTATCTATATGATTTATTTTATTATTACGTACCTACTCGTTGATGATTTTTAAACCTAATTACCTCTGGTGTTTTCGATTTCATTTGTAATGCTTTCTTCGGGTCTGAAAGGACAAACCTTCTAAATATATTATAAATAGAATTTACTTGAAGTTCTTATAATTACTTAGGTACTAACTTATATTTTAATTCATCGCTAGAGATTTCACTTTTCATTGTTAATTTTATTTGCTTCGCAATTATTATATTTTATAGTTTGAAAGCCCTATATTGCATCAGATAATGATTTCTAAGAACTAAATTGCTTAAATCTTTGGCTAGAACCATAAATACAACAAAATGGATACAAAACGCTTCTGCTAAAATACATGCATACGGGCGTATGCAAACCTAAGATTGTTTACTTTTTTCATTCTATAATGAAAATCTAATGAGTAATTCCCATAGATCTACAATTATAAAAATTGACAAAATTCAATGTCTCTCGCAGTGCAAATAAACGAAAAGATCCAAAAAATAGAAATTTGTATTTATTTTACTGGAAAAGAATATTAATAATAATTGTAC
>JAKRZM010000130.1:0-83347 GCA_036379175.1 Heliconius cydno galanthus
CTGGCAATAGCCGGGATTAATGCCAGGAGGAAGAAGAAGAAGATAAGATTTCAAGAAATAGACAAAAATATGAGAATAAATTTCTTACTTTTCTACCTAATAAAGATATACCGACTCTAAACTTGTCTAAGTCTTTTCGGATAACAAAAACGAAAATACTTAAAAAATAAAAATATACGACAGATATTAATAAATTAAATATTTAAACGTTTACAAGTCTTCTTCTTCCTGGCATTAATCCCGGCTGTTTTTTTTATTTATTTATTTAAACGTTTACAAGTACACCTTAATAAAGACCTATTACAAAAACATCAAAATCAAAGATATAAAAGCTTAAAAGGAAAAAACTGAAGATAAATTGTATACATGTGCATATAAAATATTTGACAAAATTCAAGGCTTGTTCTCATCTCCTGTAAAATTTTACGACCCATCTTTTATATTACAGTTGTTATGCTGTCGGGATTAAATAACCATAACAAAATAAAACCGATACATAATAATAGGGCCAGCCTGTAACGCCCATGAGGGCGTTTATTAAAAAGCAATTTTGTGTTTATTCTATCGGTTTAGCAATTTATAGCTATTAAAATAACAGCTTTTTTGATATGGGAAAGCATTTTCGTTGATGCTCTATTAAAATATTTTTTGTAATTAGTTATAATATATCGTGATATAAAGCTTGTAATTGCGCATGCGCACGAGCTGTCTGTAAACGCCATAGGATGTGGGTTCGATTATTACTCGAGGAAATTAATTTCTTCGCTCTGATGTCGAGGTAGTGAGGCGTAGAAATCCGCCTCTTAACACGCAGATTCAGGATTCGGGGGAAAGTGGGGAGTGGAGAGTTTTAACACTAGACTCCCTCTACCTAACCTGCTGCATTAGTTCAGGTGAGTTTATAGTATTTTATACGGGATTTTCCCGTTATGTAACCTCGTTTAATTAGTTTTGTTGGATGCAACTAACTGTACGTGAATAATAAAAGATTTTATGAACGCTTTAGATGTAATAAAATAATTAATTGAAACCTTCATTTTGAACTCAGATATGTTATAACTGTTGTTTCTAAGTATATTCTATTACTGTTCATATGAAGGTGGACTATAATAATAATATCTATTTTTTAAAGAATACAGTACGTTTACTTCCATAAGTACCTTATATTATTATTTTTTTATAAGCTCAATCGTATATTAAAGGTATAGGTGAAGCAAAAAAGGGGTAGCCATAGACTGAAAATTTATTATAGATAGATATATAATATATACTTCTAATTATTTAAAATATCTACTATTAACTCCTTTACCTACACAAATATTGATAAATTATAGCACTTTTATTTTTTCTTAATATACAATATCAAGTTAATATGTTTAATCTAGTATTCTACATAAGCCAACGGCTTTCGTAACAATTAAATTCTACGATAATACCAATATCCAGTTACGAACAACCCTTAGATATATAAGGCGTTTTGTATAGAGGCTACAGTGGACACGAGAGCGATAAGCGATGAAGAATTTTTACAAGTCAGTATTTTCTTAATTAAACAAATGTATATTATTTTAGAGATATGTAGATATATAATTATAGATATTTTAGAGGAAGGTATATTTTTTTTCTATTTTCTAATTGCTTTATTTTTTAATTTGCATGTAAACTGCCATATGTTGCAACTGTTAAATAAATAAAACGCCCCTTTTTATTTAATCATATAAGTGAAATTGCTAAAATATCTGTTTTTGAGTGACATTTCTTTCCAGAATTCCAAACATTAACAAAACTTAAAAACTATTTTTAATAAAATACTTTAAGAACAAATAAATATTTAGTATAAAAAATATTTTTAAATCGCTTGCTCCTGTGCCTTATCTCTATACTATGAAAGGAATCCTGTGAAGGACGAAAGTGAAGCCTCATTGGTACCTCGAATTTCGTAATTGAACGTTCCAACTACTTGTGGTCTTTCTAAAACTTTTCTTCACGGTGCGTTGCACTTTTATTTTCAATTTCGGTGCGTTTTAGGTTAAGAAAATAAATATTATGAATATAAAACTCAAACAGAGGGAAAACAGAGAGATGTTATTATCATTTACGAGCATCTTTTCAAATATAAACGATAAAACGATCTAAATATTCCACAAAATATGGACAAATATGGAAAATATTAATTTGTTGTAGTTTAAGTTATATTTAAGCAAGAACTCTTTATAACGATACGTCTTAGTCCTGTAATTAATATGTACCCAAAATCTTTTATAGCGAAATTTTCAGTCATTGTTACTAAGTAAGACTGTTTTGTTTATCTTAATTTTTTTTTTCTATAATAGGTACAAAATGAACTAATTAATAAATCTTTTTAGTGAGACTATAATCCGAATTCTGGAGTTTTGGAACTCAATGCCGCGCCTCGACACCCGTTTTATTCCTTAACAATTAATTCATCATCGTCATCATCATCAACCTGTCTTCGTCCTCTGCTGGACATAGGCGTATCCAATGGCACGCCAATGAGCAACAATTAATTACAATGTCTATATTCAGTCCCATTAATAACAAATTCCAACATATTATTAATAAAATAATACGCCATTGCATAACGGTTTCGAAGCATAACAAAATAGATCATATATACATATTAATAAATCTAACCTAACACAGGAAGACGTAAAGTCGACGATGGCAGCATTTATGTAAATCACTTCCTTTAGATTCGCCAAGATTTATGTCTAAACGTCAACAACAATTAAATTTGGACCACCGTATCACGCTTGGAATAAATTATTCGTCTTTAAGCAATTTCCTATGGATCTGATAAGACCAATTAAAATAGCTTTCATTGGAAATAATTTTCATTTTATTACGCCTATAAATTCATTTTCGACTTTCTATTTGAATTGCTTAATTATTACAAAAAGTACAGTTTGTAAATTGTGAATTAAGGGAATGCAAGTTTTTTTTTTAGTTTCTTTTGCATTTTTAAATTATTTATGTAGAAAAAACCTAGAAACGCAGTACTTTAACTAACTAGGCCGGAAAACATATACCTATATTAAATATTTCGTAGAAAGTTGAATATACCGCGTACTGCCTGTCACGCCCCAAGAGAGCGAAAAAAACAAGCATAAAGTAGTTTATTAATTAAACAACTAATTACTTAAATATTTTCTTGATAGTACAAGCTTATTTTTGAGAGATAAAAATCTATATTTTTCCTGCTCTGTTTATTTGCTCGAAGTGCATATAAAAATATAAACTTATATATTTTTTATTAAAATTATTGATGGAACTTTTATTATACCAGTGCAGTTAAGATGATACTATCCTAAATAATGTATAGGTTTTGCTTAGAAGTTCTGTTCATTTGTTTAGGTAAGAGAGGAGAAATATAGATAGGATAGGCATTCCGCCCAAATTCGAGACATTACAGGTTGAATAGTGGAACTCGACGCCGCGATTTTTCTTACCAGAGAAGGTAATGCAGATAATTATTTTTTTAGCGGGAATTGAACCCACAACCATCGCGTTTACGATCAAAATATCCTCTTCAATATAATTCACTATTTCAACTTTAAATGGATTTTCTACGAAAAAGAAGATCTATTAAAATAAGAAATAAGATCATACGAATGTCCACGTAAATCAATAATAAATATTTCATCAGAACATAAAGTGCAGGGCTGCACCCCAAGATGGGGTCGTGTCTACCTGTCCAACTGTTTTATTGGCTTTTATTAACTTTTCATGTATGGCTAATGGATTAGTGCAGTCTAGGCCGGTGAGGGAATACGCATCGACGTATTTTGACAGCTAACGTTTTGACAGGTTCATCTAGTCACTTGTAAGTGTTATTTTACACTTTAGAAAAATATCTTCACGCTTTCTCCCTTATCCAGGAGTAGATAGAGGGAACCTAGCGGTAGTACATTCAGTTACCCACTTTCCGCCCATTTTTTGAGAGGTTGCTAATTCTGAGTGAAACGGAGTATCCTAAAACTAGGTTCCCTTTGTCTACTCTGCTGTGTACTCCCATACACAAAAAATCAAATCAGCAAAAAAAACCCTATATTAAATAACATTCCAAATTTATATTTAACTGTTTAATACATTAATGCATAAAAGAATAACGTTTTTATTGAGCTATATTTAGATTATATTTATAAGAATTTTATTGCATATCGTAAAATATACTCGTTTACCTTTCGCAAAGGAAGCAGCAGGCGCGTAAATATGAAACAAATAATAGTAATATAAAAAATGTCTTTCTCTAGTACCATATATTCTGTTAATTAAATTATAAATAATGAATCCTCTAACTACTTCAATAATGAAACTAATTTATAAGGTACTTAATATAAATAGCAAGAAATAAAGAAATTCTGGATCGAAGCCGTCGTAGTGAAGGGGCACAAGAGTGTGACTGTAACGTCCAGCAACCGTTGGGTTGTAGATTCGATTTGCACTCAGAGGAATGAATAATTGTTTGTTAATATTTTCATTTCTTCTATGTCGTAATCCATAAGCACAATCAATTAAAAACATCATTTTTCCGTATTGAAAATAAAACTTTTCGTCAGCTTAATCGCTAATTACATTAAAACATTGAGTAATACAGGAAATGAATTTACCAAAAAGCTGGATAAAGAATATTTAAGTTAAAAGCATTCGGCAATAAATCTGGCGGTCCAGTTTATATACGTCTGAGGATAACAAATATTACTTATGCTGTATACTTTGAACTTTAGACAAATGAAAATAGTACATGTATAATTAAAAAAATCTGTATGGTTGTTAATATTTCCCTCTCGTTCTATGATTAACTAAAGAAAATAATTTTAGAGTAGTTTGTAACTTTTTTTGAGAGAAAAATAAAAAGTCTATAATTATTCGAATCTGTATTATATTGGAGTCGTTAATATTCTCGTAAAGTCTCGTAATTAAATTAATTTAGGGATGATTATAAAAACACACACATGATATAAAATTCCTATATTTCGAAATTTTAAATAATACAACTGGCTCTGAAAATATTTGGATTGCAAAAACAAATCTTTTAAAAGAGATCAGAAAAAGATTTACAAAGTTCAATTTATTGAAACGGTGGAGCTCGATACAATTTATACAATACAATTACACAATAATTTTCTAATACACGAATTTAATATAAATATCACAGTCAAAGATTATATAACTAAATCACTAACTCTAAATGGCAGTGGAGGGAGCTAACCACGTCTTAAGTTAACTCCGTCTGACAAAAAGAATTTTGCATCATCAACATTAAAGAAAAGCACGTTTATCCGATAGAAATGTGAAGCTAGTCTAATACTGTGACTAGAATTAGGAATAAATTATGATATACAGTGTTAATAATAGTTTGGTAGCTACAAGTTACAAGTGCTATTTAAACATTTTCACTACTGCCTAATTTTACATATCATTACCATTTAACACTACAAATACCAATTTTATTATTCCAATAACATCATATTATTTAAGCCCATTACGGTAAACTATTATTAGCCGCAGGTAATCCACATTGAATATTTTACATGCAAGCAGTTATTTAAAAATAGTTTCAGGAATTCTAGAAATGTTAAATTTATAAATTATAAATGATGTTTAAAACTGTAAAATTACATGATTATATTAGATTAATATATTTCTATCAAAAATTTGCTATTTTCTAATAATTCGCAGGGTCAAAAACATTTTTCGTTTAGAATGACTGGAAACTTTACCCTTTCGGCTCATAAGACAGACGATTAGAATTATTATTGGGACATTAAATTACTAGTATAAATAGACACATATTTATCTAAAATGTTACATTCACTTTACTTAACATCTATTAAAATTGAAAGATGATATCGATTATTGCTTTGCGTTTCGAATAATGACGTTATTTATAGTTACCTAATATTATTTAATCTGACTCTTATTTTCGGGACTCTGGAATGAAAAAAAGTAATCAGTACACATTTCAAATATTTTATATTCAGTGTAAGCAAAAGGAAAAATAATGAAAAAGTAATTAAAAAGACAACAAAAAAATTGCTCACCTCATATGGCGGCGGAGGCAGTATATCATTCAGATTTATTTGACATCCCTGCTCGGAGCGCGCTACATTCGAATGTCTACCGGACTGAATGGGGATTTTGAAGCTATTCTCTCGTCCAAGCCAATGCCACTGGGGGTAGTCATATTCTAAATCAGTCGTGGGGCATACCTTACTCTTGTCTTGTCGACTCCTCGAGTCAGATCTACTGGTGTGACAGGACCCACAATCATCCTCTACAACATTTACATCATTATGTATGTTTTCATGTCTCATTTCCCTATAATCTTTAGTCGATCTGCTGGAGGTGCTGTGACAACAAGTCGAACATTCCCCATTGGAATATTGAATGCTGCCGTTGCACGACCTTACTATGCTGTTGTTGTGAGATCGTCTTTCTGGACAACTTCGGGCATCTCCGATGTCAGTATTGTCCTATGAGAAAATTTATGTTCATCATAAATCACTTTATATCTACATATGTTTGTAATATGATAGTGTTATACGCAAATCAAAAACGTCTGCTTATCTAAAATCAACAACGAATTTCTCATAATGCTTATCTTGGAGTACCTTGAAATTGAGTTCCGTGTAAATAGCGCTTGAAGCGTAGGGCTCCGGTGGCCCCCTTTTTATTCTGTCTACACTGGAAGCGTCTAAACCTTGAATGGAGTTTTGAGGTAGACAGTATTCTGGTTCAATATTTAAAATATTAGGAGTCTGGCCGCCTACAAAAGAGATGTTAAGTAACTTATGACAATTCATACAAATATTACCAAAACATACTAAAATTAAATATTTTTCCATGTTTTTACCTTGTAAAAGAGTTTGGTGGCAACTGCTAACATCTAATGCAGATTCAGGAGGTGCAAATACTGGTCGGTCTCTAAGCCAAATTGTGTCTTTATTCAATAAACATTGCTGAGCAGTGACTATAGATTGACCTACAACGAGATCAACAGTTCAATTACACTGATCATAGAAGTCGACAAATTGATTTATAATAGATATATCACTCACCAGTTGATTTCTTTCTCTGAATGTTGTTACGTCGTTTAATATAATAGACGCTGACTATACCGATGACTATAACTGAGAATAGCGTTAGTGCTAATGCTAGCAACCATGTTTCTTGGAATAAATGTGGAAGTGCTGCGTCATTTGGAGGTTCAGTTCTAAAAAGAAGAAAGTCCTTAAATCCTAAATAAGTCTTATAAATAACATGTAATTTTGTAATTATATACATGTTTATATACAAGATTACTTAATCGTTACTTGTAATATAATTTTAGAGTAGATTAACACCTTCTAATGTGTATATAATACAGGTTAATACAAGTTGGTATCAAATGTTGGCATTGTTAAGTCAATCGGCTCGTGCTCGTGCCATGAATCATGCAAGAGGAAACTGTGGTAAAAACACCATTCGAAACTTTTTAAGTTTACTTAAATCTGTATCCAAGTTTTCTCGAATAAGCATATACATTATTTATATATATAAACTAGCGGACGCGCGCAGCTTCGCTTGCGTATTTAAGGGTGAATTCTAATAACATGTGTTCAATGAAATATTTTTAAGAGTCTAAATTTCAACTGTTATAAAAATCGGTGGCGATTTAAAGATTTTTCCATACAAACTTTCAACCCCTTATTTACACCCTTAGGGAGTGAGTTCTAGAAAACCATGAAACATATGTTCAATAAATATTTTTAAGAGTCTGAATTTCAAATTTTATAAAAATTGGTGACGATTTTAAAAAATCCTATACAAACTTTCAACCCCTTATTTGCACCCTTAGGGGGAGAATTCTAGAAAACGATGAAACACGTGTTCAATTAAATACTTTTAAAATCTAAATTTCAAATTTTATAAAAATCGGTGCCGATTAAAATTTTTTTCCATACAAACTTTGAACCCCTATTTCACCCCTTTAGGGTTAAAATTTTTCAAAATCCCTTCTTAGTGGATGTCCAGATTACGAAAGTAAACTTTTGTCCAAATTTCCCGTTTCTACGCACAGCGGTTACGGCTGTGCGTGCGTCTTACCTCAGTCAGTGAGGACAAGTCCTTTTATATATATAGATGATAGCTGTTTGTATTTTGTTTTTAATTATAAGCCGACATACCTTTATTCATGAATTATTTTACAATTAAAATAATTTCAATAAAAATTGATGTTCCCGAATAAAACATAAAAAATGTATCCTTTTTATGGATACTATATGGACAAAGAAATATAAAAGGCATAGTATTTAAAGTTTATAGAGAAAACGAGTGCGCTGCTATAGCAACGCGTATTTTATCTCTCAAAGGGTCATCTAGCAAAAACTATCATAAATATACAAATATTTCTAGCTAACAGTATAACAATTAAAACATAACTCACTGCACGTAATGTCTCTGCGACTGCGTAGGTATCATGTGTATCTGAGCTGGCGCGCTGAAGGGGCCGTGACCCCGGCGTGTGACGGCCGCGGCTCGCGCGCTGTACCGCCCGCCAGTGCGCAGCGAGCTAGCGGCCGCCGCCCGGGTCCGCGCGCCTAACGACATCTGCCCTACTACGCGACCGCTGTTGCCGTTGCCTACTCTTATTTCAATCTAAATAGAATATAATTCATTGTTAATTAAAGTTATTCTGGTAAAATGTATGGAAGAAGCTTGTCTTAATTTGGTGTAAAGCAGTAGATGACACACTTCAATAGGGTAGGCAGTGGTAGAGTAACCTAGTAACCACCATTAAGTGTTGAGTTCCAACTCAACGCCTCGACATCAAAGCAAAAAAAAATGAAAATATAAATAAATAGATATTTCGTACTAATTACGAATATAAAATTTATAATGGAAGTGTTGAAGAATGGTTAATTTCATATTATTACTGAAACAATAATTATAGTATACATTGATGCAACTTGTAAACTCACCAAATAGCCTGTGAGCTCCCCGTTCCAAGTGTTTGCAGGTGGTGGTTCCCATCGTATCCAGGCAGAAGTTGCGTTAATTACACCCGCTGTCACGCTTTGGGGTGGAGCATGTGGCACTAAAATTATTACTCACATATTATATATAATTTTTATAGAAAACAAACAATATAAACAAACTATTACCAAAAAAACTAACCATCTTCATCCGTATATCCTATCATGGAATTAGATGGTTTTCCAAGCAGCATTTTGTAATATGGCATGAGAAAAATATCGTATTGCGTGTACGGCAGTAACCCAGATAAAACATAGCTCGATGACCCGCTGTTATCAACATTAGTGAGGGATCCGTTAGAGCAAGATTCCACTTGTGACGAATCTAAAATTGTTATTTCCTCACTGCTGTTACGCCAGTTCAGAGATGTACCATTGTACCAAATTTTAACTCCTTCCAAATATTCATTATAGTCTGTTAGCACCTAAAACATGTTAAACTTATATAATACGAAACTTACATTGAATACATAAATAATAGCCCTTAATAGAAATACTCACGTCCCATACAACTTTAAGCGAAGTTGATGACAAAGTTTCCACTCTCCTCAGAACTAAAACATTTTGCTGTAAATACTTCCTCGCCTGAACAAACTCATACTCTGTCATACGAACCTCTTGTTCGTAATTATCGTCAAAGTTTTCGTCCGAGGAATGCTCTTTCAATTTCAATGGGTTATTGGTTTTTCTTAATACATTTAGATATGCTTCTTGCATAACACTTCCCGCTGCATTTAGAGCTACACAGATAACGCGTCCACCGTGTTCTACTTTTGCACCGTCCAAGTACAGTAGGCTCGAATTACTTTTAGTACATTCAGGAAATAGAAGAGAATCTTCAGTGCCTTCCAGGATCCAAAAAGTAGTTGGTGTGGGCAGACCTTTAGCTTCACAGGGAATGGACACGACGTCGCCCTCCCATGCGGTCAAATTGGACGGTATCTGCGTGAAGTGCGGTAAAGCTGAAACAGATGGCCGTATTAAACCAGCTCTTAACAGATATCTTAAATAAACATGCAATAAAATCGAGTCAAATAATAAAATGGCTCTCACAGTAGACGATTAAAGATGCGCTAGCGATACTCGTGCCGGCGTGGCTGTCGGCGCGGCAGGAATAGACGCCAGCATCGGACGCGGACACCTGTTCCAACCGTAATAGTCCTCGGATAATAGTTGCATGAGAAGGCAACACACCATCTTCCTTCACCCATGTTATTTTTACGCTCGCATCATAGCTCTACAATGGAATGGTTTAGTTAAATTTAATTGCCAACTCACGATATGGTTGTATTGCGTACAAATGTCCAATATGTTGTGTATTCTCGTATAATTATTTTTTTATTTATTAAAAATTCTTTTTATTTATAATATTATCTATATATATAAAAGGACTTGTCCTCACTGACTGAGGTAAGACGCACGCACAGCCGTAACCGCTGTGCGTAGAAACGTGAAATTTGGACAAATGTTTACTTTCATAATCTGGACATCCACTAAGAAGGGATTTTGAAAAATTTTAACCCTAAAGGGGTGAAATAGGGGTTCAAAGTTTGTATGGAAAAAAAATTAAATCGGCACCGATTTTTATAAAATTTGAAATTTAGACTCTTAAAAATATTTCATTGAACACATGTTTCATGGGTTATTATTATTCACCCTTAAATACGCAAGCGAAGCTGCGCGCGTCCGCTAGTTATTTAATAATTGTATTAACAAATCTCAATTACCTGGCAGTTAAACTCTACGTTTTGACCTATTAAAGCAGTTATGTTACTAGGTTTTTTTACAAAGTGCGGTCTCCTTAAAACAATTAACGCTGCGGCCCTCGACTGTCTTTCACCGGCGATATTCGAAGCGACACATCTGAATAACCCGCTGTCATTCGGTAAAGTTTCGAGAATTTTCAAGCTTCCAGTTTCAGTTATAGTAACTCTAGAAAATTAATTGGCATTTATACTTCAAAGAAAAATTTTTGCTTAGTAAAAATTATATGTTAATAAGTACATAATTATTTTACCTTCCATTTACTTCTATATCATATATATTCCCATCTTTTAACCAATGTACTGATGCGTCTGGTACTCCACGAGGAGGCATACATTCTAACAAAGCTGGCTCTCCAGCAGCCACTTGAACATCTCGAGGTTCAACCCTAAACTCGTCGCGTAAAACTAAAAGGGAGAAATAAACAAAAAAACTTTAGAGCATAACGTATGCACATATGATTTATATTTAGTGTAAAGCTTATAATTTATCGCCAAAGTTTGGCCTCCAGCCATAAGACCTTTATCACTCGACATAGAATGTGCTATAAAAAAAGCAACTTAGTTTACTAGCTAAGAAACTTCAGGGAGATAATTTTAAAATTTAAAGAAGGTAATTTAAAAGAACTACGACCTATTAAATGGAGAATATACATGTTACAGCTAAGTTTACTGTATGTAACATTATCATAAAACTAAAGTTATGATCTTACCGGCAACATTTAATGAAGCGTTCCGACTTACAGCCTCCCCGACTCCATTTCGCGCAACACAGTAATAGATCCCCTCATCGCTTTCTTTCTTCCCCCGATTTACCCTGTGATTTCAAAAGAAATTGCTGATCACACTTTGAAATATTGTTATTAATAGTCATCTTAATTATCTCAGATTTCTGTTGAGTGGGACATGTCAATTATTTGACTTTTATTCTCTAAGAAAAATTAAATAAATACCTTAAAAATAGTAAGCCATCTTCTAATACCACTCTGTGACCATCTTCCGCTGGTGGGAGTGGTGATCCGTCTTTGTACCATTGTACGAATGGTTTAGGCCTCCCTTCGACGACACATCTTAATGTCGCCGGCTCGCTACGGCCAGAAACTGTGTTTGACGGATGCTCTTTGATTCGCGGCGCTCGACTTTGTGCTAGGAAATATTTTTGAATATATAAAAAAGCTCTCCTGCCGCCTATCAATAAAATACAGAGAGACCTATATACTAATAGTATTTCACTCAGATCTCTACGATTTACGTAGAAGATCTCTACCATTTGAGGCTTCGTTTTCGTGGCGCAGCGACATAAGGGTGTGACTGTAACGCGACGGTTGCGTGTTCGATCCCCACTCGAGGAAGTGAAATATTTATTTAAGTTTATATTTCCATTTCTTCGCTCTGGTGTCGAGGCAAAGCTTGGCGATGACTTCTGCGACTCAACACGCAATGCCTCCAGAATTCGGCAGAACGTGGGGAACAGAGTATCTTAACACTAGGTTTCCTCTGCCTACTCTGCTATGTGCGGGATATAGCGTGAATCTGGTTAGAGACCGTTCCAAGATAACAATCAATAAAACATTTGTTTTTAAATATGCGACATACATAAATTACCATATTTTATTAGAGTATCAAATATAAAGTCAATTTATTAAAGCATATCAAATCGCATACATGTATTGGGCTCTTAAGATGTAACTTAAGATTTGGAAGTAAAAAAATCTATTAATGTCTCAATGATCTTTGTCTCATAGCGTTCACTGCATTTAGATCGATGTTCGGATATCAGATAA
This sequence comes from Heliconius cydno galanthus, assembly GCA_036379175.1. Taxonomy (NCBI): domain Eukaryota; kingdom Metazoa; phylum Arthropoda; class Insecta; order Lepidoptera; family Nymphalidae; genus Heliconius; species Heliconius cydno. The sequence goes on from JAKRZM010000130.1 coordinate 12,586, forward strand.
GGGAACGCTTTTAAGTCATTTCTTATTTAAGAAAACTACGTCATCGTGACAATTAATATTTATTTCATTTGAAAATCTTAGTACAAATCCCGGGGGGAAAGACAGCTGCTATTTTCTAGAATAATGTTATATTTTTTATTATGAAATACATTGGTGGGTATACTTTAAATAATAAATAGCCTAGATTCTTTTTATAAAATAATAATGATTAATAATGTAAGTAAGTACAGTAATTGTTTCTTAATACTCAAAAAATATTTTTTCTTATTTATTACTATATTTTAGAACATAAAATAGCTTACTATTGTAAAAACAAAATATGCTGTAAATTATTATTATATAGTAGTATGAAATTAAGTATATTTATATAGAAAACACTGTCGTAAGTGCTATAGCTGAAAAAAATACATATTTATCTTTCCAAAGATTATTTTCTAACCGATTTAGAAAAAAGCTGTTATTTGAATGTGACGGGTTAAGTTTCGTAAGTGTACGAATATTTGTATGTTTATTATGTTAATTCAAAAAATTCTCGGAAACATAAATTTTGGTCGAGATGGTATTTTTATGATGTGAATTACAATGTACGGAAAAACAAAAAAAAAGTTCCATCAAAATTCGTCAATATCAATCATACTTAAGAAACTGGTTCATTTCTTTAAATTATTTTTTACTATTACATCGCGAACAAGGCGAGGCGACAATGCCCTCAATATTCTATACAAAAAAATATAGACACAGTAAATAAACGTATAGAAAGATATTTATTTTTAGATAAGACGATGAATAAACTTTGTTTAGTGTAGATTATAGTTTTTTTAAAGTTATCTTACGAACTTTGATAATTGCCGAATTATGTCGAACTTTAAATAAGTTTAATTATTATAGTTCAAGGTTAGTTATTTAGCAAACAAAAAGCGTTTAAAAGGCAAGGTTGAACATAGAGTTTTACTTTTACAATTCAGTATATAAGGTACATACCTATATACAATATTGTTTTTTTTTAAATGTGTTATATTTTTATAAGGACAATGAATATTTAAAAACAAAAATGTTATTTTATAATAAAAAATTAAATCATTTTCTTTATCAAATGCACCACCGCACACAGCATAATAAGCAGAGGGAACCTAGTGTTGAGACACTCAGTTCCCTCTTTCGTCGAATTTTTGGAGCATTAAGTTCTAAATGGCTTTACCGAAAATATTAAATTAATAATTTTCTATATTAAATATATCAAATATACCGTTAAACAGCTCAGCTAAGAGTTTCTCTCGAACATTAGGTATATAAATTTTGCATTCGAAACAAGTCGACAACTCTAATTAAAGCCGATGTAAAAAAATAAGGCTTCATTGTTATGTTAACGTAACGCTTTTACCGAACTACATTTTGTTAATTGGTTCCACTTTTAAGCCACTTTTAATTACTCAACTTACAATTAAACGGTTCAATGGTTTGAATAATTTTAAAATTCAATTTTCATTTTATATTAAATTGAACTAAATTGTTGCTTGAGTTTTAAGTATAATGGTTTCTTTTGTGATATTTTTATACTTGAAGTCAGTAGTAAAATAAATAACATTGTTTTTTTTGGGGAATTACTTTAAATTAAAAATTAAATCAGCTTCACGTTGTATCCCGCACACAGCAGGGTAGGGAGAACCTAGTGTTAATTAAAATACTCCGTTCCCCGCTTTCCACCGAAATCTGGAAGCATTGCGTGTTGAGTGGCGGAGCTCAACGCCGCGGTTTGCCTCGACGTCAAAGCGAAGAAATGAAAATATAAATTTAAATAAATATTTTATTACAAAAATAACAGCTTAACACTTTTTAAGGACCAACAAAAGGAACCTCATGTCGATAAATTACGTAAACATCCAAATATATATCGTTTCTTTATAAATTTGTCACACCGACAAGAGTGTGCTACTAAAATCTTTTATATAAATATCAGATTCTATTTAATATCGCATAAAATAATCATAGTCTAATATTTCAAGATAGAAAGTCATAAAAATTGCAAGGTAGGTCTAACGTTAAGTCCAGAGAGTTCCACAGCCTTACGTTTCCCACATTTCTCTTAATTTTCGAGACATTATATGTTAAGTGGCGGTACTCAACGCCGCAAAAACTGAACAAAGCAAAATAGCTATTATTTTTATGTTTTCTAAAACAGTATATTTCTTTCCTAAGTATGGAATAACACTTTAAATACATTAAAGATTAATCTTAACAAAATAATTTTATTAGAAAATTTTCACTTTAGTACGAAAAACCTTTATAGTTAATTACGCAAGGCAAAAATCTTCAAAAATCTACCAATATTCTTCTTTACTTAACTAACGCTTACGAAATCCAAAACTCTGTGATAACGATATAAAGTGTGCGTTACGCTAGCGTTATCTTAACGGCGACAGCGATTGACAGAATTGATGCATTCCAGACACGAGTCCAAAGTAATTTTAAACAAGGGGTCTTTTTTGCTCATTTGTGGATAATTTTAAGAATTTTACATATAAACTGTTTATGTATTGTTTGTAAATAATTATTTTGGGTGTGATTTTTTATTAAATAATGCTGAATAAAAGAAAGGAAACCAAAATAATAATGCAAACTAAACTATTATAAAATTTTTCAATTTTAAAATGTTTTAGAGTTACATTATTTTTTGCAGCTTTAAGCTTTTACTGCATAGCAGAGTAGGTAGATGATACATATTGCTAATATCTCAACAGTTCGTCATTAACCAGTTCTCCGCTTTTTGTCCAATTTGCAAGTTTAGTAGCGTCTAGAAGACAGCAGGAGTTAAAATAATTTAAATATAATTACTCTCCCAATCGGTAATCGAACCCAAAACCATCGCATTTACCTCGGCCTTTATCCTATACAGATTTATTTTTATGTTAAATTTAAACAAAATCTAATTAGAAAATGATAAAAAAAATAATTTATTTAAAATTCGTATAAGCTTTACAGTGGGACTTATATCAACTTACGGTCCCTAGATAACACGCCCAAGCTTTGTCAAACAAGACATACATACATATTTGTACTTATGTCATCATTGTGACTTTTTTATTTGTTCAAAATTTCACATTTTTTTGTCGATGTTCTTTTAAAAAAGTAACTATTTAAAATAAATATTTCGGTTCGGTTTTATGGTAATAATGTTAATTTTTTTTGTACATTTTTAATAATATAAAAAAATCAATATAATAATTATTAAATAGAACATTTATTAAAACATATGCCTAAATACATAATATTGTAAAACTCATTCTTTATTTTTATATTAATTAAATGTTAATTTAATTGAATTGACAATAAATTACTAATACATTTTTATATTTTCAATATAGAATTAATATTAAGATTACTGAATTACCTACTCAATTAAAAATATAAAATACATATTAATTGTTAATAATAATAATAATATATAAAATTAATATAATAATTACCATTAGTTCCATTCAGTCCAATAAGCAACAAATGAACAAAAACAAGAAACACGAATTGGTTCTTCCCATTTATGGTGTAATCGCACTCATTACCGACAACCACCATACTGCCACCGGTTGACACTTCACTATAAATATATTACATATTTGAATAAAAAAAACTAAAAAACAAAATTTAATTCACAATATTTAAATATTATTTTGTTAAAAAGTTCATTTTCTATAGAAACGCGGGAAAAAGTTCGCTTAAGCTCGAACACGCATAGCGAAGCAACGCCGGCCGTGACGCGACCGACTGGCTTCGAGTCGTATGTAGTACTACCTCCCTCCCTCATCTGTTTACTCTCTATGAAATGGGGGGATCCGAGGCGTGTGTTCATCTAAATATATATAATAATATGACATTACAACTCTCTCTCTCTCTCTCCATCTAATAACTGTTTGACCTATTGTAAATAAACTTTGAGAGCCATGAACCCGTGATGCAACGTCATACATTAAAGAGATGTCTTAATTGTTGCGTTTGGTACTATAAATCAATATCAGTTGCTTGATAGCAATGATGTCTTATTTATGAGTATTTATTTGATATAATGAATCTATTTTCTTGTTGATTTGAATATTTTAATTAACTTGTTTTGCAATTATGATTATTTAGTATTAAAATATAGTTATGTATTACTATGTAAGAACGAAAGATGACGACAAAGATTATTTCATATATTACTTCTTTTAACATTTTTACTTAACGAATTTTAAACATTATATGAACTTAAGAAATATTGCTATTTGGCTTTCTACAGCTTCCAAAATTCCTACGTACCATATTATTTTTTTTGTAATGTATATAAAAAATATTTATTAATTATCTGCATAAGCTTTACAACTCCACGCTGTAAGGGTAACAAGATCTCTTCGTGTTTTAATTTAACTTGATAATAGCTTATTTTGTGAGCCATAAAGCTTTTGCAGCTTTTATTAATACACAACAAATCTTGCCAACGTACAAACTATTCTAAGACCTAATGACCTGGTGTGTAACCCCAAGTAATTCACAACAAAAAAATCAAAAGAACATTCAGAAAGGAAACGAAATAAAATACGGCTTATTTCATCCGACGTATTTGTCGAGTTAGCGCATGCGCACCGGGCGGGCGCCGACAAAGGCGCTGCGTTCAAATAAAAAACGTTCTAATTTCAAACCGGTCGCCCCTCTCCGCACGCGCTCCTGCGCATCCCTTCATCCATTATTATGCTGAAGAGGTCATTCACAGTTCGCACAATGGCACCCATACATCTAACTGCTAATAGAGAAGACCTTCGAGCTTTTATTGGACTTTTTAATCATAAATGCTGTGTTTTTTTTTCTAGGCGCAATAAACCACCGTCTAACGCGTAAACGTGAAAAAAACGTGAGAGATGTATTAACATCGTCCTGTAACAAGTCCAGTAAATAAAAGGAATAGCTCGCCTTAAATTAAAGCGTTTCTCGTATCCCGGACTGCTCCTTTGTATTTCTATATATGGTAATACGAAACTGATTGTTTATTATATATGGTTAAACAACATTCCCTTAATGGTGGTAAAATTCAAAGCCTTGTTTATAACTTTTTTGCTTCGTCGCTAATGACGCATTACCGTGATACAAATAAAGGTATTTTTATAAATTTTAAATAAGAACAAAATGTCTCTTCGAATAATATTTTTCTTATGATTCTCAGAAAAGTTAACTTATGACTTAAAAGATATTTTTAATAATAAGTATGTATTTTTTAATGAAATTTATGTTTTTATTTAAATTTCTAATCGAATTACAGATCAAATGAACGCTCTCGACATATTTATATCAAGAATCAAGAACAAGCACAAACGCAACGGAAAGAGTAACAGTAGCCGGTCCCATGGAGTCATTCAATTTACATTTTTAAAACATCCCAGCGGAAAATAGGAGATAAAATAAAATAATTACCTCAAACCTTATTAATATTTAACACAAAAAGATTGACATTTATGTTTCTTTACTTTTTTTTAGTGACTTAATTAAGAATACCGGTTAAATTCTACTATGCTGCTCCCATAAACGTATATCAAGATTGTAAAAGATTATTAGCGAAGTTAGAATTTTTTTATGCATCATCCATATGCAAATCTAATATGTTTTAATCAAATATATGGTTATTATTATTACTTTCTTTGGAATAGCCTAACTATATCATCGTTGTCACTGCCAATAAAAGTTCTATTAAAAGCTTTTTTTCTATATCAAAATTTAAACGATATCGATTGCTAAATCAAAATAAAGGTGGATGTAACCATTATTTAACTGTATATATAAATTGCAAGTTAAAATGTCATTGTGATACATATTGCTTATACAGGCTGTTTCTTATTTGGGTACATAAAGTACAACGTTGTTTTCCATCGGCTATCATGGCGCACTTAACAAATACATAAAACAAGTATTAAATACAGTAATGAACTATAAAACTGACTTTTTCTTTTTTCGCAGAAATGGTAGAGTTACGAACAAAACAAAGAAAAATAGAAAGAATATGATAACTAAACCTAATCTTTAAATTGAGCTGAACTAATAGAAGAATAGTAAGCAAACTGCTTTCCTTAAGCCTACTATCTTGATATAGGAATTACCTATATTACATTAAAAAAGAAAACGAAAATAATATCCTATATGATTTAATTAAACAGTTCAAAATGGTTGACTAATAAAGAATTTATATAGTCTACTATAAATAAATGTGTCATCGTAAATATGAATAGTTTATTACTTAAAATGGTGATTAATATTTATGGCGACAAGAATTATGCAAACGAGTAAAAACTTTTTTAGATTGAATAACTTGCCTACGTCAAGTTTTCAACAATGTTATATTTTCATACAATTAATAAAAAAATATTCTAAGGGATTTTTCTTTATATAGTGAGCTAAATAAACTCTACAGCAAAAACTATAGGAACATACAAGTCAACGTCTGCTCCTAAACGAAGAGGCCAACTGATTTACACTATGAAATAGAAGGAAGTAAATTCAGTATCTGTAATCAGTGGAAACCAGAAGTCACAAGGATGTGGCACTTGAAACGTGACCGCACTGTCAAATAGATCCAACTACTGAAGTTTGGTCTAAAACCAAGTTGTCTCATATAACTGAAGTTATATAGTAGAATAGACCTTCGTTCCAATGGTAAACTTTTATTATCTGCCAGAAAATCCATAAAACGTACTAGCTATAGAATATTTAAAGACCGCAACCTTCAAATAAAAATTATCGCTTTGATCGCGCTATTAAAACAACATTATGAGGTATTCGTCTTTTGAATATACCCGAAGTAATTTTTTTAAAATTTATTTATCCTTTATGAATATTGTGGAATATAACTTATATGCAAAGTTATTTATTTCTATATAATATGCATTTACAAATAAAATAAATAAATATATAAATACTAAGAATTAATTTACTATTGTTTTTTCAATTGTTAATGAATAATTGGATAATTTAGCTATTTTCTATAATTATATTCAGCTTAGGTGGTCCAAAAGATCTATAGAAACAAAGACAACCAGAAAGTTGATTAATTACTTTCTTAGCACAACGTCTGTCACCAGTAGCAATTACTATACATTACTAAGAAAAACATATTTGAACTCTTTAAGAAGTTTGTTCAAAGAATAAACTAAAGCTTGAATGTTGTGTTATTAAAGCTTATTTTTTAATAGTTTAATGTTTTTCTCTTCCAAATAAAAGTAGTAAATAAAAATATTATTTCATAAATATATGGTAAAGTCAGGCCAATAAATGTTAAAGTTAGGCCAATAAATGATAAAGTCAGGCCAATAAATTCAAAAGGTCCAACGTCATTATTATCTTAACTAGCCATACATAATTTTCAAGAAGACTTGTCAATTTAATTAAACTACAATGAAAGGTACTTGGCAATTGGCTGTCAGCATTTTATTGCGAGCGCTGTAGACTTGCGTTTAATAAATTTTTCATTCCACAGAAAATATTTAGATATATTTATTAAATACATATGTAAATAGTAAGATCTTTGGTTTTCACGATTATTAATTAATTAATTATTAACCGGGTTAATCGTGTATATTTTGTATTATAATTATAATTTTTGGAAACCTGACTTTTCGAATATTTTGCATGGCAATGGAAAGACTGAAGTGGCATTCGTTTCTCACTTTCAAATATTAGCTCAATAATTTAAACATAAAAAAAATAGTCCCGTTTGTTATTAATAATTTATTTCAACAAAACATATTAATACAATAATTCAAACACAAAAAACTCACTCACGTCTGCATCTCCCATGGAACTACCAACGCGGTGAACATCATTGATTGATGAAGCGGACAACTGCCGTGTTTTGCATTCAGCTATTTACGGGTATTTCCTTCGCTTAACCCGTCTTCGTGATTAATGGGGACCAGCGCCACCTATTAGACTGGATGTACGCCTGGCTGCGTGTGGAAGGAAGTGAGGATTTTAAAGTCGAAGCGAGTTAACGTTGACTAAACTATTTCTTTTTATGTCTGTTAAACGCTCTCTGCTTTCGTTGAATTGAATATGAATGGTTTTAAAATAGTTTTTGGTTGAGCTTCTCTTTGAGTTTGGTACTGTATCGCATTATAATTCTTGTGAGTATGTGTGGAATAGAGTCGTATATCGTATATACATTTGGATATAGTTGAGTTATTAAAATGTAGAAAAATGATATTATTAATTTCTTTAATCTTTTTTTCACTTATATCATGATTTCAAACAATATGTACGTTTTCAATAATTAATAATTGCGGCGTTGAGTTCCGCCATTAAACACGCTACTCAATACATCCAGAACTCGGCGGTAAGTTGGGAACGGAGTGTCTTAACACTAGGCTCCCTCTGCTTGCCCTGGTACATGTTTTACACAACAAACAGTTTTATAAATAAGTATTGTGAGCTAAGTAAGCAAAGTGCCCATCCTAAAAGTATTTTTATACAATAAAAAATATAACAAATTAAAAGTTACAAATATAATTTCCAATTAAAAGACCATATTGAAAAAAAATAGGGTTCATCAATAAATATATCTACAAATAAGCTAATTGCTTTCCAATAATTCAAATACGAATGATGTTATTACTAGTGCGTAGGCTCCAACACCCACGCTTTCAGTTGTGTTGACCGGAATCATTTGCAGGTTGTTAATATTTAAAGAGTTTATTCTATATATATAGAAAATATATAGATTATATTTAGAAATTTAACTAGATTAGAAATTTAAATTTTTGTATCAAAAATATTTATTTTATATAATAAAAAAATGGTGTATATCTTAATAAATTTCAGTACTCAAATAATCTTCGTAAAAGCATTAAGGATGCTTGATGATCACCAGTTAAATGTACATACAAAATAAAAAAAAAAGAAACAATATTACCGACATGGTTTTTTTATTTCAGATTCTTAATAATTATGAACTATTAAACTTCATGTTTCATCAGCTTTTACGGAGCCAGGTTGGCCGATGCAAAGAGCATCTCGTGAGATGGGGGTGCGAACTGAAGGATAAGTCAACCTGTGACTGTGGCGCCAATCCACAAACGATGGCACATTTACTCTCCTGCCCGAAATGTCCATACACCTGCTCACATGATGATCTGATGGAGACAACAGAAGCCGCAGTCGACGTGGCTAAATACTGGCAAAATATGATCTGAATTCTCCAAGCATTGACACGAAGAAGAAAATCAGCTTTTACGTTAAAAATTTTATAACAAAACAAAGTGAATGCTTTGTCTCAGAGAATAATTTTATTTAAAAATATAATTCACATAACAATGCTTCACAATAAATTCCCGGGTATAAATAAGCTTCACCAAAAAATATAATAAATGGTGCAATTTACGTAACGACACTGTTAGTCCTGGCCCGTCCGCTGATTGTCGCACAAGAGTAAGTAAAATACTTACTTACTGTTGTAATTTTTGTTGTCTTTTTAAAGAAAGAGTGATGTGAAAAGTTTTCTTGTTGCTCATTTTGAGAAAAAGCTTGAAAATAAACCGTCTGGCAATACGTCGTCGGGAGTTTTTTATGAAGACCAAGCTTGCAGACGTAGTAAAAGTTAGTAGTAATACTTACCTAAGTTTAAATCTTTATTTTAATTTTACTTCCCTTCTGTTTCCTAGAAAAAAAAACTTAAACACTTCGCACGTGCCGGAAATAAAGTAGATTTTTATAGCCGTATTCGGACGTTGCTCTAGTCTCCCATTTTGAACATTTTAGTATCAGCATTAAGTAGCCCTTTACATATATCATTACTTTTTAAAATGTCGTTATCAAGATTTAGGAGGACTCTTAAATTTTTATTAAATTTAAAGCCTACAGTTTGTTTACAGACTAACCAACTGCGAGTTTGAATATTCCGCACACATCAGTGTAGGCAGACGAAGTGTTAAAACACTCTGTTCCTCATTTATTACCCAAATTCTTAAGGTAATTAACACGTATATTTTCACGTCAATTGTTGCTTTCGTAACAATACTTTTCATCAAAGCAATAAATATAAACAATTTGCATCTCCAAACCAATACCTCATGCATGATTTCAGCAATTACCCTATAATGATGGTAATAAATAATGTACTTAGAACAATACGTACCGCCCTTACAATGGGCCCCATATACCATAAGCTGGAACGCGTATTTATTACATTTCTAGGACGTGAACCATCGCTTATAACGAAAAGCGTAGAAGATATGCCGACTAATGATATTTTGCTTTTTGCTATGGCAACCAAGCCAAAGCAATAAGCAAAATTTTATTTTTTTTATGAAACTAATATATATGTATATATTATAGCAATATATATCGAGGTCAGTCGTGGCACAGGGCACAAGTATGTGTGGGTTCGATTCCCATTCGAATAACAACAGAACGAACAGAACAGAAAAAAATGGCAAATTTGATGGAAACCTTTGTAAATTAATGTTTACTTGAGAAAAACAAGTAAAACTTTACATTAAGCAAGCAAGTAGCTAAGTTACTTTATAAAACGAACTACTCACGTACTTACTAAAGAAGCATACTAAATAGAGTCTATATTGGACTCTGAGAGTCCCGAGGCTACTCATTTCACGGTGGCCAGAACCCGCCTCATACTTACTAATCTCACGATTAAGTAAATCGGAACTAAGTTATTCTGTAGACTAGTTTAATAAGTTTTCTATTTAGATAACCAGATAGATTAGAAATGTATATTTTAAGTGAAATCTTTACATATTTATATACGCGTTCCAGTTTTTCACTCGGTACATTTCATGATATAAAAAAATAAGAAAGAGAAATAAAAATATGTCAACGGAACCTGGAGAACGGAGTGTTTTAACACTAGCATAGGGGGCCTGCCTATCCTGCTATATGCAAGCGTAAAGCTGGAAAAAAAAATCAAATTGAAACTCTAAAATGTCAAATGAATTATTTTAATTAACAAAGGCATTATGGCTCTCATTCACACAGTATTAAACAATTCTTTTACTTTTTACACTGCCTTTTCTATCAGTGTCAGGCACAAGAATTCTTTATAAGTATTGTGGAATGAAAACCGTTTTTATACGAGAAAGTTCTATCCGTAATATCCCTGTAAGCTAAGCCGGATTTGCAACTCACTCCCCCCAACTTCACCGACTTCTCTTTTTAATTAAAGTATTTTATAAAGAGTCGAGATTTTAAAACGGAATCAACTTTAACGAAGTTTGTTATTCTTAAAACATGAACTACAAAATTAAATTAAACTTTTGTTCTTACAATAAGAAATTTGAAAAATGTAATAAGGATAATTATAAATTTTGTATTAGTACATATATTTATTCTTTTATATTTTATCTGTATTATAAAACGACATTATGTACTAAAACAATAAATTTGTAATAACATGTAATTGTTAATATTGCTTTGGTTTTCCATTTTTTTAGTCTTATTTATTCTTCTAGTTTTATTTCATTACTTCTATATATATAAAGTAAAAATTAAGTTACCTCGCTCTTAAACAATATAATTTACAACGACACTTAAGTCTAGAACTATATGAATCTTGAAATGTAAAACTTCACTTAAAGATAGATAAAATGGTAATAGACGAACATTTATCGTAAAAAAAAGTAAACAAAAGACGATGAAAAATATTGTTGCCCGACAAACTCGTGTATTCATTGTATTGTATATGTATCTAAAAGAAATAAAAACTGTCTAATAATAAAGCTCTACGGCGATACCAAAAAAAACAAGAACATTGACAAGACTTGTAACTTTATGTAAAAAAACATCGGATTTTTTATTCATTCCGAATGAAATCGTATACAAAAGGCGGACGTTTAACGAGCAATGCTCAAAAGAATCGATCGGCTGTCGAGGATTCTTATCACATAAGAGGTAATAATCAGCGGAGGCAGCTGAGGACAATGATAGCCCGCGTGGACTGTAACTCCACCACCAGAATGACCATGTGCTGATGTGGTTAGACTATAAATGAGAATAGGGAAAAATGTTTACGGTTGTGAGTCAGCGGTTTTATGAGTTGAGGATGTAGGATGCTGATTGCTTTGATTGTATCTTGGAGTGCGTGGGTCTCTGCTTAGAAGATATTGGTATTTTGTGAACACCATTTTAAAATTATAACAAAATATAAATATATGTTTGTTTTTTACTTTTAAAATAAGGGAAAAAAATGTTTGATTTAGAAATTTATTAACGCGACGGTTGTGAGTTCGATTCCCACTCGAGGAAGTGAAATATTTATTTACGTTTATATTTCCATTTCTTCGCTCTGGTGTTGATCCAAAGCGCGGCGTTAAGTTCTGCCACTCAACACTCAATGCCTCCAGAATTCGACAAAAAGTGGGGAAAAGAGTGTCTTAACACTAGGTTCCCTCTGCCTGCTGTGTGCGGGATACAGCGTGAAGCTGATTATTTTATAAAAATTTATTAATATTTATTGTGACAATTATGAAATACAAAAATAACTATTCTATGCTTACTTATCAACAAGAGAATAAAGTAAATAAGAGTAAATTGTGCCCAAGAACTGTGCAGCATCATGTACTAACAACGTCCGTATTGTTCAGCCAGGGACATATAAACGTGTCAGCTGATAAACTATCTCTGAAACAAAAGGTAATCTAAAATACTGCGGCGAGCCAAGTTCTTGCCACATCTATTCTGAAAAATTTCGCTTCGCCAGTATAATATGGAGAAGGAAAATAAAAATTATTCTCACGTGAACCAAAGTAAAAAGGTAGTAAATGAGATGAAGAATAATCGTCTCAATATGTGAGCTGGGTTGATTTTTCTCCAGGGACCTTTTAGCTTGTTGCGATTACTTACGTGTGTTTGGATTAATGATGCCAATATATTTAGAAAGCCGCGTTGCGCAGGATATTTGTCAACGGTTGAAAGGATTTTATTATGAGAATTTGTCTCGGCACTATGCTTTATGTTCCCGACAGGGGTAATATTTCTAAATTTAATTAAAAAGTATACTTGAAATTTCTAATATAACAACTGCTGTTCAGATGACTTAAGATACGTAACCCAGTTACGGTTGTAGATTCGAATGCTAATATTTGTAATATCGACTTCACTGATGCTTTCACTGTGAGCTCTTATCCCTCAGGATTTCAACCTTAGCCTCATGCATTTTGCGACACCTTCCGACTCTTGGCTTTAAGGTTCAAATATCTATACGTCTTCTAAAAAAGTACATATAAATGTTACTAACAATTTTTACCTTGGTAAAACATGCTTTTTTTTAAATTTAGATAAGTTGATAGGTAGGTTAAAGCTCAATCAAGAAATCCCTATTTGCAGAAATAATAATAACTTAAAGGACATGTTGTCTTTAGCTATTAGAAAATTACTATGTATAAACATAATTATGGTGTTACTTTTTAAATAATTTTAAATATCAAAATTAATGATTGATATATTTTACTTAATTAAAATAACATATCTTTTATTTTTTAACAACTTCGTCCACGCTCGAAATGAATAAATTTGTAGTCACAAAAGGAAGATGAAATTTATCCCCGGGCTTCGAATCAATATTTATTGTATCCAGAGAACCATTACTCCTCTTCCGACCAGTAAATTTAAATTTCTCAATTTAATCATAGCAGGTACAAAACCTTCGCCTAGGGCATATAAAATGTTTAAAAATACTTTACGTGTGGATAAATATATTATTTTATAAAATTTAACACTTATTTTTTTAAGTAATCAATATTTTTTTTTTATTTGGAAAACATAGTTGCGACCGCCGTATGCACAAAGGGTGACACTATAACGCGACGATTGTGGGTTCGATCCCCAGTCAAGGGATTATAAAGTGAGGAATTGAGTGAACAGTAGGTAGGTAACCCTCCCGTGCTAAAGGCGGGATACAGCGTGAAGCTGAAAAAAACAATTCTTGTCTAAACAATAAATAATTTTATTATTTAGATAAATTTATTATTTAGAAGACATAGTAAAATCTACAGTTTATTCTTACTTTACTCTCCATACTTTAGAAGATACGGGAAAAGAGACTAGCAAAGAATTAATATAAAACTAACTTTTTTCTTTGAAACTTTTCATGTTTCGGTTTTTATTATTCTCCACGCAGCTTCCACACTGCGAATATACCTTTAAATATAAAAAAAAACAGGAAAGCTTAATCAGAAAAAAATTGTATTCAATAAATTTCATAACATTACGACACACAGAATTAGTCCAGTAACATAAAAAAGGGATATCAGGTTTTATAGGATGGAATTAACATACGAAGCGTGAAAATACGTGGATAGCAAGACGGAAACTTTTAATATATTTTTATGGAAGCGTTTTGGCGCGAGGCCCAGATGATAAATGGGGACCCTTCACAAGGTTTGATGGGAACCCGATTTCGCAAAGTTGGCTCCGAATATGCTTACGTTTAACGTGAAGTTTTGATGTAAACTAATAATGGTTTGGGGGCACCCAATGACTTGTGTATCGAAAAATTTTGCGAAATTTGAAAATTGCATATTTTTTTCGCATGTACCTCTTTATAATCTATCTCAAAATTATAAAGGTATACACTTAAAATATATATAAATTATTTTGTGAAATACCTTTATATAAAATATGTTACCATATGTTAAATGTATGAATCCAATTATTCTGGTGACCACAATCCAACTTAGATATTGATTAACTATTATCATGGATTTTCGTTGCCTTTCTTAAATAAAATAGTTCATAATTTCACAGCCAAGAAGTTTACAATATTAGTTTTCATAGTAATTAAATTATTATCGCAGAACTTTGTTATTGAAATGATCGATTTATCTTCTAACAAATTTGCCAATGAATAAATTAGTTTCACAAACAATTTTCGACCCTCATATATTGTGTTCTCTTCTATCGGATAAAACAATTCTATTTGGTCGTGGTTTTGCTCAAATTCAATGCTCGTTATATTTTCTATTGTACGAAACTTCCACTGAACACTAATTGCATTTTGAATTATAGCACGCCAGCTATATTTTATAACATCAATTTTACTAGCTTCCGTTTCCATACTGATATTAATATATATAGTTATAGAAATAGATATAGAGTTCTATCGCTTAACACGCAATGCCTCTATAATTCGGCACAAAGTGGAAAGCAGAGAGTCTTAACACTAGGCTCCCTCTGCCTACCCTGCTTCATGCGGGATACAGCGTGAAGCAGAAAATAAAAGATACAATATAATCGATCACTACTTACTTAGGGCCTACTTAAGGCTGCCATATTAATTAGGTACTACCAGTAAATCTATCAAGATAACACATTATAAACTTAGCTAAAATTCCATCGACCATAGTCCCGAATTTTTACTACTGTAGTTGTTTTTATTTAGTAATTTAAATAACTTACAATTACTTGTAAGGTGCTACTAAACAAAATTCATATTACGACCAATCCTGCCTCCAGCGAATTGATAAGTGGTCTGTTTATCAAATATCTCTTCTGAATAATCTCTCGCAGATCTAAATATAAGTGGAATCGGCAACCAGCTGCCGTTTTACGATAGAAGCATCTAAATTATATCCTTAGGGGACAAATCTCATCTTGTGTTTAATATTCGATCTTTTGAATTTCAATAAGGGAACACGTTAGGATCTACCTGGACCCACCAGGTAAATTGAATATGGCTTTTGATTACTGTTATCAGGTTGACTGATGGAGTGTCATTTGGGACGTTTGTTTGTAGACGTTGTTTATTATAGGATACAAGTGACCCGAACGCGGCTACGTCCGCTTGAACTGTACGAATATTTATTAAATATATTTATGAAATTATTTTCAGTTTTTAATAGAGAGATGCGTTGAGTAAGCTCTTTTTGGATGACGTTTTCTAACAACAAACTTTGCAAATCGTTGCTTAGCAACGGTCGCTTAGCGACGTTTGTTATTAACATGGCGGAATAAATTGTATGTCAAATTAATAAATATTTAAATGTATTGGTATATATAGAAAATATTACAAATATGAGAAAAAAAAGTATCCTATGTTGATCCCGAGACATTCAAGGATCTCTATATGAGTATTTTATTACAATTAAATTAGCGGTTTGGCCCTGATTGCGTAAAAGACAGACAGACAGACAGACAGAGTTACTTTCGAATTTATAGTATAGGTATGGATTAGTCAAATTTAAAATATTCATCGTTATAATATAAAACCAGTGTTAAAAGCAATAGTTACGGTAAATAATCGCTGTGAGTTATGGTGTTTGAACGGAAGCAAAGAAATGATTTCAGGAAATAGACGCTATTCTTCAGACGGTAAAACTGTTTGGCGCCTGAGAAAAAAATAATAAAAGCTTATACAGCAGTACGTTTGTAGATAAAGCGCTTACTCCTTCTGTTAAGATACTTGCACACTATTTTATTTAAGAATGTTTTTGTAGGGTTATGTTTTTCTTTTTTTTCAGCTTCACGCTGTATCCCGCTTATAGCAGGGTAGGTAGAAGGAACGTAGTGTTAGGACACTCCATGCACTCATTCTCTCTCTAAGGTATTACGTGCTGAGAGGCGGAATTTGACGCCACGTGTTTTGCCTCGGTACCAGAGCAAAGACATAAAAATATTAATAAATAATAATTCATTCTCCCGAGCTGAAATCGAACTCAGAACTGTCGTGTTACAGTCGTTATATTGTATAAATAGTGCAGTCAGCCTATATTATATGAATTTTAAACTCACTCTACACAATTGCTTTTAGAAATTCATCGCTAGAATCGACTTGAAGCAGACTTCAAGAGAGTTCACATTTCAGGGAACAGCTATAAAACTGGCGTCGACAGGTGTACTCAATGTCTGTAGAAACGTGACACTCGCCTCGGAAATATGATATCTACATAAAAGACGAAGGCTTTTCGAGAAAATTAATCCTAGATCGCTCGAAATTTCACTTACTTTTAGTGCATGGAAATCTAAAGTAGTCTGAGTGATTTAGATGGAAGTTTTGATCTGTCACAAAGGAAATGGCTACTATAATAATATTAAAATATTTGATATGGCTAAATTCAGATTATTTATCATTCATTAAATATAATGTACAAATATGTTTCTTTCAACTGAATGGTAATATTAAGTTAATCATAATTTCTTTACTATTATATGTATATTTACATGTATCAAAGCAAAATGCAGCGTGGAGTTCCACCACTCAACACGCAGTGCCTCAAGAATTCGGTGGAAAGTGTGGTACGGAGTGTCTCAACACTAGATTTCCAGATTCCCTCTGCTTTCTGTACCATGTGCTGTACAGAATGAAGCTAAAATATATATGTATGGAAAGTTTAAACGGGAAATATGTTTTAATTATTAAATATTAACAAATTATTATTATATATCATTGTTATAAACTATACGAATAACTCAATGTGAAAGTAATATCAAAGTAAAACTAGATAATTTCCACGTTACATTAAACTTTTTTTTTACATTGTTAAGAAACTAAGCAGAAAAGATACCTACCAACCGCAACTATACAATAAAACCGTATCCCAGTTTTATACAACAGACAATTGTTCCATAAATGAACTGAGAAAGAACACTTCCGACCATTCTACTTAGACTCCGCGATTGTCTTTGGTCGATAACGCTCCTTGTAATAGTCGATTTGCTAGTAAAAAAGGCACTGGAGAACGTAGAAAAAAGACCAAGGGAAGTCGATAAGACTCGAGTCCTCGTTATCTGTGCTCGTAAATTACCCTGACACCCTCGGGGGCAGGTAGTGTACGAAAACGCTATAAGGACGCTGGGAAATGAACTGGCTACGTGATCCAATTGTGGCTAAAGGTGCATTCGATTTACGTGTAATTTTGCAGCAAAAGCTAATGTTTGGAGTAAAATGCTAGTAATGTTCGTTAATTTTCTGTTCTCAAAGATAAGATATAAGTATACCTATATTTCTTTCCTTATGTTGACGTTGTCTAAAAGGTCTGCATTATAAGAAATATTTTAGTTATTTATAATAGAAATTCAGTTTTCATATCTAATATAGGGAACCTGTGATGATGCTAATCCTATAAACCATAAAACGATATCTTATCAACTATAGAAAGTGATATTTGTTTACGCAGCGAAGTTTGGCAATAAATCGGACCGATTCCGACGTCCCGCGCGACCATATTTGACAGCCTACTACATATCGACAAAATATTCGGATACACTCGCAACATAAATTCTAAAATTTATCTCAGTTTGTATTGACATAGCTATATGGTGTAATTTCGTCTGTATTTATATTTATAGATAGAAATTATAATTTTGTTTATTAAAGTTTTGACAAATATCTGCAGGTGACGGTACTGCGGTGTCCCTGGCGGATGTTTTTGACATATTGCTTTGATAGCGGTTTGGTGGCATGGTGGCATGCGGAGTGTCATAAATTATAAACTACCCGTGAAGGCCTTACGCCATATTGTTGTCCAGGTAGTGGGAGGATAACAAAAGATAAGTAATAAATTATGATGATTTGTCATACCGTTTGTGCCATTCTAAGTATACGAGTACAGTGGCAAATGTGTTGTGACCGATTGCTTAATGATAAATTGCATGTCAAATATTTTAAATTTTGTATTTTAAAATAACAAATAATTTATTTTAATTGTATTTTTTAAGTTATAGTTAAGTATATTACAATTAAAATGACTCTAACTTAGGCTACTAGCACTAATGTTAGCTATAAATTTGACTTTATCTTGTTCTTCCTATGATATATACCTGATACCAAATTAGTTCATTAAGTGCTTTAGTACCTGAATCTAATATAAAGCTAATATAATTAACAAAGCAATATCTCATGAACGCCTTTCAAAAGTATTAAATGAATGCTTTTTGCTAAACCTCATTACTAGTAGCCAATCAGGAGAATGAATGAGGAAAATTTTGTTACCAACTTCGTGACTTCCCCCATCGGGCGTACCATTTATTTTTATACGCTTAATAAGAACTGACAATTGGTTCAAGGGGCTGTGCTATTGATCTGGTCTTACCATGAATATCGATCATCGTGTTGCTTTGCACGGTCATCCTCGAATTTCACGCAAGGGGAGAAGGAAATCATTAATACCTCCTGATTGTAACATAATTATGACTATATTATATTTATGTATGGAGGTGCAGGGTCTCAAGCGTGTGACTTTAAACTCGGTAGGTTGTCGGTTCGATTTTCACTTGAGATAATGAAATATTTCATTTCCTCGCTCTGCTTGCATTCTGCTACTTAATACACCATGTCTTTAAAATTTGGTGGAGAATAGAGAACGGAGGTGTCCTAATAGAAACATACAGTTTTAACACTAGGTTCCCAGGTTCCATCTGCTTACGCCGTAATATTATTTATTTTATAAAAAAAACTTTTTAACTGCTAATAGAGGGGTAATTTTGGAGCAATGGGACAGCGTGTATTACTATACGCACGATTAGATTAAACTATAAACACAATTGCCGTGGATGACATCCCCTCTTGGAGAAATGAATTGTTTACACTTCCTTGGTATCTAAATAACACGTGTCGTTGATTTCTGTCACTCTATTGGCAATGTTTGAAATTTTAATGAAAATTGCAAACGGAATATTTTAGCCTATAGGAAGAAGATATTCTTCATATAAATGAAATCTGAATATATTAATGTATACCTATGCTGTATAGGGTATATATACACACACATAATAAATATTAATAGTCAGTAAAAAGCCAAATATCGACAAAACTCACCATTTCGGGAATAAGTGCTTGTATTGTCTGGCAACAAAAACTTAATTTTACTCTGTGATACCCACTAACATAATCCTGTAGAAAAATAATTATCTGGATATTATATACAACAAATATAAAAAAATCTTGGACAAAATAGCTTTACTAGCAACGGATGTCACAATTCAAATATCCTATTACAGATAGAATAGAAACTGACACAAGCCACGACTAAGATGGATGAACGTCACGGAGCCGCGTCGTCCTGGAGAGGAAAAATTGGATTATACTCTGATCAAATTAGGAAGTTCTAAGATATTTCACGTTTCCTCGCACACGACGCATTACGAAAATCTCGTTTCATCTAAGTGGCTATAATAGAATACAATGGAATGAAATGGGGCTGCCATTTTCAAAATACCTATTGCATGAAAATTCAACAATGATAAGATTGTTACAAGCAATATCATTATATTTAATAATTTAGTAATAACGTTTTATTATTATCTAACAAATTGAGGTCTGTCATGGCGCAAGGTCACAAGGGTGTGACTATCGGTACAGGTAGCGGGTTCGATTCCCACATGGGGAAATAAAATATTTAATATTTTCAATTTTTCGATTTAGTGTCGAGGCAAACTTCCCTCAGATTTTCCTACTACGTGCGGGCAGCATTGAACTGAAAAAATAAATAAACGAGAATAAAAGGAGAAACATCAAAGAGAAAAAGCACGTGTAAGCCGTACTACAAAACAAGTAAAAACACGTTTATAGGTTTCAGTTTAATTAATTAATTAAACATTGTACTTACCTTACTGTAGCAATAATATGATTCCTTTATTGAAATTTTAACTAAGGACACTCGTATTTCAATTCTATATTAAAATACAATGCATTCACAATAATCTGCTCCTTATCGGGACAAGGAGCCTTACCCAAAAGGCTTTCGTGGCTATAAACACGATAAACCATATAATAAACTATTTATGGAACTGCTTAACCAGCATTAACAGCATGTAGGCTCCAATTAACCTGATCAAATATACGCACCGCACTTATCAGGGCACACAAGCAAAAGTTATTCATAAAAGATAATCAAGGACCATTATAAAAGACCGTCTTCGTTTAATTTACGATGCTGGTCTGAAACCTCGCGCTCACTAATCCATACTTATTAAGGACTAGCGGACGCGCGCAGCTTCGCTTGCGTATTTAAGGGTGAATTCTAATAACCCATGAAACATGTGTTCAATGATATATTTTTAAGAGTCTCAATTTAAAATTTTATAAAAATCGGTGGCGATTTAAGAATTTTCCCATACAAACTTTCAACCCCTTATTTGCACCCTTAGGGGGTGAATTTTAGAAAACCATGAAACATGTGTTTAATTATACACGCTTAAGAATCTGAATTTCAAATTTTATAAAAATTGGTGACGATTTAAAAAAAACCTATACAAACTTTCAACCCCTTATTTGCACCCTTAGGGAGAGAATTCTAGAAAACGATGAAACACGTGTTCAATTAAATACTTTTAAAAATCTAAATTTCAAATTTTATAAAAATCGGTGCCGATTTAAATTTTTTTCCATACAAACTTTGAACCCCTATTTCACCCCTTTAGGGTTAAAATTTTTCAAAATCCCTTCTTAGTGGATGTCCAGATTACGAAAGTAAACTTTTGTCCAAATTTAACGTTTCTACCATCAGCGGTTACGGCTGTGCGTGCGTCTTACCTCAGTCAGTGAGGACAAGTCCTTTTATATATATAGAAGATAATGGAGAACCGAACAACTTCTGCCTCTTTATCTACACCATAAATAGTGGACTATCTCCTGGTGCTGGTAGCCTCAGGTGTCGAAAGTACGATTTAATGGTACTTTTATTGCGTCTCAGTAATAATTTTAATGTAAATCGCTGGTATGGATTAAATTGTTCGGTCCCATTGACGTTTACACCTTGTTAAGGTTTATTACGAAATGTTTTATTTAAATGACTTCCTTGATATTGTTAACAGTAACTGTCGGGAGTGAGTTATTGTGGAAGTTCCAGAGTACGTTCAGGTTCCAGTGATTAAACTTGGTGATTACATAAATAATGATTTGCCGTCTTAATTAGGAAACGTAATTAGAAGCTGTAGCATACGTAAACGGTCGGACGGAACCTGCTTATTAGAAACTGTAAATTTCATTTAGTTTCCACGTTTCGCTTTAACACCAAACAATATATTTATTAGTGATTTTATTATTATAATAAATTATTAAGTAGCAATTAAGTATATATAAAATAACACCGTTCGGTGTTGATATGTTAAAAATTATGCTTTATTTTTAAGTAATCAGCTGTAAACACAAGATATATTAAACAAGATAATTAAAATATATTTTTTATTAAAAGTTTTTTACGTACATATCGAAATACAATGTTAGATCAAGGGTAAATATAAAATTCATATTTGTGATGTGATTTCTCTGATAATTTTGTATAAACGTAACGTATAAAGTTCTGTATGAACAAGAGCATAAAGAATGAAGAAAAATTATAACATAATTAGATATATACAAAATAAAAACGTATAAAATAACTTTAAAGTTGTAAGATATGGTTATTCTTAACACCTCGTGCTTACTAGAGCCATAAGCGATAAACCTGTCCAAAATGCCAGACATCCATTGGGACAGTAAGAGTGCAAGTATTACGATGCCACTGGAAAATGTTGGAAATTTTCTCCAAGAACAGGTTTAAATTTAACTTTGGACTAGTATAATCGATTGAAAGTTAACATCGACGTAACTCGTAAGTTCAATGTTCTTAAAACTTTGCAGTAAGAATAAGAATTATATACTAAAATTGTTACTAGTTACTAAAAAAAAAATTGTACAAAATAGTATTTAATTTTTTATCTGTTAGTCGGCGGCTTTGTTTGCACATATCAGAAACGGCTTAACTGATTTAAATGCAGTTTTCACTATAATATTTTAGCAAGCTTCTCTTAATATTTGGTGTTACTTTTATTTTAATCGGTTCATAAACAAAAAATGTTATGTCAATATATAGTATTGCATACGGTGAGGTGATGAGGTGATGGATCATGGAGTTTTTCTAAAAATAATTAGATATATAGATATTTTATTTTTCTTAATGCCCCTTCACGTACAGACAAACATAAACCATGCACAGGCTACGATTACCTTATACGATAAAACAAAATACAGCTATAAAAGAGACGTAGCTAATACACTAAATGAATTTAGCAGCATTAAGGGAAGGATTTATTTCATTGTATTCGACCTACGAGCGCAATCCGACTGAGTTACGAGTCCGGGCTGTGACCGCTAAACGCAGGTGTGGGCATAGGAACTTCAATATTTATTGCTAATTTTATATTTTATCGCCCCCAAAAGCTGTTTTTTGATCCCTTATTAACGATATATTGCATAACATATTTTGCGGAAATCGAAAATGTGCTTAAAATAAAAAGATTATTACATTAAGTAGACATTATTTAAATTTTGTGTGAAGTTAAGTGACAAATAAAAAAAAAGATGAGGTGCATCATATTATACAGAATTAATATGACAGAACTGTACGTCCTAAATAATGCCCACAAAAGCCATCAAACACTATTACCAAATTCAATTTTCATTAGCATTACATTGATGTTAAAATTCTCATAGTGTGGCCGAAAGCATTAGAGTTGGACCGTTATCGTCCCATACAAACATCCCTTACTATTACTGCCCGGGCTGCGATACCTGGTAATGTCTAATGAAAGAGAGGAATTAAACCTGTCTGCACGAAGCCATGATGGCCATCCAGTCCAAATGGGATCTCATATGGCGAAACGGAAGGAAAATAAGACAATACTCTAGGAAAATTTATTCAGGACGTTAGAACACATTGTATGGGGCGTTTAGAATAAAATAACATTTTACATTTATTTACAGTGAATATTGCATGCATACGAATTTTTACGACCGGTGTTCTTAAATTCCTTGGTGGCTAACATTGTTATTAGTATTATATATATAGTAATAGATATTATGATAAAAAAATAGTTCTATTCATTTGGAATATCATTTTTGTTGGAATAGTAGTTAAGAAAAAAAGGAAATGTAAATATTTTAAAGCAAGAAATTACTTATACAGAAATTTACTAGTATGGATGATACCTCATAATGAATTTTATATTTTAACCTATTTCGTGCCTACTATCATCACAAAAACAAATTCATAAATTTAATTTAGCTGCTTAAAATACAAAACAGGCAAAATTGGAAAAAATTGTGAATTCCCACAAACAAAATTTATATAACAAGAGCCGTACATTCGCAGGAAAAGGTCGCAAAAACTGTGAATCTAAAGTTTTTGCTGACATCGCTACAAAGGGGCCGTGTGGCATTTCTTTACACAAATATATGGGTCAATCACTTGTTTATATTGCGGGAGGAATTGTTATACTCGTATAGTTTAATATGGACGATCAATTTTGGGAATTTTATTGTACTATTTTTAGATGGTTTACGTTACTTTCGTCTCAAATATACATTACATAGATATGTAAAATAGGTCGCCCAATTTATTAGCGACAGTGTAATAGGTTAATAATTTAATTAATAGGCTTCTAGGACTTTAACCGTACTTTCCAAACAATCAAAGACTATATTATAAAAAAAATATTTACATTAATTTTTAACTAGCAATGCAGCAAAAAATCTAGCAAATGATAAAAAAAATTTAAATAACATTACATAAATACATATTATAGTATATGTAATAATAAAGAAGAATCCAGAAACACTTATATAACATATTTAAACTTGCATCGCTACATTTAGGTACCTGACTCGCATAGCTTATGAGATACAGACCCAGCAAGAACCTTGCCTCCGCTAAATATTTGCGGATTAATCCAGCTTATACCGGCAATAAACGAGGCTAGGAAGACACCTGGCAAATAATAACAAAGGGAGGGTATATGAAAACAAATAACTTCACGTTACATCCGCCAGTTCTGACCGTCTTATCTGTATATTTATCACGAAATAAGGAAATTTAGTTGATAACTTCATATACTACTTACTTTTAGTATTGTTAACTATAATTCTTATACTTATTTTATTTGGTAATCACTCATCTAGTGCGCATATAGTGCGTGTATCGACTTAGTGTCAAGGAATTCCGTTTCCTCCATAATTTTCTTACTGATGCAGATTTATAAGAATTAGTAATTCTCATAAAAGAAGATTGGACGCCATCATCAGAAACAAACACCACAAAAGTGCCAAATATTATCAAACAATTTAAAATAAAAAATATATATTCTTTCCTAATTATCTCCTAGGTAACGTTAACGTTTATCAACATCAACTTATTGCTTAAATTTAATATCAATTGTAGTATGTTGAAATATATAACTAAATCCCATTAAATTGCTTGAACCGACAAATCGTAGGGTAAGAGCATTTCGAAAATTATTTCCTTAATTTGAACACAGACGCCGTCAAATTCGCAATTCACTGGAATTTAGTAACGTGGATTGAGTAGTGTCAGAGTTAGAGAATCCCAGAATCCCGGTGGATGTAAGAAACCCCTGGATTTCCAAGTTTGGATTTATTTAGGATTAGTTCTATGTTAAATAAACGTTATTATCAAATTCAAATAACATAAATTACTATCAGGAAAAAAAATGTTTTTATGCATACATTTTAATGGATATTTATAAGCATCTGTTAATAATATAAAAAAATCCAAAATGTCATTCTTTTTTCTTATAACCTTCGATTTTTTTATATCTTACTCGTCTACATAACAAAAAACTGTATATCCCGGGATTAAATATTGGGATTGGTTTAAGGACGTCTCTATGCGGGAGGAAGTCAAATTCACAACCCTCGCAATTACAACAGGATTAGATAGAAATTGAAGTGTACTTCCATGCCTTGCAAGGAACAGGAAAATTGGCATGGACATATTCTGAAAATATTACTTTTTTATAATGATTAAAACTTTATAAAAGTGTATGTAGTAGAGTAGGCAGAAGCAGCCTAGTGTTAAGAGTTAAAATACTTCGCTTTCCACTGTCCGCCGAATCCTGAAGGCATTCCGTGTTTCCTCAAGTGGGAATCGAATCCACAACTGGTCACGTTAACAATCACACGCTTGTTCCCTTGCGCTGACTGGCCTCGTGCTTATGCATAGTAGGTTGGAAATTAGTTAAATCAATAAAAAATCTGATTTTCATACAAATTAAAAATATTAAATTTTAAAAATGTTAAAAGGAAAACGTGTTCACACCTTTTCATTTCCATATCTAGTTTTAAAATATCTATCAAGAATTCTAGACGCAAACTACCCCAACTTTATGGCACTGCCGCTTCCTCGGTACACACTGTACTAAAATTTTCGTGAACTCTATGTTATTACGTGAGGTGGTCGTTCGCGCCGGGCGCTGGGTGAATTTAACTAGGAAGGCAATTTCCTCTTTATGGAGCCACCTTGTTAAAGTTACCTACCACCAGGTTTCTGATTGAGAAATCGACATGTGTTGCTCGATTTTTCTTCTATTATAACTCAAAGAATTTTTAAAATATATTTTTTACTAAGTGACATATCCTATAGACATTATGGGGGAGAAAAAGGTATTTTTGTCTCTTGAAATTAGAGCTAATTACTAGTAACAGTTCTTCATGTATTTTGTACCAGTTTAATAATATTTCCAATTTTTTTTAAATTACGGAAACATTTTAAAAACATGATAATCTTATATCTTCTACATAACTGGAGTGTACGTTTTCTAGTTAAATATACCAGTATTTTTACAACGTAGTCGCTTAGCGTGAAATTATTTTTTCCTATGTCTTACAGAGGCTTTCCTTGTGCTCCTGTTTTCCTTTGTGTAAATTTATTTATGATCAAATATAATTTAAATATGATAAATATAATAATAATCAGTTTGATACTGAGGCCAGCATGTGACTGTAAATGCGACAGGTTCAGGGTTTAAATTTCAGTTGAGGAAATCAAATATTTAATGTCATTTTCTACGCTCTGCTGTTGAGGCCAAGCTCGTCATTGTGTCCCTCTACTTAACACCCAATGCCTCCAGAATTCGGCGGAAAGGGGGTAGCGGAATGTTTTAACATTACGAACACTCTGCCTACCCTGTTATATGAAAAAAAAAACAAAATCCAAAAAAAAAATGTAAGCACCAATAATA
This sequence comes from Heliconius cydno galanthus, assembly GCA_036379175.1. Taxonomy (NCBI): domain Eukaryota; kingdom Metazoa; phylum Arthropoda; class Insecta; order Lepidoptera; family Nymphalidae; genus Heliconius; species Heliconius cydno. The sequence continues at coordinate 39,553 of JAKRZM010000130.1, forward strand.
ATAAAAAAAAAATATTTACTATTATCAATAAGTTACTAATTATAATTACTTTATATCTAAATATAATACGACGGTCATAACACTAAGAGGTTATCGCTTTAATACAAATAGCACGATACGATTCGTAACAGTTTTTGTTTGACAAATTAACAAAAAATTGGATTTATAATGATTTCTACAAGCCCAAGTTCTTTATGGTTGCGTGATAATTGGTTATTCTTAACAAGATGTCATAAAGCGAATTGGGGTGTTTCTACTTTTGTTTATTTTTTTTAGTTTTAATATAATTATCTGTTATTTTCTTTATATATATAGTGTTGCCATATGATGTGATGGGACTGTAAGGCGAAGGTTTTGGGTTCGATCCCCACTCGCAGAAATGAAATATTTAATATTTGTCACTTCTTCACTCTCGTGTCAAGTCTAGGGTGGCGTTGAGTTCCGCTGCATAACACGCAATGCATTGAGAAGTCAGGAAAGTGAGGAGCGGAGTGTCTTGACACTAATCTCCCTCTACTTAACCTGCTACATGCGTGATAAAACGTGAAGCTTTCATATCATAACAGTGATATGTTACTATAATTATCATAAAAATCGATTATTATTCCAATATAAACATCCATACATTACTTAACAAAGGAAAGCCAATACCTAAAATGATTCAAAAAAATTTAATATTCAATACTAAAATGAAAACTCGACGAACACAATTCAGATATCCTTTCAACCAGCACATATAATTCACTTAACCAATGAGCCACATGTGGTTATACGAGCACTTGCCAGATTGAATCGAACAGGAAACGTAGGGAACGTAATGTTAACCCCCGCGGAGTATCCTAAAAATTTCTTACAAAAATAACAAACAAACTACAATTGGACAAGACTTATTTATAGCTGTTGGGAAAATCAATATGTAAAGATTATGTGAAAATAAATATATGCCACCGTCAAAGCTATGTAATAGTAGTGAGTTCGAATCCCGTGTTGTAATTTTTTCTTCTATTTTCTTTTGCTTAATCTATGTATGTGAATACAGCAGTGGCTTAACAATAGAAGGAAATGTCTCCATTTATGTTGAAAGTGGAAAATAGCAGAAGTGATATATCGTCAGGTTCATTTTGTCTCTCTCTCACAAGGAATACTGTAAAGGTAAGTAATATAAATATATTTATACACATACAGTATTAAAAATATTTTAAATATTTTTTAAAAGTGTTATTCCACACTTAGGAAATATGCTAACAACATAAATAAGTTGTAACCAACGAAAAATAATGTCGATTTAAATTGAAGAGAACGTATGGCTTAGTGCTCAGAGCGCCTAGTCGGTTTCCAAGAAGCGCGGGTTCGAGCCCCGCTACGTTTAATTTTTTATACGTTTTCTAAATAAGTAAATTTCTACATAATTACATATTTCTACATAAAAATAATAACTTATTTATTTATACACATACACAAGTCCTGCCTTCGTAAGTAAGTTCAACACAAACTTCAGTTCACAACTCGTTCCTCGCAGGTAGCGAATGTAATAATCATAAAACGTTTCTTTAGCGTTTACGACTATCCGTGTACGATATAAAATATCAATTCTGTATAAAATAATAAAATATTAATATAAGTGTTAATGTTATAATTAAGAAAATATTAGAATTTAACTAGTTTTAAATGGTACATAAATGTACCGTTAATCGTTTAACTTCATGCTTCATCTTCACACTGTATCCTGCACATGGCAGGGGAGGCAGAGGGAACCTGGGAAGCTAATGTTAGGACACTTTCGCTCCCCACTTCCCACCGAATCCTGGAGGCATTATGTTTTAAGTGGCGACAAACAACGCGCTTTTCCTCGTTAACAGAGCGAGGAAATGAAAACATTAATTATTTAATTTTCTTAAGTGAGAATCGAATCCACAACCAGTGGCGGAAATACAAAATAATATCACTAATTCATTAGCTTACATTGCGTTGATTTTCAATAGTAATCTTGAATTATTTGTATAATAATCTATTCAGTGACCGTTTAAACATGACCTCTAATTTATTAGGAGAACATACCACAAGCAGATAAAGCTGTATTTATGGTCGGGTTAAACCGATTTGACAAAACATGGCCTAGTATTTAGACGAATAAATGCGTAGCCTGTTAAAATAGCGGAATTCCGTTAGACCTAATAAAATATTAGAAACGATATTTAACTTGTAACTACGTATTACATGCCAGTGATACAGAGGCTCGCTGTAGCCCAGGGGAATAAAATGTGACTGTAAACGTAACAACTTGTGGGTTCTATTTCCACTCAAGGAAATAAAATATTTTGATTTCCGCTATGGTGTAGTTCGCAATGCCTCTAGAATTCGGTGAAAAGTGAAGAACGGGGTATCTTAACACTAGGTTCCCTTTGTCTACCCTGATGTGTGCAGGATACAGTGTAACGCTAAAAAAAATAACTACAATTTTCTCTACATGCAATTCTCTTAGTATTTTTATTAATATCCTTTTGACTATCTTCTAAACACCGTAAAGGCAAGAGTCCTAGTGATACACCACTCATCACATTAAGTAAACCAAAAAAAATAGAATATTTCAAGTAGAAAATAATTCTTAATTTAATAACTAAACTTATGTAACAATTCAAACGACACCAACCGGAGCTTAGAAAACAAACAAAGTAATCGAAAAAGATTTTGTATCATACAAGATGATAGATTCGTCTGTATAAATCGTACGTAAACTGACTGGACAATGTTTTACGTTGGGATGGAGTGAATTTCCCCCGAGTGCGGTAAAAGCTACACGACAGACACTACGATTCACGTTTGATGTTCTACACAGGCTTGTGATGCCTACATTTGGAACACCCTGTGAAATATATTTGTATTCATAGGTTTTAGAATCTGAATTGAATATAAAATATTTTGGATTTTGATGATTTTGGTGTATCAAAATTGGTTTTAATTTTAATACAAAACACGTAAAAATAGTAGGGAATAAAAATATTAAATATTTCATTCCCCCGAATAGGAATCGAACCCAGAACCGTCGCGTTTACGACCGCACTCTTGTGCACTTTCGTCACGAAGCCTCAAAAACACCAAACGGTCTTGGAAAAAATATATAAATAAAGTACAATAAATACGTTATTATATATTTTTAAACACATACCAGAATTTTAAATACACTTTTTAAGTATTATTCAGATCAGCAACATTTTCCACAAAAACAATTATCTATACATATGCTGTTAACAACTAAAACCCTAACACTTTTTTCCACAAAGTAGCAATATAAAGCATAGATTATTTCTAAAATGAAAAACCATTTGGAAATACTTTTAAAACAGTTATCTAAGAGAAAGCCATAAACTATTTCCACACATCGTAAATTACACTGCAGACAAAGTTACGACCATTTCACTCAGCACAATCATATTGATAGAAAGAAAACGCATTTGCTCCAACTTTCCCAAAAAACTCTAAAAAGAAGATGCTCTCCCCCTCTTTTTTTATCTGGAACGCCATAAATATATCCGCCCTCGCACTCTTCTAGGTGTTTTATCGAATACCAACCAACTGGCCAATAAATTCAAGAGATTAATGATAGATACGAAATTTATTTACTTAAGTACCTGTACCATGAAATGTAATCTGTCGTTGTGGCAATTAATCTTACACACACTTCTTATCTCAACAGTTATAAAAGCATGTTAGCTTTGTATAGCACTAAATCAACTTAATATATTGTGAAATCAAGAATGTAAACAATATAAGATTATTGATAATAGAATATTGTTTTTAATATATATTTTTTTTAATTATAATCTTATACTTTGTTTTATTCTAGACTAGCGGCCCGCCCGCGGCTTCGCCTGCGTGAACTACGTTATTATCAATTTCTGTCTCCATGAGTACCTACGTCCTATAAGTGAAAGTTAGAGTCCGAACTTGAAGTTTGACAAAATAACACTACATGATGAAAAAAAATATAATAAATTAGCCAAAAAATAATAGCATGTCCAGTCAAAAACAAGTTTGGGAACAGCCAACAATAAATGTGTTCTCATTACAATCAAGGACCGCCTGCGCCGGGACCGCGCCCCGTGACCTCAGGGCGGGGGCGAATTAGCGAGTCACTGTTTTGTTTACATTTACACGTCAGCGATTACTGGGTTAACCCTGATTGTTTAAAATTTGATAGACTTTATTCAATTTTTTTAGGTGCCAAAACGAAGAAATTAAAATATTAATAAATAATAATCGAGGGAATCCTCGAGCCAAAAGACCAAACTCGCAAGCGTCGCGTGACACCCTTGTATACACTCTACAAACAGTCTGTAAAAACTCTACAATGATAATTGTAGAGTATTAAAATGATATAAATAAATATAAAATGTCACTCTTTCTTTCGGTTTTGCCTCTGTCATGTTTTTATAAGTGCAGTAATTGCTGACCTTAAAAGAAACCAGAAGATGACAAATAAAATTAAAACTGTTTACTATTTATAACTTTACGTATATTTTTACATACTAAGAGAATTATATACTAAACCTATTTCGAATAAATTTTTCTTTTTCTTGGCACTGTTATTCAAATAAAGATCAAGAATCCTTTAAACTTTTTCATCCCCAAGTTGATGTATTAACGTCATTTCTTTAGAACCATATCCATCAATAGTACTTTTTCCATGCATTTCGGAAAGCAGTGGCATTATCCTTTAAGAAGTAGAAAATATTGGGTTACCCTCAACCAAAAGTGCCAATATGATATACTGAAGGCTTTTATCGGTTCCGTAGCCTTCGTGCGATTGAGAGAGGGTAGATAAGGGTCTCTACACATATTATTACAAAGGGTGCGTGAAATTTGGTAGCGTACTGGATCATCCGATGATATTAAGGTTCACCTATTGTTACGATCCCCGGTTGGTTGGATTTTTAATCAGTTCGGATTTAAAAAGAGATATTTTTTTGCGTAACTAAATCTTTTGCGAAGGGTAGATTTTTATCTTAATCTATGATATCAACATTTTTATATTCAATGGCTTATATTTCTATTTTTTATACAAATATATCAATAAAAGAAGCATTAACCGTTGATGATTTTTTTTAAATATTATGTGTATAATTTGTAATTTCATAGAACGTGTTTATTCCGTGGATAATTTATTGTTTTAATGTTTTAAATTGAAAAAGAAACCCTTGCAGTAAACAGCTTTGTTGTTTATAAGAACAACCGCCATTTAATTTAAATAAAATAAAAATATTTTTTTTTAGCTTCCCGTCACTTCATATCATAGGAAGGTAAGTTAAGGGAACCAGGGAACCTAATATTAATACACTCAGTTCCCCATTAACACTAAACTAAAATTATTATTATTCTCCTAAGACGTCCTCATTTCTGATTCTACGCCTAGTAAAATATCGAACATTGCTCTCTTCGTTATAATATTAATATTATTATAATTATTATTTATCTTAAATATTATATTCCACATCAAGTTAACCAAAGAAAGATAAATCCCAAAAACGCTATAATAAATCAAATTATCTAAACCGACAGCATTCATTACGCACAAATAAAGTGACATTGAAAAGTCGTGTCTGATCTCCCCCGAGGCCTTCAGGGGGCTTCTACCCCCAAATGCACCAATTAGAGGTAAAATAAAAGTGCAACAAAACCGCACGTTACTTTTTACCCTAGAGGCTATGGTTTTGAGTCCCATGTGGATTTTAATGGTGTTTCTTTACTTAGAGGGTCCCTGGTTTTCGTTGCATATGGACTGCTTGTTAAATCAATAGGTGTCACGGTCTGGGGGCAAATGAGCATATTAGGGGACGGTGGCAGTTTAGTGATGTTATATAAATATTCATTCTAGTTTTTTACATTGTTATAATTTAAATATAATTTTGATTTATTTCTTAATTTTGATGAATTTAGTATTTAAATATAGTAATTTATACGAAAACACATAATTAGCAAGTAGCCTAGCTAAAAAATAATAGGTTAAAAGAAACTGCCTATCCTGTTATTACGAACTGAATATACCTAGTTTACCTGTCACTATAGTTGACAGACACGCGACGTATACACGAAGCATCAATTGATGCCAAAATATTTTAGTTAGAGAAAAATAAGCTTTATATTTTAGTAATAAATATTAAATTGCTTCAAAACGATTTCTCACTTGTAACTTTTTGTACGTCAATTATAAACATATCAATGTTTCGCGTGTCTTTCATTGTAATACCCTTTACAAAACCTTAATCCACCAACAATGGCGTATTAAACTATAATAACTGAAACGACTTAACTGTGAAATATATCACTACGTTAGCGCCCAATTATAAGGTGATTTACTATAAGATTTATTATTTATATTCTTTGTTTTAGGATTTGCTGTATGGAATTCTTTTATTTTTTTCAAATAAAATTATTTAAAAAATCAGTGCATTCCACTAACATCTTACCATCAACTTTCAGAATTTCAAAATAGCCTTCGATATACTTTAGAATTTAATAGTTACTTTTAAAATAAACACAATAATCGACATTTTTTAAACCAGCTAGGCGTTTGATATGAAGACGTGAATTTGATAAAATAGACCAATGGATATTAAAACTTATAAATGCTTGTAAACTTAAATTTGTATGAAATGTACTATAAATATAAGTTTGTAATAGTATTTTCTATGGTATACTTATAAAACTATAAGCTTTTAGATAATGGATATTATATTCAGCTCCAGACAAACTTAAAAAATGTTTGACACACAAACGGATAGCCAGACAAACAAGAAATTAAACGTTCCGTTTTTTCTTTTAAATTACGGAACCCTAAAAATCGAATAAATAAAGTGGAATCACATAATAAAATCAAATAAATTAAATTAAATTAGTAAACCTCAACCAATTGCTAAAGAAAAATTATACAAAATTTTCCGGTGACTAAAAACTAAAGATTAGATATATCGACTATTTAAGATTAAAAAACGTTAAAGCTTAGATTTGGGCTATCGCCTTTGCGGACATAACCTATTTCTTATCACTAACGGCCGTTTCACACGAACAAGATGGCTTATTGATTTTTATTACAATGTTCGCCGTACTCGTTAAAAAATAACACTGTTATATTATAATTAACGTTATAATTTAGTATGGTCACGTATCGCAAAAACGCTGCTTTAGTGAAAATAAAATTAGTTTTTCCATATAAACCTTATCACGCGATGCTATAAATAATAATCTTTATTGTACACGTCGTTATATATATAGAGTTAGTGAAATAAGTGAATTCTTTTTCAAAAACATGGAATTTTGTTTGTTTTAAATTAATTAATTTACTTTAAAATATTTAATATTTATGTTTGTTTAATATTTTAAATAATTTGAGTATAGTTTACATAGACGTTTCAAGTTCACAATAGTTATAAGAATCTCCATTTGCATATATACATTTTTAAGTTTAAAATTATGTGTAAAAAAAAATGAAAACAAACAAAAGTTAAATTTGATTTTTATGTCACTTTCGGTTGTATGAAGACTGCTCGTAATTTGATCAATAATTTGTTCATTTTTACGTTTTTCTCACAATATACTGAATAAGCAAATAGAACTAAGAGATACATATGTTCGTAGTTTTTAAATCTTCTCCTGACAAAATAAAATACTTCTTAAAATAGAACCCTACAATCCAATACAGCCAGCCTCGTAGTATGTATGTATGTCATAATATCGTCAATGTTTCTCAAGTGCATTCTTCTCCCAAACTCTTATAACTTAATAATATTTTATAAAAAAAAAACAATTCTAAATAGAAAAAACCTTGTCACAATTTTTATACCATTGTTTAAGGTTTTTAATACCACTTGACCTATTTTAGTGTTAACAAAGCATCTGCATAAAAGTGATCAAAAAGAGTAAAAGCTTTGCACTTTAATATCCGACCTAAAGTCCTAGATGTACAATGCTCCAGTTTTCTTTTAGGGCACTTGCAGTATATTGCGAAGAATCTAGGTTATCTTACAATTAGACCAAATGTTTTTTTTCTGACTATGTAGAAAAGTAAAAAAAAACACTATATATTTATTTAAATGGCAGATTTTGTTTAGCGTGACCCTGCATCCCGCACATAGCAGGGTAAGCAGAGGGAACCTAGTGCTATAACACTCCATTCCACACATTTTCACGCTTAATTCTGAAGACGTCGCGAATTGAGTTGGAAAAACCTCATAGATATCTTTTTTTTTAATATTAAACTTTCTTCGTTTCGTTCTTGACAGAAAAGTTGCGTTTTTAAGCGTTCAAGGGTTCCCCTTTTTAAGGGTGGCGATCCCACTATGCTTAACATACTCCCGCCCTATCAAAAAAAAAAGGAACAAAATAAATATTCATTTAATTAACACAAATTAGAGCCATAATTTCAAAATTTCCTATACAAATTAAGTTCAAGCAAATAGAAAACAAAATCTATATTATACATATAACTATTGAATAAAGTATCAAACTCAGATGTAATTCGACAATACAACGCTAATGCATCACGTCCAGCCATCAGCTCTCAAACAATGAAAGACCCCCGGAAACGCAATTAACTATTCGTCAGAAAGAGGAAATATCAATTCGCTGGTACCAACGACCACACATAAACAATTTAAACTGTCAAATTTAACCTTTATAATTATAGCAATAAGAGTTCCGTTAAATATATGCTGTTATACTGAGAATGGTCTCATGATTCGTTTAGTTTAGCTCGTGGGCCCGTTTACTCAATTACGTCATATTGCGTGTGCAGTGATACGCGGAGTGACTTTAATTTATATTAACGCTAATATGCTTAGCATCATTGTAAAATTGGGGGTAGAATGGAAAATGGGTTGTGAAATAGGGGTATTTTTTGGGGCATCCCAGTCACAGCTGGATAGGCTGAGGGAACCTAGTGTTAAGGCACTCTTTTTATTATTTACCGCTGAATTCTGGAAGCATTGCGTGTTGAGAGGTGACACCAGAGCGACGACATGAAAATATTAAATATTTAATTTCCTCGAGTGGTAATCGAACCCAAAACCTGTCGCGTGCATACTTTTTGCGCCATGACTGGCCTCAACGTTTATGCCTTAATATTTAAAATTATGTTTTTTGCATGTCTTAAAACAAAATGGAAACGCGTCTTATTACCATATATTAAAAACGACTAATTTCCATTCTTTTGCAAGTCAAAACGAAAAGAAGACTCGACAAGTATTATTATCTCAAACCCCAAAACAAACCACTAAATAATAAGTGTTAAAATGCTTGTAAAGAATTCCATATCTTTTTAAAACATCCTGCAATCGTCAGAAGATCTCACTAATGACGAAGTACACATTTAAATCACTAAAACACTGTACTCGAGTGATAAAATCAAAAAATCTAAATAAAAAAATCTCTTTGAGTTATTTGTCGTCGTACAAAACAAGTGGTCCACAAAAAGCCGGTAGAAGATCAAAGGATGTGACGCGGCGTCTAAAAATAACATGCTGCTAAATGTCCTCAAGAGCAAACATGCGAAACTGCGAATTTATTACAACACTTACACCGTCCGATCTGGTGCAGATACAATGCTTTTCGAAAACCACCACATAAATTTGATGCAAAAAGACAATTTGCAGCAGTTTAAAAGCGGAGAAAATTATTTTAATATATGTTTATTATGAGACATAAGCATCAGAAGTTCCAACTAAGGATGGTGCTAGTAAATAAATAAAAACAGCTTCACACTGTATCCCACACACAGCATTGTAGGCAGAAGGAACCTAGTGTTAAGAGACTCCCCCATTATCAGCTCAACGCCGTGCTTTTATCTCGATAACAGAGCCAAGAAATGGAAATATAATGTTAAATAAATATTTCCTCCAGTAGGCATCGAACTCACAACCAGTCGCGTTTAGCCACACTTTGTACTCCTGCGCCATAACTGGCCTCATATGAGACATAAAGCCATCAGAAGTTCGCACTAAGGATGGTGTTAGGAAACATATAAATGAACAATGCCGTACTTAAACACTCGTCGTCCTGAAGTGTGAGATGATTCTACATTTGCCGTCTGCTGAGATTTATGTCTTCATTCCTCCTATCATTATTCAATGGATAATTTTAAGACTATGGCTCTAAAATGAATACCTTTGTACAGACAGCAAAATAAACGACGGCACTCATTAGCGACACTTGCAAATGTTTATAACTATTATTAAATGTCAGCGCTTCGAAGAAAATGCTATGACATGATATTTTGTCATTTGTAACAGTCTACTTTGTTTTTATTTAATTTATAGTCTTTTACTAATTGATATAGTAAAGAGAATGTAAATTACACATATTAAACAAGTGCATTTTTTTCTGATTGCAAGTTAATTTTTATATTATAATTTATGGTTTATATCCTTTTGTCAATATAACAAAAAAATTGAGAGTATTTTGACTAACGCTGCCGCAAAGCTTCATTTTCTTTTTAAAATTCCTAATATCTAGTTAACAACTGCCAATAATTCATACGACAGCATTGGGCTGGCACCATGAATGAGTCTATAGATTAATAAAAAAAAACATAATAATATATTTTAAAATATTTTAATAATAAAATATAAAAATTTAGATCAATGTGAAATTACACACACACCACATATTATTCAAATTAAAAAAATTAAAACTTCCAAATTATAGAACATGAAAATTATGGAATATAATAAGAAGTTTAAGATATATATTTATGAAAATATTTCAATTCCAAGAACCATAAATAATAAACGAGTATTTTACAAGGATCATTCATCTGCCCGGTGCCGGTAGCTCAGGCTGACCGTCTGTCGCCGTCGGCACTGCATTAATAATGCTTGGTCTCAACTCTCAAGCAGCAGCTCTGAGCTTGTGACGTTATTATGAAACTTGGATTGACTTTTATTAATAGAATATGCTTCGTGTAACAAGTTGGTTCGTTTTATTAGTTGTAATTTATCTTTTTCTTTAATAAAGAATCAGTTTCACGCTGTTTCCCGCACACAGCAGCGGGAACCGGGTGTTAAAGAATGATGAAGAGTTGTCGCGGCAATGCGTGTTGAGTGGCGGAACTTATTGCCCCGCTTTGCAATGGTACCAGAGCGAAGAAATGAAAATGTTAATAAATAATAGTTCATTCCCCCGAATGCGAATTGAACTCACAATCTTCGATACAGTCACGCGCTTATGATCCTGCGCCACGAGGCTTCATAAGTTTGAATTGCTTCTAAAATTATGTAATGATATTTTCTTCGACGAAGGATTCTTCAATTTATTTGACAGAGAGAATCTCAAATTTTAAGACATTCCCTTGACTGTCTTAATACTATTTTCTGTACTAAAATTAATAAAGGCGGGACAAGCACATGAAATAAAAAAAGCGATCTAATAAAGATCAGTGATGTTAAAATAATCAAATGAAAAAATACTATGTGATTTACCTTATTCCTTGAAATCATGGTTATATCTACATATATTACGTGCTTTTTACTTCTTATTTCTACAAATAAGAAGTAAAAAGCACGTAATAAATCTTGCTCAAATTCAAATTTTTCGTTTAAATATAAAATACAACCTAAAATAACTAATATCTACAAGTTTATGTATTAGAGAGTAAGCATAATATTACAAAATTTTGAATAACCATAAAATAAAACTTATACAGTCGATAGAAGGTGAGTCATTAATTTCAAATGCATCGTAAGGAAGCCAATAGATGAGCGCAGTTAATCTTCGCGACGTGATGTGGTTCAGCAAATAGCTGATAGTGATGATGGAAATGTAAATTGATCGTGCTATTAACGTTTTCATTATTATTATTTTTTAATATATTCATATTTTTTTTAATTTTCCTATAATGTTCTTTCTTATGATATTAATTCTTAACCGATTTCTGTAAAAGGTGGAATTTGTCAATTAGATGTATTTTTTTTGTTTGTTAGAACTTTGAACTGGGTGAACCGATTTTGGTGATTATTTTTTTATTTCAAAGGTGCTTCCCGTGTGGTTTAATTTTAATTTCGTTCAGTTCTGACAATGTTATCCATGAGAAAATCACATTATTCTAAAATTTCCATAGTTTACGGTTGGAAGTCGTTTTTTTGTTTAAAATTATCAATATTCTTTATAAGTATCTTTGATCGATTTGAAAATCATCAACAAATCTACTTACATTTTGGCAAATTCAAAATATTTTAATCTTAAGGAACTTGGACAAACAAATAGCATAATTAGTCTTAAAATTTAAATATTTAACATATTTTAGTTTATATTTTAAAACTTTGCAACAAATTAAAGCTTAAAATTATAACTTTACGCAACAACTTAACGTCAACGCCATCATTCTAAACACGAATGTGTCACAAGGTCAAACACGTTCATTTGTTTTTCCTCCACAGACGACAAATGACTCAGTTATAACCATCATCTCAGAGTAGATTAACCTCTTATTAACTTCAATAAATAATTCTAATGTAAATAATAATAACTTATATAATGTAAATATTATAATAATAAAAGAAGAAAATGCGAAAAATAACTATTATAATCGTTTTGATAGTGGTATTTGCAAGTTTACTGGAAGCTAAGGATTTCGTGTTTGGGACGCGAGTGAATAACTTACTAGTGTCAACTGAGAAATTTAAGTTCAGATCTTTGCCGTTAATTAAAAGGGATAAAGATTATACTTACACGGACCCTAAGCAAAGAGTAATTAAGGTTTGTATTTCACATATTTATTAAATACGATTATTTTCTTTTCTTTAGTTTATTAAAGTAATTACTGAATAAACAATAGTGTATATTAATAGAATGTGACATAATTGACTTCACTGAGTCATACGAGCCCACAAAATATACCTACTGTAGACTGCTTGTTTAATCTTTCGCATTTTGTAGGGTGGACAAAGAAAACTCAGTGATACGTGCTTCTTATCTTATCTTACTAGAATAGACCGGAATAATAATTTCACAATAACATTATAATTATATAAGAGTGAAGTATTCGATTTACCATACAAATATTTAAATATATACTTTATTTTCATTTTAATGCTGTATCTCGCACGTAGACAGAGGGAGACTAGTGTTAAGATAGAAAGTCTGGAGATCAGAGGCATCGAATTTCGGAGGCATTGCGTGTTGAGTGGCGTAACTCAATGCCGCGCTTATGCTTTGTTACAAAAAAAAAATTAATTAATAATACATTCACCGAGTGGAAATAGAACCCCCAACCGTTGCGAATAAAGCCACTATGCCACGACGATCTTTATGTAACTTTATCAAAATATTAATTTTATAATATAAAAATAATATGTAATATTGAATAACTATTTATATTGTTACAGGGCATCATAGCTCGTGACTTATCTCGCACAGATACGGAGGTGACGATAACCGAGGGGGGAGTTGGCGAAACTCACGTCACTCTGCACTTCACAAGCGGACGAGGCGAAGAAATCAATTATCTTATACTTATGTTTAGTAAAGATAAATAATTATTAATGATTTAGATAATACGTTGTTTCCTATTCAGCAAAATGTCTTGTTGTTTTTATATATTCAAATTAGAATAATGTGATAATACTCACTACCATGAGAACGGAGTGTATGTGTACACACATCAATGGAGAACGAAGTGTCTTAACTCTACGTTAAGGTAATCCTGATGTGTTAAGGTAGCCCTGTTGTGTGCAGGAAACAGCGTGAAGCTGCAAGAAATACTGTTATAAATCTTTAATGACTGGATAATGAAATATATTTTTTATAAAAACTATAGATGTTTCTTATTATTTCTCTAATGTCTTCACAAATATTGATATATTTTAGAATATTGTAAATATTTCTTAAGTATTTTTCTATGTGTATTGATCGTGAGTTTCAAAGTAAATGCAAATATAGCTTTCAAAATTCAATCATTATTGAACAAAATTTAATTCTATTTTTACACCAAAATAAGAAAACAACAACACTAACAACTAACATTGTTAAATAACGAAAGGAAAATAAACACCGTATGTCAGCAAACAGATCGAGGCCCCTCGGTTACAAATCAATTTTAGCGAATTGTCAATGCCAGTGCCAGTGCCAGTGTACACAGACAGCGTGTTTAAACTGAGGGCGGCTAATGGAGACACACGCATTAAAGCGGGCCGAACGTTGACAGAGCAGGGGGCCTAATTAGCTTAGCCCGTGGCCAGGGCGCCCCGGAGATGTGGGTAGATGTAGAGAACCTGGATGATGATGGTTCATATAAGTTTGTATATTAGTTATGTAGGAAGCTTTCTGAAGTTTTGGAGATTTGTTAGGCATTTGAATGTATAATATAATACTAATAATTAGTAAGGATTAATATTTGTTCCAATTTCGCGCAAGACTACAAGTAAATGCAATATATGTAAAAATTTTGTATATTTAGGCGGGCGAGGCCGCGTTTGGATCGTCGTTATATTTAAATAATTAAAATCTATATTAAAAAAATAAATATATGACAGTCCAAACGCATTTTAAGTCCTTACAAAATACAATTTATAAATTCAGAATTTCATAACTTAAAACTATATACAGTCTTTTGTAAAAATAAATTATATTTTTTAAAAGTATATTCATATACCTATTTACAATTTGAAAAATAAATACGTTCTATATATTTCGTGCGAACGCATAATCGTCACAGTCAGTCAAAAAGTCATAATATGACATAAAATTAATTTAATAACATTTATTCACTTTTAGTACAATCTTATATCCATGTGACGTCCAGTGGGGCGCCATTCGCCTTTCACCATTTATCCAGGGATCAAAAAGCACCAGCTTATTACAATTTCATCGAATTACCTTAATACTATTAATTTAATAACACTCCGTCGGTGGTTACTTCAATATCCAATTTTATATGCTAATTGATAGTGTAATTAATTTACTGTGGGTTCATTTTTATTATGTAACCAATACCACATTTCCATTATGGAGTAATTAGTACTTGTTTAATATCGAATGGACGTCCAAAATGGCATAAAATATTAATTTTTGTCATTAATATGCTACGTGTTATCTGTTTACAATATTAATAAACGTAAGATTACAGTTTTACTTGTCGTTGCTTAGATTAACTGAAGATAAATATAATTGAGATAAAATTACTTACATATGTCAGATAATGTTTTTGAATATTGTTAAGTTTAATTAATCTTAACTAAGTAACAATCTATTTAAGTATTGATACTTATTTAATTACTTACCTTAATAGTTATCATTAATAGTTGGTACACTGATAGCTTCACTATAATTTGTATAGATAACGTGAGACAGCTATAGTGACATAGGAGAGAAAGTAATGGTATGTAACTTGTTTAACGTAGTACTATGTCACTCTCCTATGGGAGTACAAGAACTATACTAGTGACTGCACTCTGCCTTACACACATACAGCAATACATTTCAGTATATTTATGTACAAACAGAACATATAATTTTAAATATACGGAAACATAAAAATTATTTTACGCTCAAAGCCAGCCCGTACAATGCAGGGGGAAAATTCGACACTAATGCACGCTTCCCAGACGCAGACGAATAAATAAAACATGGACATGACTCCGTAATGCACCCAGCGCGAATCGTGGCTTTTGTATACTTAGTACAATATTTATATAACATAATTTGTTTTTTTTTTATATAGCATTACGATGTTAACCTGGGAACCTAGCGTTAAGATATATAGAGCCGTTCCTGTTAAGACACTTTCGTTCCATATTTTTGAATGGTGTAACTCAACACCGTACTTTGCCTTCGTTATGAGAGCGAGGAAATGAAAATATTTTATTATCTCGAATGGAAATCGAGTTCATCACCTATCTCAATACATTTGCAATATGATTTGTCAAATATTGAATATGTTTGATTTTAATATTGGTTATTGTTATTATTTCAATAGCTGTGTATTTTTAAATTAAGAACCTTTTAATAACAATTTTTTATGTTTTTTTAAGACAGCTACGTAGGCAGAGGGAACTTAGTGCTAAAACACTCCGTTCCCCAATTTTTGCCTAATTCTAGAGGCATTATGTGTTGTACCATTTCCAATTTGCACGTTTTCACTTTTATCCCTCATATAAATAATCTACTTGCTATTTTTAAAAGCCATCGTTATAAAATATACAGTAAACATTTAAATAAAACTAAATATTACATATGACATTAAATATCACGTGAAAATATATCAAAACACGCTACAGTGAATATGAAAGGACGCTAAAAGCTTAGCTACCGCGTTAGAGATTTATGCTGTAAAATCGTCGAAACGCTCGCTCCCGTCCGACTGATGGACATGTTGAAATAAAATTCTCTCCAAGTGAAAAATGCTTTTAAGTATATATGTATGAAATTCGTTTGTGAATATAACCTTAATGTAATTGTTATTTATATTATTAATTATTGATATATTGGTTTTATTATTTAACTAATTGTAGTTTTGTCGATTGAGCTTTACTTTACTTTTTTTTATATTTTCCTTTATCGGCAAAAAATTATATATTAGTCATAAGTTTCATTATTACATTGAACTTCATGTACATACTTGAGAAATATTGATATGTACGAGTATAGACGTTTTCTCGATATGAACAGACAGATGTGCGCTATTGGGTTTCATCACTTAACACGTCATGCTCCTAAATAAACACTTCTAATTTTTTTTCTGCATATGTCCAGTTTTAAGCAATATGCAGAGAAAAAAAGAAAATATAGATAAAATATTGCTTATAATAAAAACAGTAAAACCTCCTTTATTCGAGTTTATTTAAATAATTGAGATTAATTCACATGATATTGTCTTTATGACGTACAAACGTCACAGTGACATTAAGCTCGCGTACGGAATACCAATAAAAATGTACATAACGTAGTTTCATGCGCAATTTTCTAGAAAATTTATAGCACCGCCGGTTTTACAGTCGCTTGCATATTTTCAAGACTTTTCTAAATAACGATGTTTTGCGCCAATATATCAAAGCTCTATGCTGGCTTCTACGTATAAAATGTGAATAAATATTACACATAGGTTTGGTTAAAGACATTTTTTTGGACTAACGGTTTTAACGGGGTTGACAGAAAATCCTTCAATAAAATTATTTCATTCTGCACTTTCTGCTTTTTTAGAAGCTAGATAGATTTTATGGCAAATGTCGTTACACCACAATAATGATGACAATGTTAAGAGAAATCGAAGAAATATCTATATTCAATAAAGCAAGCCTATTAAAGATTTAATATAGATACATAAACTAATAAATATACGATTCAGTGAAACACATGTCAACTGTGGTACGATAACATTTACATATGTAAAACTTAAAGCTTCCATACTAGCACTGCAAAGCTTTCAATATTTGTAAATTTCAGTTTCATATTTGTATGAATTTTTCAGCTGCCACTGTAAACGCCAATATCTGGAAAACAAAAGGTAAGTAAAAGATAACATCTACTCAGACAAAGAGCTGGGGCTCGCTGGGACTAGATTTGACTGTAATCAGAAAATTGAATCTACATCATTTTTTTAGCTATAAGTTTTTAAAGGATTGTTAAAGGGAAATAAGTATTATTATTGCCCTTTAACAATCCTTTAAAAAGTCTACTGGTTGTGGGTTCGATCCCCATTCGAGGGGATGAAATATTTATTAAAGTTTATATTTCCATTTCTTCGCTCTGGTGTCTAGGCAAAAGCGGCGTTGATTTCAGCTACTCAACACGTAATGCCTACAGAACTCCGCGGAAGGTGGGGAATGGAGTGTCTTAACACTAGGTTCCCATTAGGTTCCCTTTGAATTCTGAAACTGATAATAAATAAAAACCATCAAGTTTACCAATGCGATGAGCTGATATTGTTATCATTAATTAAATAGCATAAAAGTAATGAATATGACTTGTAGGACTATTATTTATGTTTTTTACCTACACATACAGTTTATGTTTTTATAATACCTGAGGTCGATCCAATTAAACTATAAAGTCCTAACTTTAATTAAATCGTTTCCTAAAAAGGAAAGTAATTTTGGTACCTTAATGATACTTTATCACGAATACTAAGAATATCTAATTGTTACATTTATTTTTATTTAATGTTATACATAAAGCGCCTAAGAATGCCAATTTGCTAAATAAAAAAAAAATAAATAAATAAACTATTAATAAATAATTTGGCCAATTCTGTGTTCATTATTAAATTAGAAAAAAACATATATTTGGGTATTCCTTAATTATACGCTTTTTCCACGACGTTACAATTGTTTCGTTTTTGAATGGCTTACTTTCTTCAGGAAAAAATTGGTAAATTTGAGATTTTGTATATGATATTATGAAAAAGTTATCGAAAATTGCGGTGAAGATATTTTCCTGTATTTTTTCCAACGAGAAATTTTCCACGGCCCGTGAGGTAAATTTGATTTTGATGCCTCCAATCAAAAGCGAATTTTTCGACTTGTGAAACAAAAACCACACAGAAAATTTGAAATGGATACAATCAAAGTCCAATTATACTAGAGGGGTGGGCACGCGAAGCCCCCACAAAATTATATCTGGGGCTTAGATGTTGTATAAAATGGAAAAAATATTAAATATAAAATGGGAACAACAAATTAATGCAATAACCAGCTTCACGCTTAATCCCGCACTCCGCAGGGTATACAGAGGGAACTTGGGAACCTAGTGTTAATACACTCCGCCCCCGTTCCCCACTTTCTGCCGAATTCTGAAGTCAAAGACTTATAAAAAGTGAAATACTAAGTCCGGATGTATTTCAAAAGGAGAAAATTTACCTAGTTTTTATGTTTGGTACGTGGAAACTTATCAAATTTAATTCTCTCACTCAACTATGATGTATGAAATTTTCAGTCAGAATTTGCGGTGAGAGGATTTCGTTCGGATTAATTTAGATTTAGCTTCGGATAGCGAATGTAGTTAATTAAATTATGATTGTCTAACATTTTTTCTTATAAATGTTTTTTCATTGTTTGTAAAATACTTACTGTATTTATTACTATAAATTATAAAAATATAAAAAAACATGCATATATTTAGTATGCGAAATAAAGCAATTTTCTCATTTTGCATCTAAACATAATTTAGCTTCAGGCAGTGGCCTGTTTAACCTAGTATTAAGATACTCCGTTCCCCACTTACCGCCGAATTTTTCAAGGCATTGAGTGGAGGAATTCAACGCCAGGATTTTGCGTTGATGCCAGAGCAAATAAATGAAAACATGAATAAATAATAATTCATTCCAAAATCTAAATACTTCCTTTAATATGTAACGTTCAAACCAGACGAGAAATAATTTATTCGTCGACTAAGACCTACAACACCTACGAGCGAGCAATTACTCCCGAGGCGGCAACGTAAACGTTTTGTGTCGAACGTAAATTTGCGTGCTTTCTAAGCTTTAATCACTACGTAACGTACAGCGTTTACGAGTCGACAGAGTCTGGTTACGTGTTAAAATATAGTATAGTAAACATACCTGTATCTTTACCAGGCACTTTTAAATAAACATTTAAAAATCCCTGGTAAAACCACCCCCGATGTCTAAGATCGATCTTGAGATGTCTTTTTCACTGAAAAATCGAAAAATCAGCTTCACACTGTATCCCGCATGCAAAAGGGAAGGCACAGAGAACCGAGTGTTTCCACCGAGTGGACCATTTTCCGCCGAATTGCCATTTTTTCTATTAATTTTAAAAAATCAATAATCAATTATAATATAATTTTCGTATGTACTATTTTAATTAGCGAACGTAAACTACATTTGCATAAATGATTCATGTCACGCAACGATTATCAATAGTAACAAACATAATTAACTATTGAATCCATTGTTAATTAGAGAGGCTTAAATTATATTTTAGATTCAAACAAGCGATATGATGGAATGATGAATTATTTGATGAAAATAGTTTTCGAAACAATAAATTATATTATGTTGATTGAGGCTTTCATTTGTTTTCAGCTTCACGGCATGTAGCTGGGTAGGCAGAGGAAGCCTAGTGTTAAGACACTCTGCTCTCCACTCTTCTCCGTATTCTTGCGGTATTGTGTTGCCTAGCGAAGAATTACAAACGAAGAGTTAAATATTTCATTTCTTTGAGTGAGCACGAACCCACAAACGGTCGCGTTCACAAGTTTGTTTTGTACATAATGTATTGGTTGCTTAATAATAAAAATGTTAGACCTTAGAACCTAATTGTTACAAAAAAAAATAATTAAATAAAAAAAAATATTACATTCAATTCAATTTTATGATAAAACGTAGGTACAAGTATTTTAAGCAGCTTCAATATATGACCAAAATATAAGAGGTAACGTATATATTTATATACTAGTTAAATATAAGAGTTAAATATGTTAAACTTTAAATGTATGCAACGCACAGAACACTTCCAACCATGGTTACATAATTAATAAGGCTCCCCAGTTAATGGGTATAAAAAAAAACAATTACTAAAGTGATTTATTACTGTTATCGGTGGCCGTTGCCCTCAGTTTTTTACTACCGATAAGTAAAGTAATAGAAGAAGCAGGAGGCAACTCATTTATTAGTGGTCAAAAATTTCAATGAACCTCTTTGTAGAATAAGCCGATAAATATATTAAATGGAATCTTTAAATTTAATAAATAAATTAAATCAGCTCACGCTATATCCCGCACATAGCAGGATAGAGAGAGGGAACCTACTGCTTAGACACACTGTACCCCAATTTCCGCCGACTTTTGGAGGCATTGCCTGTTGAGATAAGGAAGCGAAGACTGGAATATATAAATTTAAATAAATATTTTATTTCCTCACGTGGGGATCGAACCCGCAACCAGTGGCGCTTAGAGTCACTCTCTCTAATAGAATCCTTAAAAATATATTCATTGACATAGACAGTATTTATGTCAGTATGGACATAAAAATGTTATCAGTTTGACTTATGGAGAGTTTAGTAGATAGTGTTATCCTAAATATGTTTTTAGATATTTATGTAAAACTATTGAACTTATAATTGCCTATAAATATGAATTATTTCAATATGTATCTTTTCATAGTTTAAAATATGAAATATTGATAAATGAATTTTGAATAATTTCGCTTTTTAATTGTAATATACCAACTGTGGTGACCACACCCACCGTTGTATTCCGCTCCTCATCAGGCAAAACCTCAAAGATTCGGCAGAATCTGGGAAACAAAGTGTTTTAACACTAAGTTCCATCTGACTAAGTAAAGTAAAGGGAATGTAAGATACAGCGCGAAGGAGAAAAAAAATAAATAAAAACACATATGTTAATTTAATTTAAATATTATACGGCTATGTAACAACTGTTTTAAAATCCCGAACTGCGTATAACTCAACCCGGGTCCTCAGTCGCACCATAAAACTTATACGACACGCCTTCGATGACGCACAGACAGCTTTACGACCGTCGAGATCGTGAATGTGTTTATAAAAGTGGACGACAGTATTGGACTCGTATAATATATGTATGTAGACATTATTAGGCATCCGCTGAAACGTTTCTTTTATTATAAACTTTCGTTTATTCGGTTAGTTTTTGTTATTTTTGGGGTTCCGTATCTTAAAAGGTAAAAACGGAGCTCCTATAGGGTTGTTTTGTTGTCCGTCTGTCAAGAGAATTTATCTCGAGATCGTGTGGAGATATCTAGCTCAAATTAATGCCGAATATTTAGGTCTAAAGATTGAAAAATTATAGGTATATAATAGAAAAAAATTCATTACAAACTTATATTTGTAGTTCATTTCAAACAAAATGAGCGCATGTACCCGCAAACCTAAATTTGTCAATCTATTGTACAATCCTGAAATCGGTACAAAAGCCTCCACAGGGGAGACACTCGAGTTATACAATGTTAAAAGGTTAATAATATAAGAGAGCTTTTAGACTAGTTTCTGCAAAGAAACCTTGCAACGATGGCATCTAAAAGCTTACAATAATAAAAATACATCTTCTGGTCTTCATTATTTACCTTCTTTCGATATATTTAACACTAATATATACGAACGTTTTATATGTAATAGATAAAAAAATTACGTAGGAGGATAGGCACTGTGATTTACTGACTGTTTTATACGCATCGACGAAGTGCCGAACGGAGAACTCTATCTCTTACGCAACTAACGTGTGAAAGTCGAAACTAATCATTGAAGATAACCTGATGTCTCTTAGCTTAAAAGCTTCAAGTGATAAATTGCTATACCATTAAGTGGAAGTAATCACCTCTTAAGTATTTCAAAGCAGACAAGAATTGCATGCCTATCGGTGAAAACTACTTGTTGAAAATAAATTGTTTTAATAAAAAACACATTTATTTATCAATATCATGAGAGGGAGCAAGGTGTCAATACACTACGTCCTCCTTTTTCTGAATGAAAATAGTGAATATTTCACTTACCTCGAGTGGAACTCGAACCCATAACGTTTATAGCCACAATCTTGCCTAAATTTACTTTAAAGTAGTACAAATCGTCTATCTTCACATATATATTTATATGGGAATACAAAAAATACATATACAACTAGATGTGTTTTACAAAAAAATATTCGAATACACAATAAGTAATTACCATAAACACCCTCCCAGACGTGGGAAAACATGCATTTATCATACAAAACATCGTTCCAGCAGTAACCATTAGGTGATAGTGCAAGCTCATCCAGGTATTGTCTTCTGTACGAGTCCGTCTCATCTCCGAACTATTAGGAGCCTATTGTTGAGAAAATTAAAATGCAGCATTGTTTACTGCTAGCGATGATTGCCGTACTTTTGTTTAGGGAGCTCGATTTTTGACGCATGTATTTATACATATAGACGTGTGTCATATTTTTTTTGTAGTAGCTGTACACTGCAGGGTGGATAGAAGGAACCTAGCACTACTTAATTCCCTATGTCTCGAGGTATTTCGTGATGATTAACGGAACTCTACGCCGCACTTTTCACCGGAGCAAAAAAAATTAAATAATAAATATTTCATTTCTACGACTGGAAATTGAACCGACAACCTGCCACCTGCATTACGACTGGCCTCAATTGTATATCATAATAATCTATCAAAACTGAACTCGAACTAATTTTTTTTAGAATTAAAAAGAGATTCTTATAATCAATTCATTTTCCCTTAATTTATATTTAGTTTATATATATTTTGATTCTATAGATACATATAGGACAATGTTACAGAGTAATATTATATTTACCGTTCTAAGCCCTTTACTCTTAGCCCTAACCGCTTTATCACTGTCAGTCAGTAAAGTTTGGAAGTTTTGTCATTAAATTTCCTGGGGGTTAACCTTAGAAGAACTTAAAAACGGGACCCTCATCGTCTCGTAAAAGTTTAAATTGCCCACATCTTTTTTCACTATCTTCCCATTGCACTTTTTCCTATTTAAACTTTTTCTTTTCGTTTTAAGCCAAGCCTTGTAAGTACGAGTTTCTTGGACTTTCGTGATAAAAGTACGATTATAACATAGCGGTTAACCGAACTGAAACTAAGTAAACTCAAACGTTTTCTTTCAATTCCGTTTGTTCGGTCTGTTGCAATTAAAAGTTGTGAAGTCGTGCCAAGTTAATTTAGATTAGCTATAGATATATATTTCTGTTTTTCTGTCTGAGGGTAAAATTTATTTGTTGTTTCAAACAAAAGAAAATTAGAATTTGGTGCAAATCTTTTTTAATCTCTCTGTAATCTGTTTATTATCGATCAGGTAATTAGATACCTGAAATATCTTGTTTAAGCTATTCATAAATATTTTGCAGCTAAGGCCGTCGTAGCGCAGGGGCAAAAACGTGCGGCTGTACACTTGTGTGTTCGATTCCTGCTCGGCGCAATGAAATATTTAATATTTTTATTCTTCCAAGTAGTAACTAGAAAAAAGCGGCTTTGAGTTGAGTAATACCACGAAAATTCGGAAGGAAGTAGGAAACAGGAGTATCTTAACACTTTTTTTACAGGTCCCCCTCTGCCTAGCGTGCAATGTGCGGGATATATCGTGACGTATGCAAAAAAAACTATGAAGAATTCGAGGCTTCAAAAATTCTAATATGTCTCATATATTATAAGTATTTATTAAATTATAGTCGTCGTACGACCGCAAGAAATATCTCACCATGCGGGATTTAAATTTACAACTTCCGCTTGAATTCTTTTTGTATAAATATAATCTTTAATTAAACTAGTTTTTATTAAGTACCGGATAAAGAAATGAAATCGTCAACTAATTAACTTTCAAATGTTGATCAAATGAATTTTAATCATATCCCGCATATAGCAGGGTAGGCAGAGGAACAATCCGTTTCGAACTTTTTGTTGAATTTTAAAGGCATTGCGAGTTGAGAGGCGTAACTCAACACCGCGTTTTGCCTTGTTACCAGAGCGAAGAATTGAAAATATTATTAAATAATAATTTATTTCCCCGAGTGGGGATCAAACTCATAACCGTTGTGCTTACATTCACACGCTGGTGCTTCTGAGCCACGATGACCTCCTAAGAGTACTTTAAAATTCTGCCAATTAATAGAAAATAAATAAAACTCCATACAAACAATACACTTCCACTATAAATCAAGCAATCGAATGCAATTATTCAGGATTGGGACCGCAATCCTGTGAATGTGGCTCTCAGATAATTATTCAAGATGCACTCAAACCAGCACTGTTGATGGAGGATGAGGATTTAGGTCAAGTTTCACGACTGAATGGACTTCAATTGTTAGTACAAACTGAAAATGCATACTATAAACACTCGAGTCATCTTCTTTGCACTATATGAAAACAGCATACAGTTATCTCTGTGTGGAATGAGCCAAGTCACGTTATATAGAAAGTTATTAATCAAAAGTAACACTAGATATTTTGCTTCTATTTTGATCTATAATCATTTGTATGTGAAAATAAAATTAAACTAAATCAGCTTCACGCTGTACATAGCAGGGTAGGCTGAGGGAACCTAGTGTTAACCCCGTCTCCCACTTTCCAACGAATTTTCGAGGCACTGCGTGTTGAGTGGCGGGACTCAACGCCGGGCCTTGGTGCCAGAACAAAGAAATGAAAATATTAATAAATAATAATTCCCTCGAGTGAGGACCGAACCCACAACTCCATGCATAACGACGGCTTCAATATCAATATTTTATATTAGAAATAATATAATCTATATATATAAAATCGAAAGGTCACTCACTCATCACGAAATTTCAGAAACTACAAGTGCTAGGAATCTCAAATTTTACATAGGAGTTATTTATAGGACGTAGGAGCTCGCTAAGACGGGAATTGGCAATATTCGAATCCTAAGGGGTTGTTTTGGGGTCGAAAGTTTGTATGAAACTTCGTTACTACAAATGCTAAGAGTCTCAAATTTTGCATGGACGTCACTTATAAGATGTAGGTACTCATGGACAGATAATAACGTAGTTCACGCAGGGGAAGCCGCGAGCGGGCCGCTAATTATTAATAATTGTTTTATTAATCTTAGTTCTGTAGGAAAGAACATTGTGACATGTCACTCAACATTGAATAAAATAATTTTCACACTAGAAATATATAAATTCAATAAACTGAAATAAGCTTAGAAAGTTTCTCCACTGTGTGGACGAAATGTACAGGCGTCCCTCGTATAACACGGTACTTGTACAACACGGTTTCGATATTACACGGTCCAAGAATTGCGACTAATATAACACGGTTTCGATACTACACGATGCAAGAAATGATATTAGTATAACACGATTTTGAAAAATATGCATTTTAAATTTGAACTTTTTTTTCGTTCAATAAGCTGTTTCTACTTGTTTTATACTATGTAATTATTATTATTAGTCTTTGAATATATTTTATTGTTGTATTTTTTAATTATTGTATTTCATCATAAAATAGAATTTAATTTATTTTTCTTAATAAAAACTTCAAGGTAACTTCCTTTTTCATTTATGTAGTATTTGGAACGAAATTTCAGCTATCATAAAATTTTACACCTTAAGATTTGGTTTCGATATAACACGGTACGCATTGCCTTTATTTGTATGATTTCAAAGTCTCGTATAACACGGTTTCGATATAACACGAGACAAGGTCTCGATACTACACGGTGTACAGTATGGTATACCTGGTTTCGTATAACACGGTTTCGATATAGCACGGTACGAATTAACCGTGTTATACGAGGGATGCCTGTACTAAACTAGCGACGAACTAACGAAGTAAATCTTTGTGTGGACTCAAAGTATAGTAGTTTCGGCAGTTCCCTGATTTAGTGTTCAGTTTTTTGTGAATGAAACTCAACAAATATAAACTTTTCTTGAAATAAGAGCAAGATATGCATTACTATAAACGACTTATTTAGTAAATAGCGGCCCGCCCGCGGCTTCGCCGGCTTACACACTACACGCTATTATTTGGAATACTATATTTAATTTCCTATAAAAAAAATATATAAAACACTTTTAGTATAACATGATTTGAGGTCGCTTTTATTTAATTTGTAAAACACATCCATGGCCACCGCTCTAATTACGTTGTACGTTTATATATACTAACTTCTATAGGATTATAACATCTTTTTTTTATTAGCATATTTAAATCTATTTAATCAAAGGTATGTAAGCTGTACATGTTAATTAATAAGCATATTATTTATATTCGCTAGATTCCGCCCGAATTCGAGATATTGTGGATTAGGTAATGGAAATAATTAATTTCTCTGAGCCAGAATCGAACTCACAGTTTATTCAATTAAATATGAGATATTGCGCAACCATGGTCTCTTATAGAAAACGTATTACAATTTTTTGACGTTATAAACTATAGACACTTCTTTAGTAAACTAAAAATCTTTTACGTTAAGTTAGATACTGCAAGAATCAAACAATAAGATTGGAACAATCTAAAAATCCTTTTAATCTTCTCAATTTAAATACTAAGCAAGCCCCGAGGAGCACTAAGTTAATTACACAAATTGCACTTAAGTATTCACAAAGACCGTCCTTTTTCTCTGTTTGTAAGTTTTTGCATCCATTACAAGTATTAATTTAGCAGTGTTAGTTCAATTGCTGTTCTGAAATTCTAAATAGATATTATATACATTTTATATATCTATTTAGAAGCCAGACATGGCGCAGGGGCTAGAGCGTGACTGTAAGTGCGACAGATTGTAGGTTCGATTCTCATTGGAGGATACGAGACATATTTAATATTTCTTCGCTCTGGTGTCGAGGTAAATTTCCATTTTTCCTTTATTTATACTGCGAGTCCTCAATAATAATATTGACAACTTTAGTGTTGAGGTAAGGAACCCTACAAACAGCGATGGATTTCGGAATCTCTAAAATAAATACTGGGCTTAAAAAAGAGTTATATTACATAAATACTCTGTAGCCATATCTGTTTTTAATTATGATACTAAAATATGCAAATATAACACATTTAAAGACAATTATCAAGATATTTAAATCTCATATTAAAAAAACCCTGGCAAACATCATTACAGAAACAATCACAGCTTTAAGCGAGTATTGTTCAAGTACTTGCACTCGCAAAAACAACATAAAACAAAATTGCAAGCGTCCCTGCATAAAAGATGGCTTAATTATGCACGCAGGTTTCGAACTGTTTAAACTGCTTGGAAATAAAAATAAAATGTAACTTCGCCATTAAATTTCTTTGAGATAATAAGTAAGGCATGGCATATATGTAAGTAACATGATATACCTATTTGGAAATTACAATAATATTCGCTGTAATATGGCGGCTTTAGTTCTATAAATGCAATTATTTTCATTTATCATATAAATAAACCGTACAAACATAAGTAAACCATTTCAGTTTCAACACTAACATGTAAAGCAAAAAGAAATGTCACTTCAAATTTATTTAACAAAATTTCGTAAATTAAAGAGTGACCCAACATTCATTTTATGACTCGCGGAGAGCCAAAAATTCATACACACCACAATATTATAACATAAACATTCCCTCGCGTACATTAAACGAAAATTTTCAAGTAAAATTTCGCACCATTGTTTTATATCGAGTAGCACTGTAGCGTACCTCTGGGCACCAGAATGCGTTACCATGGCAACGCCCCTGCGGTAAGCGCAGCATCCCGTACTGTTTCAAAATTTCACCATACCTACCCAAAGCTTAATCCGAATTAAAACAATAAAATAACTCAATACAACGTGTTCAGAGTGGCCGTTTATGGATGCCGTTAAAATATTTTTCATGTTCTACCGACAGTTGTTTCTGTATGAAATCCCTGGAATCGTTATATTTTTATATACGACAAGTATGGAAATAATAATCTTTCGTTTTATGTATGGCATGTAAAAAGAAATTTAATATAAACGAGTTATTTGTAAGCATGCTAGGATATAGATTATTTTATACGCGTAATCCATACGAATAGGTACGATTGTTTAAATCAACTGTAACTGCATCGTGGAAGTATTTTTATTACTTTTTCTAATGTCCAGCCATATTGGTTATGAGAATTGTGAAAATAATAAAACAAATGAACTCTTCAGCTTAAGTAATATTTAAATTATGAAAATTGAATTATTTAATGAAATTGTAAAAAATGGTATAAACTTTTATTCATATATTTATAGATTTTTTAAATTTTTGATTTTATTGATAAATATCACGTTTTTGATATTTAATATTAAAAACAAAACATAAAAAAAATAAACAAATCAACTTTATTAAAATATGACATGTTTCTAACATTATGAAGTGCACTTAGAAATCTCTCGACAATCCCTTTAAACTCACAAATCATAATCCAAGAACGTTCCCTCTCATTACAACCAGCACGAGCCCCCTACAAACCTTTTAATCTTAATACCGAACCTAAGCATTCCTATCATCAGGATACCAACGTTGAAGCGGTATAGGAACTAGGGTTGGTAATTGCTCGTTAAAATCCATGGACCATGCAGCCACAACAAAGGCAGCGATCACTAGGGATAGATTGTTTTATTAAACTTTCTTGGGTATTATTGTTTTGTTTAAAGACTTTTCATAAGTTTTAGTAAGAACTTAGATACTTGTATGCACTTATAGCATTATTACTTCAAAATCCTATATCTATGAATTTTACAAGCAATAATGGTAACTGAAGGCGGTGTATTGCATGAACACAAGAGAGTTATTAATTAATAATTTAACTTCTTCGCTCGGACGCCAGGGCAAATGCCCGGCGTTGGGTTCCGCCACTCAACACGCAATGCCTCTTTACTAAGGCGGAAAATGAAGAATGGAGTATCTTAACACTAGATTCCCTCTGTCTACCCCGCTGTGTGCGGAAAGAAGTTGAAAAAAAACAACATCTTACTATAAAATATGATTTATACAAGAAATTATAGTAACTATAGACAAATTATATCAATTAACTACATATATCACAATAAGCTAAAATTATTAAATTACAAAATGACAGCTAGACAAATCGAGTGACAGATAGCTAGCTAGTGTCACGCGGCCTAAGCGGTGGGGCAGGACGCACTCAAACCTGCACGGTACGAGGATACTACTAGTGTAGTACATCAACTCGATTGTTATTGATATGTCGATCCAGTGCCACTCGCCACGAGGACTCACATTCCCGTCAGAATTAAATCGATTTTGATTTAAGTGATTATTTTAACGGAATTGAATGTGAAGTGTTCAAATAATCGATTTTTTTTAGGAATTTTGTAGATTGAATAGAATAATTGTTTTGTATGCTAGTGATGGGTAAATTGTATATTTTATCGATATGATTATTTTCTTCATATTTTTTTGTACATAGGAACGTATTTTAAATTAGAAATACTTATGTATTTGAAAATAAAATCGATATTTATAAGAACAAGAACATACAAACAGCCATATAATATAAGTATTACTGTTCTGAGATTATATTCTCATAAAATAATATGACTGTTAGATATCTCAAATTGAAAAAATCTTAAAAAAATAAAATATAAGAAATAACAAAAAATTCATTGTTCCTATATTCTTCTTCTTCCTGGCATTAATCCCGGCTATAACCAGGGTCTGCACACATTGTTCCTATATTAAAGTCATAAATAAACTTTAAAGTTTCGCCGCCTACTAACATCGTAATTTATCTCATAGGCCATATAATGACTACATAAAAAATAAAATGCTTATTATTCTATTATGTAAGTATAGTTGTATACTAACCTATGCAAATTTACGTAGCACTTTAAGTTTATACGTGACTGGCAAGTAATAATTCCACAGCTTGTATTGCTATTGCGTTCACGTAATAAATAAATCTGTACTACCATATATTTGTGTACTTGCACTATTAATTGGATTCCTATACAAAAGCCGAGCTTACACTGAAGCTTAATTTAAATATTTTATATAATTCTTGGTATATTGATTTCATGATTTCTAATAAAAAAACAATAAAAAAGAAAGCTATAAAAATAATTATCGATTTCGGAGTTACATTACTACATTCATACCACAGATGATAAATAAAAGTTTTACAAATTTAAGTTTATATAATTTTAATTCGAATTAAAGTATTATTTTTATCTTATACTATAACATTATTAAATAATAATAAATTACTACACATACAATGTTATGTTAGTTAAGTACTTTTTTCCTAAGAGTATCAAATAATATCAAACCGTAATCTTAAGAACTCTACTTCTATATAAGTAGTATTGCAGCTATATAAGGCCTTTATAATTTTCTTTTTTTCTTATATAAGTAATACCTTATAAATAAATATAATGTTATATATATATACTAAATAGGAATATATTTACAGCTTTTACTTCACACGTAACGATTTGTGTGTCAAAAGCCTAAACGCTGAGAAACTTGGAGTTTGCACAAGAGCGAGGCATTGCTTCAATAATGCAGTCCTTGACTTGGAGTATCTCGACTCTCGAGAGCCCTCCGCCAGCTGTTGCTGCCTACGGTACAGCTGTGAGTCGTCAGATTAAAAAGAAATATACACTATGATTGTGCAAACAAATGTATGAGTTGTTTGGATGGGACCACAAAAATATTAGTTGCATTCGGCTTAAATAAACCTTAATACATATGCCTTGTTATATTCTCGTTTGTTTATTTTTTCGTGTGGTTATGGAGTTTTTGGAGCTAATGTAAATTAAAAAACATTTTTAATAAACTATGGATCAGTTTGACATAATAAATTAATTATATTATGTTAATTTTTACATTGTAAATTCATATAATGTGTACCTAGAGAATAATAATTCATTGTTAGGGAGAAAACAAATATAAACTTTTCAAGCAAAAGTTTTTTTTCTTATACTAAAGATTTTTCTTAGTTTCACACTGTATCCTGCACAAAGCAGAGTAGGGAGAAGGAACCTTGTATCACTGCATCCCGATTTTCCGCCGAATTCGCGGGGCATTAAGTGTTGGCGGATCTAAACGCCGAGTTTTGCCTCGATGTAAGAGGCAAGAAAATTAAATATTCCATTTCCTCGATTGGTGCGCCACGAAGGCCTCGAAAAATAATACTTATATACATATAATATTACCTAAAAGTTCTAAAAAAAACTAAATTACTAAAAAAAGAACTTAAACACCAGTAGACACAACATAAACAACCCTACAAGAGTCAATTCGTACAACACGCAGGTACTGGAATGGGTAATGTCACACAAATAGACAAATAAGCATTGTCTCTATGCATAATAGACGGTGTACCAACTTGTTTGTTTAATACGTTTGAAATTCTAGAAACAATGTTGACAGTGCCAACAGTTGACACCTATAGGAGAACCGGACGAGCTCGTATAATTTTGTGATAATTTTCTTAAAAGCTCTAACTAAATTACTTGAAGTAGCTTTTTTGAAGTGACAAAGACAGAGAGTACGTATTATAAAGAATGGAAAAGGAAATAAATGTAATCTGATTTTTCGTTTTAAATTATCTGTGTAATTAATAAAATATGAATGATTTTTTTTTTTTCAAATAAAAATTGTACTTTTTTTGCAGTTTCACGCAGTATCCCGCGTGTTGCAGGGAAAGTAGAGGAAGGTAATTATGGACGCATTATGAGTTGAGTGGTGGAACTCTCTCGTTTCTTGTTTAACTTTTAAAATTGAGACTTATCACTTATACTTTCTGCTTTTCAAACGATAAGAGGCATCAATTCATGAATTAAAATAAAACATTAGCCTGTGTGTCTCTATTTACAAATCACATACAAAGAAAATTTTCACTAGAACCCTAAATTACACAAATCTAAAATAGCATCTAAATTCTGTGAAACATCACACGGGCCGTAAAACGGCAATGAATTATGCTGGATTAGCTGAAACTTATAACATACGAGTACGTATATAACTGCGGTAGGTAGAGTTGCGTTCGCCGAACAGTTAATCCGGAACATGTGGGACAAAAAATTTACAGAGATAAGGGTCAATTTCAAGAACAAGCGACACGTTTTCCAAAAAAAGACCATGTCAGATCAGCTCGGATTGACGGTGACAAGCGTTTAAGAGCCTCGTTTGTTTATTTGTACAAGTATTTCCTTTTAGCGTCGACAATATGTAAGAAATAACTAAAAATAAATCAGCTTCGCGCTGTATCTCACGTACAGCAGGGTAGGCAGAGGGAATCCAGTGTTAAACTCCGTTCCCCACTTTCCGCCGAATTTGACGAGGTATTGCGTGTTGAGTGGTGGATCTCGAAGCCGGGCTATTGCCTTGGTGCCAGAGCGAAGAAATGAAAATATTAATAAATAATTAATCATTCCCTAGAGCGGGAATCGAACCTACAACTGCGCTACGACGGCCTTAGACGAAACAAATAACTTTTAGATAAGTGTTATCCGTTCGTTTGAACTATATTATGGTAATAATTTGTGTCGAGACGGAAGATCGGGACAGCTATGAACAAGATATATTGAATTAGAATATGCTGCAGCTTCCACTCCCGTTCCATTTTGTTGAATGAAAACTGCTAACTTTATATTGTTTCGAGAACTTCATTTTCTTACAATTTATGGCTTAGCCGCTGAAGTATTTCGAAAACTTAGTTAACATTTCTATCAGAAAGGTTCTTGACATTAATATTGAATGAATGAGTTAAATTATATCAACTTTACCCTGTATTCCGCACAAAGCAGGGTAGACAGAGCGAGCTTAGTGTAAGGACACTCCGTTCCCCACTTTCCGCTGAATAAATGATAGAGATAATATTTTGAATATTAAAAATATAATACATTTATAGACCAAATAAATAATTGTCAGATAAAAGGAAATACACTCCTTTCGTATCCCATTACAGATCCTCTTTGCATATAATATAAAAGCTATGTAATTCAAGAAGATGTGATTCATAGATCAACGTCCTCGTAAAGCGTAATAGTTTTCAAATCGACGAGGGCAACACAAAACTATCGAATGTGTAATTGAGTCGTCGTGAGTCGCTTCGGCGTCGAACATCTGCTGTGTAACGCACGGTATGGACGCCTAATGGTATGTTACTGTCGTCTAGCCATAAATAATAATATTCAAAAATTACTTATTTATGACTTTTCTGTATCCGTATGCTAGGAGGTAGGAGGAGTGATAATAAATTATTTTTTCATCTTCCACCTGTTTTTATATCTCCTTCTGAGCATCGGAATTGGCGCTCAACGCCGTAGTTATTTTAATTAAAAATATTAAAAAAATTGAGCCCCGATCTATAATATTAATTTCTAATGATATTGTATTGTAATGATATTGTTGTTGTTGAATATTCTTCATATTTCTCGAGATCAGCCTTTTAAATGAAAATTTATATTCACAATTCCATAATAATGTTAATTTTAACCAGTGCTTAGATAAAAATGTATTTGTTTATATAATATACAACTAATATAGAATGCTCAATTTTATACATACAAATTTTACGCAACATTACAATATTTACACAATCCGTATAATATTTAATATTAAATTATTAAAATCCAACCGTTACATACCACACTGCATTTTCTCTTCTCCCTGCAGTATGGTTAGTTCCGGTACTTTTGTTTAGCCCCTCACAACCACGTTTGGTGTATTATTTAGCGAAAACTAAGGGACTCCTTTAATGGACTTCGTACTACAAGCCGAGGGGACTAAAATATTAGATTTCTTATCGACAAAAAAAATCTAGTTACAGAGCGTACGTATACAATTAAGTAGGAACAAATTGTATTGATTGACGGCGCTATAGAAAAAAACTTTACTTTTACTTTTGTGGAAATGAAAGAAAGGTATATTGTGCATTATATTTATTTTTTTGGAATAGCTAAACATTATATGAGGCGGTTGTGGACGTTGTGCAACGCGACAGTTATGGATTCGATTCCCACTCGAGGGAGTAATTTATTTAATATTCTCTTTTTTGCTTTGACAACAAGGCAAAAGCTCAGTGGAGTTAAATTCCGCTACTCAACAGGCAATATTTCGAAAATTCAAAAATTAGGGGACTGACTAAGTCTTAACTAGGGTCCATCTGTTTAGGCTTCTATATATGAGACAGAGCGTGAAGATAAAAAAAACTATACATATTATATGTAATTTAATGATCATTCCTAATCCATGTTATTGTTGTCCTAAACATTTATTTATCCGTAATTTCGTAATAAGTATTTAAAAAATATAAATATACTTGACCAAAAACTAAAATTACAATAACCCTCATCCAACTTTAGGGCACAATCGCATTAAAAAATAAACAGAAAAGGCAACAACCGTTTCTAAGACCCACATAATAGATACATCAAAAATTAAACAAAAAAAAAATGGAAAACCACAGAATTCCAATCCATTATAATTTATTGCATTATATGCGCCATGCGGGCAACAGGATAATTACTGACACCCACTGTACTATTGTTCTTACTGTAATAACTTACATTTGTACGGTTAGTTAAAACTAATATAGGAACTAATGATTAAGACTTTTATTTGAATAATTATAAAGAAATAACTGGTTGATTGAATTTTTAGTGTAGGTGGTTAGGTTTTTAAGTAAACATTTACATATATAATAAACTAAATACCTAAAAGTATGATAAGCCTAATAATAATAATACCATAAAAATATTTAATGATAATGACCAAAAAATTAATTAATTCCACAGAATATAAATCGGCTCACCTACAAAAGTCCTTTAAAGCGATACGGCTGTCAAAATAAAAAAAAAAACAAAAAACCTTACATCATACCATATCTTATATATGACAAAACAGTCGTCGTCCAAAATAATGAACAAAAACAAATTGTATCCCTTCATGACATTGATATAGGTGTAAAATGTGGATTTGAGATGACAATTTTGTAGTCCTTATGATAACCAGCAAAAGGACTATAGTGCGCTAATAGTGTCACAGTAACGTGAGCCATCCCAAAGGAATAAATAAAATTAAATCAGCTTCAAGCTGTATCCCGCACATTCCCGGGTAGGAAGAGGGAACCTAGTGTTAAGGCACTCCGTTACCGCTCCGTTACTTTCCGCCGAATTCTGGAGGAATTGCGTTTTGAGTGCGGTGGAACTTAACGCCGTGCTTTCCTTCTACACCAGAGCTAAGAAATGAAAATATAAATTTAAATAAATAGTCGCGTTTGTAGGCACACTTTATGCCCCTGCACCAAGAATAGCCCCAAAGGAATAAATTATAATATTTGATAGACATCTTTGGTACCCGCAGATTTGTCCCCTCGGAGCTACAATAGCAAAATAAATGCCACTCAGAGGAGAATTGAATTAACTCCTACATTAAGCAGGAACCGAGAAACGTCACGATGAGTTTTACAAGTAACCGTCTGTTTTTATTAAATAATCCTCTAACAAGTCACTTGAGATGAATAAATGATATAGGGGTTTTTAGTTCAAAAGGATTAAAAAATTTTATACGTGTAAATCTAAATTATGATAATCTACATAAATTCTGAGTAGTATTTAAAAGAACAGCATTCCCTCAAGTGGGAATCGAATCCACAACCTTTTACACGTTTTTGCCAGTGCGCCACAACTGCCCCAATCAATTATTTTTAACTGAAAATACATATTTCAAAACATACTAACTAATATAATAAAACAAATATTTCCAAGAACAAAAAGAGTTACAGTACATCAATTCCCTAATAAGCCATTAAAACACCACTAGGGTAACTAACATCGTACTTAATAACTAAAACTGTTAACCATTTCAAGCATACAGCCCATAAAGATGGTAACAATGAAGAGGACACTGGACTGGGTGCCAGTTTATTTTACTGTGTGCAGTAAACCCGCCTACGACATGACTCTCATGATATCCTGACCTACGCCCTCCATCTTACAGTTTATTGGTATCTCCGGACCCTAAGCCATAAACAATTCTTTAATCTATAGACGCGAATAAATATAAAATGTAAGTTTTCTTTTATAGTTTTCATTACCATTTCTTAGGATATATGTGGATATGAAAATAGCTTTAAGTGTTTTGTAAATAACTATATGATTTTTTTATATAGGTTATAAGTTTTAAGTTAACGCCAGCCGTGGCGCAAGCGTGTGTCTATAAACGCGACTAGTTCTGGGTTCGATTTCCACTCGGGAAAAAACCATTTAATATTCATATTCCTTCGCTCTGGTGTCGAGACAATGCTTGGCTTCGAATTCCACCATTGAACAGCCAATGCCCCCAAAAATCGGCAAAAAATGAAGAACGGAGTGTCTTAACACTAGGTTCCCTCTACCTTCCCTAGTATATCCAGAATATAGCGGGAACCTGACAAAAATGTTTTAATTTTACGACATATAATCGTGTATGCATATCCATAGTGTATTCGAGGAACTGTCTGCCATTGGCGTTTAATACGAGTGTTTATTAAGGCGGGCTTTGATGCTGCTTGCGAAACCAAATTTAGTTGAAGACTGGCTTACAAAGGGCTAAGTTAATTTGATCGGTTGAATCGTGTGTAGATGTAGAACAGCTTTGACATAGCGTAGTTTTCCAGATATTTACAATATTTCTTCTAAATAGTTCGTCCGTTATAGTTCTTCCGTTATAGTTAGTATAGTTATAGTGTAGTAGTAAAGATATAGATTTTTTTAATTAAAGATATAATTTATCTACAGCATATACTTTTATTAAATTAGCGAATTATTTTTACATTTTTAAATATAAATTATTATAAAAAAAAAAAAAAGATACATTTAAAAATATAAAAAAAATTATAATTATAATTCTTATAATTTATCTTATTATTATTTTATTAGTATTTTATTCTATAAAATAGTAATTGTTTTTTTTTTGAGGCCGACGTGGCGCAGCGGCAAAAGAGTGTAACTGTATCGACGGTTTTGGGTTCGATCCCCACTCGAGGAAGTGAAATATTTATTTACGTTTATACGAGTATTTCCATTTCTTCGCTCTGGTGTCGAGGCAAAGCGCAGCGTTGAGTTCTGCCACTCAACACGCAATGCCTCCAGAATTTAGCTGAAAGTGGGGAACGAAGTGTATCTACACTTGGTTCCCTCTGCCTACCCTGCTGTGTGCGGGATACTGCGTGCAGCTGATTTATTTAAAACAGGTAAGTTTTTAGATAATAATATTTAAATACATTGTAGTACCAAATACAGTCAGCAAAATCAAAATGCACGAGCGAAACATATCATGGATTGAAAGTTACTTACCAATACACCTTAAATCTCCACCAGAGTCAATTTTAAGTGCTGTACCTCCCGCAATGCAGTTGTTATTCTCTGGCTACAATCCAGAATTGAGATTGTATATAAAATTATACAATTCCCGAAATCCTTTAGATGGGATCTCAAAGAAATCTGGAACAAATTAAACCTATATTAAGAAAACGTCTGGCTCTGGGATCTGGCTTAAAAATTCAAATTACAATGTAAAATGCATAAAATTATGAAAATATTTCCTTCTGTCGAACTGTTGGCTGTTAGTGTTTTGTGTGACTCAGAAGAGTGATATAACTCTCTGTTTACAGTCGTATATCGATTACAGATCTGTCCGCGTCGATATTATTCATATACCTAATGCACCCAATTTGTCTTTCGGTTGGTTGAAGGAGGTAGCTCAAATAACATTACCGAGACCATCTACAGAGGCGGTGGTTTATTGCCCGAAGTCGTTTAACTTGTTTAGTTTTATTGGCCTCAAGCCGTTTATCGTATTAAGACAGTCTGTTCGTTACATTATCTTACTTTCCGTAGGGCGTTATGATATACTGAACAATTCTGAACGCATTTAGACTTCCTTCGTTAAAGACATTTCAATGATTTTAATAAATTATATTTATATTTCTCGGAAATATTACAGATTTATTTGTTTTAATGGAGGATTTTAATAAAAATAAAAATATATATCCTCAAATAAAGACCAAATCTATTTCCAACTCCTCCAAAATTAGCCAAACCACTCACAACATAAAGCTATAAATAAACAAATTAATCAACATTAAAAACAATTAAACACGTAAATCGTACCAATTAATTTCCGAGACATTAGCCAAGACCAGCATCAACCGTTCACAACTAATTGATAAAGGAGAGGCAACCCGCCAAATGCACGTGACACAAAATCAATATACCAATGATGGATGGTGGAGAATTTTAATTAAGCCCACATCACCCTGTTAGCCGACAAAATGAGCTTATAATGGCGTACATCCTATACAGATGTACGATGCTATCGCCAACGAGCTGATCATCATAAATACCTATAAGAAATCTTCGCATGTTAGTATTAGATAGCAACCGAGCAAATTGCGAATCGTAAACCGATTTAACTTTTACACAGTTCAAAGTGCAAAGTAATTCTCGCATATTCTTCAATAAATTCTCGGAATACTCTACTTTATTATCACAACTTTTTTATTTGCTTTTATAAAGTTTAGTACTATAAGATATCCATACCTATATTATAAATTCGAAAGTATTATCTCTGTCTGTCTGTCTGTCTTTTACGCAATCAGGGCCAAACTGCTAATTTGATTGTGATAAAATACTCATATAGAGATACTTGAGGGTCTCGGGATGAACATAGGATACTTTTTTTTCTCATATTTGTAATATTTTTGATATATAGAAATATATTAAAATACTTATTAATTTGACATGCAATTTATTCCGCCATATTAATAACAGCCGTCGTTGCTAAGCAACGATTTGCAAAGTTTGTGGTTAGAATACGTCACCCAAAATGAGCTTGCTTAACGCATCTCTCTATTGAAAATTGAAAATAATTTCATAAATATATTTAATAAATATTCGTATAGTTCTAGCGGGCGCAGCCCCGTTCGTGTTCACTAGTATTTATATATATGTGTGAATAAGAAAACTTTTACTGGTCCATTCACATAAACAAGAGTCTATAGGGTATCGGGTCTAAATATAGAATTAAGACGACTAAAAGCAAAAACGCAGGGTGAGACGAATTCTGTTAACGCCCTAAGATCGCCCCCTGCGAGGCGAATGAATAACCATGAAATTACTCGTAAAAGCAACATTAGTGAGGCTGTTTGTAGTCTCTGGTCAATGTGGGTAACTCATAAAGTCCTCATATAAAACGTAATATAAGGAACAATTAACTTAAATTAGTTTATGCAATCAAAAAATATTTATTGTGTAGTTGAAAATTAGAAGCAATTGTCAAATTATAATTGACAGATATTATATAAGTTATTGAAATAAGTCAATTGGTACTTTCGAAATGATTGATCGATATGATTGATCGATATTGGTGGCCGACATTATCTTTAGATTTAGTTTTATTATTTTAAAAATTACACCATTATGTGTTGCCATGTTATAACAAGTAAATCCAGTAGTGGCACAAGGGCAGAAGCGTGCGAATGTAATTGCGACAGGTTGTGGATTCGATTGCTACTCGAAAAAAGGAAATATTTAATTTCCATTCCCTCGCTCTGGTAACGAGATAAAGCGCGGCGTTGAGTTCCGCCACTCAACATGCAATGCCTCCAGAATATGCCACCATATTATATATAAGTGAGAAACGGCCGGAAATACCTTCCACAGAACAGGTTCCCAGGTTCCGTCTGCCTACTTTGCTATGTGTGGCTTAGAGCTTGAAGCTGACAAACAGCTATAATAATTTATTTCAAAATACTTATATACCTACATGTCTAATATCATAATTAATTTTAATTGGATGTCATGCGATGACAAATGCGATGATGAATGTACAAGTATCAAAACGTCCCTGGTCAAATAATAATAAGCTAAAATAAAAATACATTTTATAAACATATTTATATAACAAGCATCGTACTTCAATAATTACTTGAACTTGTTATTATTGAATTTCATTATAACATTTTCATAAAAAAAATATTTTCATAATATATAAATACAAAACAATGATTTTCATTCATATTGACAATGATACAGCTAATTAAAATCAGCAACATCACATATTATAAAGCGGTTATTATAAAATGTAATGCGTATGCATTTCATTTCAACGTGGTTTCAATATCGATAACGTTCATTCGTAATTGGTCGGTTATTCAACGATTCGGCTTGGTGTCTGTCACCTGTTAAGGCCAGTCGTGGCGAGTTCGATCCCCACTTGAGGAAATTAAATATTTATTATTTTCATTTCCTAGCTTTGTTGTCAAAGCGGCGTTAAGTTCCGCCACTCAACAGATAAAAATATAAAAGAAAGTAGTAGCAAATAGTTTATAATAATCATAATTTGAACAATGCTATATAACGCGATGCTTTATGCCCGTCGACGACGGAAGTTATGAATACAGAGGTCGGGTTACTTGTAATGTTAACATACAAACGTAAACAAAACCGCAGACTATTATAAACCTTTTCACAGCGGCATAATTAAGAAATAAGTTCTTCTTTCTTTAACTTCACTCTCAATCCTCTACGCTATTTAGACAGACAGCAGGAGAGAATCTAGAGTTAAGACACTCCTTATTTTTCGCCATATTCTAAAGGCATTGCGTGTTGATTAGCGGAACTCAACGCCGCGCTCCGCCGTGACAACAAAACGAAAAAAATAAAAATATTAATATTTTCTTTCATCGAGCGGGGATCGAACCCACCACCTGTCCCCTTAGCAATCATACGGTATCTGCGCCACGATTGGCCTCAAAAAAAAAGTAAACTAATATATCACAGAGCAAATAAAATTCTTATTAGAAATCGTTAAATAAAGATTTATACAGGAAATTAATATAAATTACAAAAAGTATGTCACGCGTTTGACACCTTCCTTGTGTTACAAAACTAATTCGATGAAGGAAGTAACGGGAGTCGAGAATTAGATTTCTCATTTGCCGTCACGTCGTATCGTTTATCATGCTGAGGTGACACCTCATCATGTCACGGTGCCCGCTCTTTGTGGCCGGTGGACTGTGAAACGGCTGACAGCCAAAGCCGAATCGTGGAATAGCCGACCAATTATGAGAGATGAATGTTATCGATATTAAAACCATGTTGGAATGCTTACGAATTTTTCTCTTTGCTATCCCGCGTGTAGCAGGGTGGGCAGGGAGCCTAGTGTTAAGATACTCCGCTCATCATTTTCCGCCGAATTCTTGAGGGATTGCGTGTTGAGTGGCGGAAGTCAACGCCGCACTTTGCCTTGACCTACAACCTGTCGTTTACAGTCACACTTTGTGCCCTTGCGCCACAGCTGGCATGTAAATATGATATAAAAAAAAAAACTAAACCAAGAATAATACATCTGTCTATACATATTATTCATCTATATATATAAAATCGAAAGGTCACTCACTCATCACGAAATCTCAGAAACTACATGTGCTAGGAATCTGAAATTTTGCATAGGACTTATTTATAGGACGTAGGTGGTCGCTAAGACGGGAATTTGCAATATTCGACTTCTAAGGGGTTATTTTTGGGGTTGAAAGTTTGTATGAAACTTCGTTACTACAAATGCTAGGAGTCTCAAATTTTGCATGGACGTCACTTATAGGACGTAGGTACTCAGACAAAAATTAATAATAACGTAGTTCACGCAGGCGAAGCCGCGGGCGGGCCGCTAGTCTAATATAATACTTAACTAAATTACATAATTCAAAACTACAATTTTTCCATTACAACAAACGATTACAACATACCATTACAACAAACGACAGTAGGATATACAAATATTATAAAACCATTCAAGTTTCAACTAATGAAGTGAAAGCTGACGACCGGGAGAAATTACAATATCTTACTTCATATCAAGACAGTTTTTCGTCCGGTGGCTTTTAGTAATGATCCGTTGGCCTCCGTTGAGCTGGTTGGAAGATATCCGTTACGTTTATTATATTATAATGTAATTTGATTTTAATGACCACTGGAATATCTCCAGCAAGTATGTTCTTATTGCTAACTAGAGTTATAAATAGAAGGATTTCGCACATAAATATGGATAATATTTAGGTTCTATTCATGTTTTGAATATAATTGAAATTTCATATAATTCACTGAAGTTTTTACTATGCGATACGTCCACATTGATATTATTAAAATATGCAACTGGCTATTGTATTTTGAAATTCTTATTTTAGCTCCTATCATTTTAAATTTAGTACAACGGGATGGCCGTGGAAGCGATGGCTGGACGTCATGCTATCATCCCGGGCGTAGGGCATTAGTAAAGCTTGGGTAAAGTGATATAGGCTAAGTCAGAAGACAGACCCTGTAAAAGAAGAAGATAAATATAATTATATAGTTCCTATATTAAAATAAATAATAATTAAAAATTAACAAAAGATTTATCGTAATACAATTAAACAAAAGAGTTTCAAGCCCAATAGCAAGCACTAATATTTCTTATAATGATACTTAAATAAATTAACCTACCATTACTATTTTTATTATAACCTTATGAACGAGACTCGTTCAAAGAACTTATTGTTTTTACGCCATTCGTCATTCATTAGATTCGTAAGTGCTTTATTGTTCTACTGCAATGAAATTTTTCATAAAATCACATCTGGCTTATTAGAGCTAATTGAATGTGTTGAATCGAATGGCTTATTCATTATTGAATTCAATTTGAAATTTTCAAATAGCTTTTCATGGGAAAGAGTCATATTAAAAGATTTTGAAAATATATTCAAAGTATAAATAAATTAAAATTAAATCAGCATCACGTTGTATCCCGCACACAGCAGGGTAGGCAGAGGGAACCGAGTGTTAAGATACTCTGTTACCCACTTTCTGCCGAATTCTGGAGGCATTGCGTGTTGAGTGGCAGAAATCAACGCCGCGCTTTGCCTCGACACCAGAGCGA
The DNA here is from genome assembly GCA_036379175.1 of Heliconius cydno galanthus. Classification (NCBI taxonomy): domain Eukaryota; kingdom Metazoa; phylum Arthropoda; class Insecta; order Lepidoptera; family Nymphalidae; genus Heliconius; species Heliconius cydno. Next base: position 82,908 of record JAKRZM010000130.1, read on the forward strand.
AGAAATATAACCGTAAATAAATATTTCACTTCCTCGCTGCGCCACTACGGCCTAAAGTATATACGAGTTTACTTAATATTTATAAATAATACTATCATCAACTTACTAAAATATTTGTCTACTAGTGGGCCCGGACGCGGCTACGCCCGCGAAAATATAAGCCCAAATAATTTAAATGAGTTAAAAAATAATAATAAGTGAAGATTTATTATTAAAAAAATATCTGAGTAACCGAAATGAACAAACAAAAGAAGTAAAAGTAACTAAAGGAAATTCTTAATATTAGAAAAAGTACCTAAAGTTTGCCGTGCGCGCGTACTAAACATTTTCCTATATTAAATAATTATTAATTTTTGCGAACAATATTAAATAAAATCCCAAATGATTAGAATTACGATATTTTAAGAGTATAACATCGGTATAGATAACCGAACTGAGAT